>OX411306.1:31308090-31896512 GCA_948150685.1 Rhaphigaster nebulosa
CTCTTAGAAATGCCGATCTCCATACGAAGTGCACAGAAGTAGTTATGATGTTTCTTTAACCAAATTAAAATGACATGACCCTCTTTGCTCTACATTTTTAGTACTGGTTTAGGAATAACTGGTTGGCATAATGGAATGCCGGAAAGAGTTGTTGGGTGGTATAGAAATTCTCAGAGGGTGTCGAAAACCTTTGCCAGATTGTATCACAAAACTCACTTTTGGAGCATATGCCCTTCTAGCAGCTACAGCCTCAATTCATGGCATGTTAGTTTCGCTTGGACTGGCCAACCAGGGATTACATTGTGCTATCGAAGCTCGGACATAAACATGCGATAGCATCTCCCTTCGGAACGGTATTTCCTAAGCGGCTATCCATCGCGCAACTGGATGAAGTATCGACGGTAATTAAGAAATAGAGCGGAGACACTAATGAGAGGACAGACGAGTTATAATTGTGACAGTCAATAACTCGATACTAATTAGTGATATCGATTGGGTCTTTATTCACCAGCCTCCTGGATCTGTCCGATAGGGGAAGAGTAACGGACCCATCTCGCCGGAACCTGTCTCGGCTCGAGAGCATTTTCTTAATCATGTCGGAAAAACAGGTTTGAGGATTTAGGTAGCTGTGGTAATGGTGCCCCCTCCCCCCGTTAATTGATTTCTAAACAATTTTAACAAGTCTCTCAACAGACCGATGACAAATGGCCCAAGCGGGCTAATGAGCTTAGTCGAAGGGTCCGCATCTTTTAAGGATAGCTTCGCCACTTTCAATAATTTTCATTCTTCCATTTTTTCTATACCCTCCGTTACTTTCTAAATATAATTTTTTTTTATTGCCAATTATTTACGTCGCTTAGTGTCTGCGCCTCTTCTTGTAAGTACATCAGAAATGGATAGACCAAAATTCAACTTGTGTTAGTCAAGGCTATTTCTTTCTCAACCTGAGGATAGGTAGGTGTGTAACTGTTTAAAATCAACTAATAAATACACATTAAATCGCTCTTGAACTTTTTCAACTACTGAATCGCTTCGGATGAAACTTGTTCAATGTTAACTCCAATTAAAGGGAGGCGGATGGCAAAACAATATGAAAATATTTTAACCAATTTCATATTTTTATATGAAAGCAGAACTTTTTATAGCTAGAATGATGTAAAATAAATGTACTTTATGCCAGTATTGCATTATAAAAATATACATAATATAAGTGTGCACTAATTTTTTCCAGATAATTTACGAGTGCGGAAGGAACATTTATACGTGATAATATTTCAGAAATATTCTTACACTATAGTATTACAGAATGTATAATGAATAAGATTAAACCAATTGACAAAGGTCTATCTGACCCAAATTTACTATTAAAAATGCCGAAATGTAGCTTATAAACCTGTTATTTTTTAGTTTAGAAATGAAATTTTTACATAGAAGTAAAACTATATTAACTCATTTGCTGAAGTTTTTTCTTGTTTTTTTTTTTTAAATAATAATATTTCCTTACCTAAAGAAAATAAATACGTTAAATATTTTAAGCATTAAAAAACGATTTCTTTAAAAAGTAGTTTACTACAGACCATTTAAATGTCTCAAAAAAAAAAAAAAAACAGAATATATACCAAGAGTCAGTATTACACTAAAAAATTTAAAGCGAGTTATCAATCGGATTTTGAGGAAATGTTCCTTATGTACGAGTATTGGGATTCTGTCTCTTTTTGACAATGCGAGCGGGTCTTTTGTAGAATATATACACCAGTTACTTTTCAGTAAATACAGTGATCGTTAGTAACTGTTAATATGAGATACGGTGATCATATGTTTATACATAAATGTAATCATACGTCAGAAAAATGAAGTTATTAAAGCTAAGTATATGAAATATTAAAAGATGAAAGATCGATCGGACTCGCTTTTAATGTTGAAAGGTATTCTATGTACATGAAGAAGAAGTATGCTGAATGAAGGACATATAATTAAATTTTGTGACAAAATCGACGTAAGTGTTTCAATTTGTATAAATATCTCGACGTTGATCTTTTGGACAGAATATTTTTTGTGTTAATCTTAATTTTTTGTAGGTTATCCTATATTTATATAATAGAATTCTACGGATTCCTTAGAAAACTTACATATATTTAGAATCTGTTACAACATTTTTTGTAATTTTTCAATTCATGTTATATTTTTGTTTTCAATGGATCGGATTTCTAAATAAAATATTTGTTATACCTATAAATGTACCCTGCTTACTTTAGGAATTAAATAAGAATGGCAATCATTATGATTAATAATGAATGGCTTTTTATGTTGGACCCATTTGCATCACCTGGACGGAATATTTTCTCCTTCAGACACCCTACCAATCCAGGCTGAAGACGGTGCAAGAAGACTTATCAGAAGAAGACAAGGTTGAAACAAGAAAACAATGGTCTCGGAGTAATTAAAAGCTTGACCAACCCTGCCGTGTCCGACACTGGTACCCGTCGTCTTCTTATTGCTGTGTAGTTGCTGCTACCGCTCGATGTAGGGGCATTCCTCGGGGTATATAGTCGCTCTATCTTGTTGCTGCCCATCTGGGTCCCGCTGTTCGGTTATCTAAGAAGAACAGGATGAATGAGAGCATCTGTCAATGATTTTGCTAATTAATATTTTTTTTTATATATAAGTATTTTGGATGAATTGAAAACTTAATAAATAAGATATACATAAGATATCGAGAAACTGAACTGTCACCATAAAGCCTTTCAATTTATGTGTTTGAACAAAAAACATAATGAGCTCAAAGGGGTGATTGCATAGATATCTTAGAGGTTAAATACGTTGATGTTCAAGATTTAAAAAATTATATATATATATATATATATATATATATATATATATATATATATATATATATATATTATCAATTCTTTTTTTTTTTTGCAGCATTTGTAGGAATGAGAATTATATAACGTAAATACATTAATATTCAATCTACTTCACCAATTTAATTTTACAAACTATCCACTTTTTTTTAAATTTTAATAAATTATTCAGATATGCTTCTATTTTACTTGTGATTGCATAGATTTTCGGGTCATTAATTACTAGAAATGTTCCTGAATATTGTCCTTTAGAGAAAGACTGAATTTAATTTTATTAAATATTTCTGACAGAGAAGATTGTTTATACAAGTTTTAATTTTTATTTTCAATATTCCAGTTCCTCCCCTCATTCCTCCGCTTCCTAGCCCTAGAATTCCCTCCAGACCTTCGAGATGAAGTGATACTCCCCGATGCCCTGATAAACAGAACGCCCCCACGTAGGGAGGTAAGATCTCTCTCGGATCCGGTAGGTGAAGGGGGAAACGCGGCTTTAATCTAAAGTAGAGCCGGCAAGTCCCAAGCGAAGCATAAAACTAAATGGAACAGTATCTTAAAGAATTTAGTCCCGGACTCCACAATCGTAAATGTGATTTATAAAAATTGCCACCTAACCGAATCGAAGGCTCTTCAGCATCAATGTTGTTTTTTTTTCGTGAGTTTTTTTTCTCCCTCCCAGCCTCACCCCACAGCTCCTGGGCCCCTCCAAGACTTAATCTGTGACGTCTATGTAAAATACGGCCTATTTCGCCCCTCTACTTGGACTATATATATAGCTCGAGGTCTAATCGAATTGGATTAATTTTTTAAACGGTTCACCACTTGTGCACTACACCCCCTCTCCCGATACAGACCGAATATCGGGCACAGCAACAATATTGTGTGACTTTATAGCCCGGAGGATCTTCTTCTATAATTAGAAACCGGCCCTAGGGTGCCCAAAGCAGAAAAAAAAATACCACGACGAAAAAAAAGGAATGAAGAGGGAGAAAAAAATACGTGCACCCTCATCTGAGAGAGTTTAATCCGATCATTTGCTTACCCTTGTGGAATCCTTAACTGTGCGTCTCTGCGGAAACTGTGGAAGAATCCTCAGATTAAAAGAAACATGAAAAATAATTCTTTTTTGTTAGTCATGGTTTATAATTCATCCAAATTAAAAACTATTACATATTAATATAAAAATCTAAGAAATTAACAGATATCTAATATATTATATTAAATAAATATTTCCTTCCAGCTCAACTTCTTAAAGCTAAAGTAACACATAAGCGATTAACACCGTGCTTGGCATATTTAAAATTTAGATCGATTCTGGAACTAGTAGGGTGAAAAATCATCGTTAATTATATTAATTTTTCCGTAAAAACAAAATTAATTACATATATGCAAAATATATAATATATATTACATAATATATAATATAAATATATATATATATATATATATATATATATATATATATATATGTATATATATATATATATATATATATATATATATATATATATATATATATATATGTATATATATGTATATATATATATATATATATATATATATATATATATATATATATATATATATATATATATATATATATATATATATATATATATATATATTTAAGGCTTTGTTATAATGATTACAAAACACTTCATATTTTCCCTGTATCTTCCTCTACTACTGTTCGTCAATATAATCTTTTCAATTTTAATAGTTTTTTTAAATAGAATTTGCTACTGTTCGAGATTTTTCATTTAAAACTGTTTATAAATTCCATAATTAATGATATCAATCTCCATAAAATTTACTACAAATAACTACTAATTCTAGTACTAATTACCTATATCAACTGTTCATGAATTAACTCAATTTCGAGCTTTGATATAAGCAAATAAAAAGTTTGACTTTATCTTACTCCATAAAAAGCCTTTTGGAGATGGTTAAAATTATAAGTTATATTTTGTGTGGCTAAGTTCACACACTATAGAAGAATCATTCATGTTTATTTGTATGCATAAAGATTTACGATAGCGAAACCATAGTTTTCGATTTGTCTCATTTATAACTAAGATCTTACTTTTAACTCCTTTCATTGATGAATTATAGATGAAAAGTTCAGAATCTTGCACTAATGATAATAATGATAGCTATATTTAAAACCCTTGGAATTCAGTAGGGCTTTTATCTCTCATTTATACTACATCATTACAAGATTTGATCACAAAAACAGATTTATGTTTTACAGGAGTTTAATTTAATTTCACTCAAATATTTATATGAAGCCAAATCTTAGGGTTTTCCAATACTTTCTTTAGTGTGCAGTGTTTGACTGCTGTAGAAATCCCAAGGAATAGAGACAACAGAATCCTCTTGGTCTAAGTGTCCCCAAAAAGTCACAACTAACGCGTACAACAACCGAGGACATAAATCTGCCTCTGAGTACACACCCACGGAAGAAGAAGAAGGTGCGAAGGGCTGGAGTTATGGCCGATTACTGGAGAGTAAATCATCGCATAGCCACGCCACCTACGGACAGTGTAAACACGCATCTACCGAGCCACATTTCAGCGAGGCAGCTTTATCGCCAACATCTCCGGGTACCTGATTCCCGTCTTTATGGCTGTCCTGTGGAATCGTCGGAGGGCCGCCGTAGGCCTTCGGGCCTATGTGAAGGTGTGAAGGCTTGCTGCTTCTGAAGATAGCCGTCTGTAACGGAAATGGCTATTGACTGGTAGGATACGGAAATTCAGAAAACTTCTTCTAGCGCTATAGCTAAACGGTAATATAAGGTGAGCCATTTCATACTGGAGTCCGAAATGATCATTGTTAAAAAACGCCATATGAAGTTGCTGTCATCCCATAATTCTAAAGACCTCTCGTTCTCCTAAACTAATGCAACATTTTTGATAAAACATGAGGGGTTTGTGGTTGTTAATTGAGAGCCGTCAGGAGTGTATTGGTAAAACATTTTTCATAATAGGGTTACAGCCAATGATAATCCTATCCATTGCATGACAATACATTAAGTAACCAAAATCGATTTTAAAAAACCTTTTCAGGTTTTGTGTTGTAAATAGGTGAGGTGTATAATTTTTATTTTTTTCTAAACTCCAAGATCAGTTTTAATCACCAACAGCAATGACATTTTTTCTTAAATTAAAAATTTAATGAGATTGAGAACTCAAAAAAAAAGAAAAAATACCAGAATCACTGTTCGGATATTATTGGGAATATTCCAAAACAAAGCCTTAAGTATCTCAAACAGCAGCAAATAACTAACCAGTCAACGCTTCGCCAATTCAAGCATCATTGGGAGAGAAAAAGACTCACATAAATGTAGACCAAAGATCTCGTATCAACAATCAAAGTGTCCAACTATAGAATACATTAAGCTCTCTTGGAGTGATTTGCTATCTTTAGATGGTTAGTCTATTTTAAAGGTGCTGCATTTGTCGAAACTTAGGTATTAGAATCAGTTTTGATAGGAGAGATCGGGGATACATTGGGTCTAGGGGTAACATTGGACCCTTTTGTGTTGCCCGCATTTGTGCCAGTTGAAACTTGTACTTTCCTGTCAGTGTTTGCCGAACTTAAGCGGACCCAATGGCACTGTAAACGTCAGTCTTTGTTTCAAAACGAATAGGCATGTGGAGTTTTAAATTTTTGTAGCATTTCTTTTTAACATTTCACACTTATGTTTCAAGACGTAGCATTTGAAGTGCAAGAATTTATTTTACACAATTGTGCAGTTTTGCTTTGGATTTACAGTAATTTGGATAATCAATGTTTTGATTTGGCTTTTACCTGAAGGTCCTATGTTACGATTTGTTTGAAAAGATGGTTGGTGGCTATATTGGATAGTGGTTGGGGCTGCCTTGGACTAGTGTACATTGTACCCCTTTGAATGCCCGTTTTACATCTTCTTATTATATAGATCAGATTTAATTAATAATTCAATTCTGTCCAAAGTAACCCCATCTCAAATCCAACGTATTACCACCATTGAGGATAAATTGGACACTATGGGTACCTGCATAAATCCGTTGTCAAGGTAAGAAGCTATATAAATAAGTAAATAAATCATAGGGAAGATTTTCATCTCAAAATCTCTTCTATCTTTTATGATAAGGTATGAATGTCTTTAAGATTAGTTAGAAATTATTATAATTATTTTATTTTTACTCACAAACATTTTCATTATATTGGTTGTTTACTTATTTTTTTCTATATTTTAATTGTCTATATATTTATTTAAATTTGTGATGTACTTATCTTTGTATTTATTATTATATTTTTATTATATATATTACATATATTATATTATATATATAATAAATAATATAATATAATATAATATAATATATATATATTATATATACATATTATATATATATATATATATATATATATATATATATATATATATATATATATATTATGTCATTATATTTCATTTATTTATTTTTATTATTCTTTTATTTATTTTTTTTCACACAAGTATATATCGTATGAACGGATTCTTACTGCACTAGTACTTATTGCCCTTGTGTGTGTCAGATTGTATTATTTCTCAATAAAATCTTTTATCTCTCTCTCTCATCTTTGATAATTAAGGATAAAATTGAATAATACTAAGAAATAAAAATCCCTGCAATAGAAAAGTGTCTATTTAACAAAAATGAGCCAAAGAGAATTGTAAATTTGATCTGTTGGTTCCTTGCAATTTTTTTCTATACTAATTTTTTTTTCTTATTATTTAATGAAAAGATTTTTTTAAGAACTTAAATAGATAGGAGTATAACTGTTATAATAAGCCTAGAACTTCCTTAAAAAGATTCTTTGGAACTTTGAACTGAAACCGATAAAATTGAAGATTTTCAAAAAGTTTCAAGCTTTAATTACAACAAATATTAAAATTATTTAGTTACTTTTAATCACGTAAATGAACAGGGTATCCTTATCGATCATTTTAGTGATTCCTTTTTCGTCTCGTATTAATAGAAAAATTACCAATGAATCCGCTTTTCAAAATTTTCTTATGAGCCTCAAATATGCCAGTAAAAATGTTCTCTATTATTTACCACTTTGTAAACCTTTTTGAGGACAAAGATAAAGAAAATAAATATTAACAGGAAAGCAATAAAATAATTATTACGATACGGAACTTGAAGATCATGAAAATCATTATTGTTAGTTTTGCAATTCCAACAATAAACTAGAAAATAAGGAGTATTAGTTTCACTTTGTTGACTAGTCTTTGTATAGACCACACTATAAGTCATTAAATGATTAAGGCAATAAAAAGCCGCAGAGCGAGGTAAAACCTTTTCAGACCCCATTACCGCAAACTTGCGACAAATGCCATAAATAATAAAGTTATGTGGAAAGAGGTACGGTTGAAGAATTACGGTACCGAGCTACGGTCCTTGGGGTACACTGAACGTGACCCCGTGCTTCGAATCAAATTGTTAATATCCTACCGAAGA
Source organism: Rhaphigaster nebulosa (assembly GCA_948150685.1). NCBI lineage: Eukaryota > Metazoa > Arthropoda > Insecta > Hemiptera > Pentatomidae > Rhaphigaster > Rhaphigaster nebulosa. The sequence goes on from OX411306.1 coordinate 31,316,444, forward strand.
CCATCAATCAGGCGACATGACCTCCAGTTCTGCGTTGCCTCTTTCACGGAGTCCGAGGAAACGTCCCTGATATTAGATGGATTTCCATTAGTGGTAGCCGGGGTTACACAAGTCCGACTAGAACGAATAAGATAGAACGCGGAATCGTTGGAGAACCGGGTAATATGTCTAGTCTTTATGGTTGCTAGCTAGCCGTCGTAGGTAGGACGCAGAGTAAGGATTAGGACATTTGTCTAATAGAAGTTATGTAGCAACAGGATCTAGGTGGTTTGGATTCGATTCTAGCCTGAGTACAGGGTTTATTTCTTGTACCCATGAAATTATTATTATTATTTTTTTTTAAATGTCTGATGTACAAAAAAAAAATGACAACGTAGGTCAGTTAAATATATCCACCTAAAACTTATTTCACATTATGACTTTTAAAAAAATAACATATGCTCCAATAGCCATCGGAAAAAAAATGTAAAAGGAAGTTTAATACACTATGAAGCTTCTTTATATTTTAGCAAATTAAAAATACTAATATAACAAGAACAAATCTGTATATAATAATCACCATATTATAGATCCTAGTATTTAGTAATGGTACTTTGATTTTAAGCTGGTGTTAACAGAGTTTTCATTTTCGTAATCTATAACAGTATTATAATGTTAATCTGGTTTTACTATATTTTTATATTTAATCTCATAACGTATAAATGGTGTAACGTAATTGATGCCCGAAATTTAAGAAAGTGATAGTCGACCTCAAATGCAAGAGAAAAGTTCATGTGGACTATAGTCCATTTTCGAACACACAAAAAAAATTATGTTATGTGAAATTCTCTCTCCTCTAAGTACTAATTTTTTCAGTAAATATAATAGATATTTACTTTTTTTTTTGTTCAAATTAATTATATTTTTCGAAAAAATAATTTATTTTATTTGCTTATTTAATTTACTGAAAATATTGTAAAGATTAACTGATCTGTATTTTGTAGTATTCAGGCCAGATATTGTTTCCGTTTTATTTTTTTTTATCATGTTAATATCCTAGAATAAAGTTCTTCTTCTATCTATCTATCTATATGTATACACACACACACTATATATATGTATAAATATATATATGTATAAATATATATATATATATATATATATATATATATATATATATATATATATATATATATATATATATATATATAATTTTCGATTTAAAATAAAACCTCCATTTTGTAATAACGCAAAATTCCAATCCATGACCATCCATCACGTTATGATAATGTGACATTATAAACCTTTGTCATTTTTTTTTCTTTTATATATCCAACACTTGACGATCGTTATCAACCTTTCGATCGAAAGTCCATTAGTTGAGAAATGAGGCTTGTAATGTAGTAGCCAAATAGTCAGTCACAGGTTGTTCAATTCGAGATAGGAGACCATTAATTTATACAACATTATTTTTTTTTATTTAATCGAATGATTAGCAGAAAGATATAGCTTGGTCAATAAAACGTATGGTACAAGACAGTACCTACTCCAGGCACACAAAAGTACTGTAGAACAGATTGGTAATACGTACATAAATATTTGTTCCACATAAAATAACTATGTATTTATTGAAATTAACATCTCGATTTGACTAAAAAAGTAATTTTTTTTTAAGGATTAAAATTATAATGAATCGCTTGATTATTCACGCTGAAGAGTTTTATTGGAGCAAGATATATGACCAATTGAGAGTTTACTACGTTAAGGATCATTTATTTTTTTTTATTATTTATTTATTTGTTGCCCCTTCTTCTACTTTATTTGATAGAGGAGTTATTGTAATAATTTATAATTAAATATTAGACATTTAACATATTTACAAGTTTAACGTTGACCTTATTTATTTTTTTTAATTCGTTTTCGCATTCGATGTTGTTTTTTAAGGATCCTTTGTTCTTCTTAAATCTTGAGTGTTTTTCGACGAAACTTCAATGGCTCAATTCAAATTCGTATTAATTTTTTTTTTATTGTATACGACAAATCCCTATGTAAAAATTATAACAAATCTGAATTTGGCAATTTCGCAGATGAATTCTATGATGTTTATTAGTTGACTTTCCGCCGAGATTAAAAAAAAATAACGTCTTTTACTTTTCTTCAGTTGTTTACTTAAAGGTTTAATGGTTTATTAATATAAAATTTATGGTGTAAAAACCTTACAATCGATTTTAAATATGAAACCAAACGAATAATGTAGAAAAAAAATATTTTTTAGAGGTCATATGGTGCGAAAAGGGTAACTAAATAGTGCTATTATGTTTCTATAAACGTTACGGCTCATAAAGTTTATGTAGCTGTCATGTGAAGGAAGAATGGCTAAACAATATTGAGGACTCCGCAGAATGTATACATTTTTTTAGTTGTTAAATTTCTATGAATATAACAGTTCTACAACACAGCATGGAGTAAAATCATGTAATATTTATAAATGTAACAATTAGATATACTTATAATATCAATGGGCTATAAAATAAATTTGCCTAAACTAAAAAAAAAAAAGAGTAGTTGTAATATATTAAATGACTAATAACTAATAATGCTGATATCACTTTTGGTTAGCTCAAAGTTTATAGAACAATAATACAATGATAATAAGTAATGGTCCACTTTTAGAAAATTTTCAAAGATTTCCGATGACCGAATGTTTTGGCAAATTTCAATTTCAATTTCAATTTTTTTGCCAGCAAGACAACTGAAATGAATTTGATGAAAGCACATCAGGCCGTTATTTATAAAATATGAATATAAAAAAAATAATAAAAACAAAATAAAAAACCAGTGTCAAAAATATATTATCAATTAATTATATATATTCATAATGATATTTTATTTAATTATATGTATTTTTTATATTAAAAGTTATTTATTATATGCCGCTTATTTGGCAATGTTTAAAGTAACGTTTCGTACGCTAAGGAAAAATTCTAAAATTTGGATTTTTTTTCTTTTAACTTTTTAAAGATATTTATTGACTTTTTCAGCTGAATTCATTGGCGTTCTTGTTAGTTAAAATATACTATGATAATTAAAAATCTAAGTCAATTAGAGAAAATGGCAGCGTCTGAGTTTTTATAATGCTGCTGTTTTGCATTTATTTAACATATAATAAACATATAAAAAAGAGAGGGTGGGGCTTACAAATATGGAACGACCATGGCAATTACAGAAAGACGTTTTTAAATAATAATTTTGGAATATGAGTAAATTAAAATTTGCAAATAATCTGATTTTGTAGAAACCTCTTGACAAATTTCTAATTTTATACTTCATTTATACTTAATAGATAGTCGGAGAAATAAAATGAGTTCGCGTACACGTTGGCTCTGTGTTATTTTATTTTATAATTAAATCTTAAGAGATCTTTATTTTTATTTATTCATATTGTTCATATTGTATGCATGTGAGTTACATAATTATTTTTTTATTGCTCAAAGATAGCAGGTGTAATATTTACAGAGTAAAAAAATTAAATAAAATAATAAAAATAAATCGAATTAGCTTAGGAATTGAAGGTACCTAGCTGAGTAATAACCTAATAGTAAGTATACTATAATGTAGCTTTATTATTTATTTTATTCTCACTTTTTTAAGTAGTTGTCCTTCGCGATTCTCATGAATTGATAAACATTTATTTATGTTTTATTATTTTTGGAAGTGACTAATCCTCAGTACTCTCCTCCTACTGTTAAGTTGTATGTAGTACATGTAATCCAGAAAGAAAGTTCGTAATTATGTAATAACAGCTTTGTTGGACCCACTGCGATGTTTTCAACTCACCATATTATTTATTTATTTTATCTCTTAGAATTTTAATTGTTCTCGACAGGAACGGTGTATGGGACAGAAGTGAATGGAAATAGTCCAGTAGTAAGCGGGATTATTGAGGAAGTCGGAAGTCCAGACACGGCCGACTAAATCATGAGCTGAGCGGTGATTAGTGACGGGCTCGAAGAGCGGATTCGATTAACGAAATAAATAATAAAGGAGGCAGAGGAAAACAATCAAAGAGGCCTATCATTTAGCTACCGGCGGCTACCGGCCATTATCCCCTCATAGCCTCTTAGCTTCTCTGGCTACCGTCACGTAGGGTTTGCTCCAGAAATATGGAGTAGACCTCTCCGCCCGGTTTTCTCGGAGGGTCACGGTTGTCTCGGGAGGAACGGTGTCAAGAGTTGAGCAGCTCTAGAAGATTGACCAATCGTTTAATGAAATGGAAATGAGCATGAACAATAATTAGTAATTGGATGACCAGTGTTCTAGTGGACTCAAATAGCTCTTCTTTTCTTTTTTTTTAAATATTCCACAATAATTTAGCAATTTATTTAAATGATAGGCATAGATTACACAGTCATATGTTGGACAAGATATGGGGGAATTAGTTTAAAAACCGGGTTCGTCCATTTTATAAATTTTTACCGGAGGTGCCAAAAACACAAGGTTGTGAGTTTGATCTTGGTAACATTGTGAGCGTTCTTTTAATACAAGGCTTTTAATAAAAAGGCTTTGCTAAGCGATGTGGTGCATTGAGAAATTTAATATATTGAAGAATATATATATTTTGTGGAAATATGAATTGAGCACATTTTGAAACCGCCTAATATGTTCATGATATCAATGGTGTAATTGCAAAATTTTATAGTTTCGAGTTGAAACAAAAGATTTAAGATTTTACCGCATCCTGTTTTTCCTTATTTATTAAATTTTCTTTTTTTTTGTATATTCAGCTATTTTGATGTTATTATAACACTAGTTTAAAGCCGATATGTAATATAGATTAGACGTTTTCCAACACTTAGAGCTTTAATTACTAAATGATACAACATCTGTGAAGTTGGCCATCGTTATGTAGTATTCATGACTAACGGTTGTTAATTTTTATACCAATGGTCAACTTCACAGATGTACGTACAATTTGATCATTCCAGCACAAAAAGCATTTCAGCGAGAGACGGAAACTCCTAGATAATATAATATCTGCATTTCATATTTATTTGAAACTATTGTTATAATGATATAAAAGTATCTTAATATACAAAAACAAGGTAGTAAAAAAAAAACGAATTAATAAATAAAGAATTACTGGGTGATAAAAAACTTATTAAATTTTGTTTACCCGAAACTATAACAATTTCACTTACAATATCTGTTGTAAAATGTAAGTTGGTCATCGATATAAATAATTATTAATTCAAGCAATCCATGGTCATATATATGTCGTACAACAAACCCCTAAGGAACATAATATGTTTTTTTTATGATGATGAAGGATGTATTTTAAAAATGATCAGAAAGTTCAAAAAAAAACTTATTGACATTCATATATGTAGATTATTTCTGAAGAACAAAATAGGCTCAGAAAAATATTGTATTATTATTTTTCTGATACGATTTTTTTATTTCAAATCCTGACGAAAAACATATTAGATGGATATTCGACGTATTTGTTTTACTTCGTTCAATCGGTGATTGGGGATTTGTTTGTCCACCAAATGCCGATACGAAACTGGGCTGCAACTGTTATTTTATTTTCGGGTTTGTTTTTGTTTAATAAAACAAGGTAAAGAATTACAGCAATGGTTTGAAATGTTTCCCTACAGAATTTTTATTTTCTTTTTGCACATGCATCCATATGCTTCAAATATTTTTATTTTAACAATACTGCAATCTAAGAGTGCCAAATATAATTTTATATTGTTTACGGCCTTTGAACTTTTTAATTGTATTTCACTTCGTGAATAAACAACATACATGTATGTTAGTGTTTAAAAAATATTATTTTTCAATCTAATTTCATCATTTTAGAGCCGAAAAATGTGCCTTCGTGTGGTCGTCGTTCCTTTTTCTTATGAATCCCTTTTTCTTCCAAAATACAGAGAAGTACTTTGTAAGCACTCCTGGCAGCAATATAGAGATTGCCTTCCACTAGTGCCTTTTATTAGAGTAGAAACGTCAAGATTCATTTGAGGAAATAAATATTAAATGAAGTAGGTAGGAATCGAACCCACACTGCTCCATACTGGACGTCTTCGATCCTTTGCCCAATGCGCATGGCCATCATCGTTTACACCCTAATAAGGAATAATTAGTGTTCGGTGAAGATAAATCCAGTTAGCACTCCGATGACTATTTTCAATTAATATTTCTTTAGACCGTATTTTTAAATTTTAATAGGAAATAGAGTGGAAAGGAGAGCTGCGATATTTTGGTTTTGTGCGAATAAAGATGAAATGAATGAATGTATGAATAAATTAAAAAAAAAAAATTATTATGGGACAAAAGACACCTAAGAATAATTACAATGTTCAGATTTTATATACATACTTGCCAATTAGTTGGTGGTAGTTGTTATTACAGAAATGCATACTGTTTACATCAATGCAGTGATGTGATTATGAAGTAGGTGAATGAAATAGTTTTGTTAAAAGGTAAATGTGCGGAAGGATTGACGAATACTGAAAAGCAACTACCGGATATTTTAAGGAATGGAATCACGGAATCTTAGAAATTGTTATAGTAAAATATGGTGTTAATAGGACAGGCATGTGGTTGCGATTGGGAAAAAAGTGGAACGCATGGGATATTGCGATTTTCATTTAGCAGGACTGTATAGTAGTGAGTGGATCCATGAGGAATCCGGTAATATCGTGGGACTACAAAGCTAAAATTGTATTTCCGAATAAGCTGAATTATTAAAAAATAAATTAATGAATGACTTTTGAACGCAGCTTACTTAGCGCAGTTAAATAAGCAAGCAACAAAGATCTAGGATCATTTTATTTATTTATTTTTTTTTGAAATCTAAAATATAAATTTATCAATTTATTAATAATTATAATTATGAAAGGGTTCTATGACTAATGACGAACGGTGCCCAAAGCTCCTAAAACATGAATGGACTTTAGGCCAGGTCAGCCACTCTGTAATTACTGGAAGAGAGGAGGAACCACGGGACAGATAGCATCTCCAACATCAATCCTCCATGCCGTGACCTCAGCCCAAGGACTAAGGCTTTTTCATTGGCTGGTAATTGTATGTAAGGAGGAGTTATTGTCTCTCTCTTGTCCTTATAAGACACTTATTAATAGCCCTTAATTATATCAGAGGTTTCTTTCATACCTACTCCTAACTCCATTACTTAATGTTATAAAATGTACAAACTCCTTACTTGTTGGTCTGTGGTTCTTGTCTGGCATAAACGAGATAAAAAACAGAGTTATTGATTCGTAATAGTCCAATTAAGTTTGCGATCTACAATAGAAAGGGGTTAGTTGATGTATTTTGTTGTCACTATGGAAACTACATTTTTAGTTAATATTTTTTTTTTTAATTCATATGAAGACATATTATTTCTGGTGGAATGGTAAAAACTTTATTTAGTATGAATTTTGTTTTTAAAATGAGTTTAAAAAATAAAAATAAAATATATCTTATTCATACTACCTACCATTAGAAATATGTACTTAATGAAAAATATACTTTGTGGTATAATACCTCCTCCATTTCTAACATTTTTAACAATATCTAAGAGAGTTGCTGAGGTACCGAATAATAGACCAACGGATACCTCTTTCATCGCTGACCAAAATTGTCAATTTGACCAAAAATGTTGAATTACTCCTTCACCCACCAACCCTATCAATTATGTAACTAATAAATATTATGTTCATAAACATAATCCAAAACTTCGAAAGCATACTGTATATTTTACATGTTTGGTAAGAATTTGTGTAAATTACTGAGAAAAGTAAGTGTAATAGTAGTATACTCTTAATAGTGGGCTGCTGGATAATAAAAATTTATGAATAAGTCAACTTTATTGTGTTAAAATCAAACAATTTTTTTTTTATTTTTCATCCATTGCTTAATTTCCTTTAAACAACTTAACTTTGATTTTAGTTTTATAATGTTTGTTATAAAATTGTTGTAAGATGTAGTTGTTAGGCTGTCTATGTGTGGAGCAGTTTCATAGGCATTTCTTATAGGTTATGGTAATTTTTTTTAACGACATTCAAAACACAAGTAGTATAATGTCTCCAAAAAGTTAACCTTGCCATTACTTTCTATTTTTCCAATTTTCTTATATTTCTCTATTAAGTATGCCTTCACCCTCATCGATGTTTTCTGTTAATTTCCAGTTTCAATTATATAAATTCTTTGGGTTTAAGTCACTCTGATATTGTCATTCCAAGTCCAAGCCATTATTTTGTCATGATTTGACATTTTCATTATCCTCGGCATAAAGAACTTTCTAGAGCAGAGAAAATACCGAATCTTCGCTTCCAGTAATTTTTCATGATCCTGTCAAACAAAGATTGTTATTTTCCCAAAACAATATCTGAGGACCATGCTATCAACTGTTGATGTAGCCACAGTCAGCCATAAATTTATGGGAGCATCTCGTAGATATGATCAGTTTTGATTAAAAAGTCTGATTTCGAACACCTTTTAACTAATTGATGATTCGAGTTTTGAAAGAAACAGAACACGTTTTAAATTTTGATCGGTCAACAAATTATTTTTATGAACATTAAATAGAATGCCCTCATAAATACCTTTTTTAAAGGACAATTAACTTATTCCTAAGCATAGTATTTAATACAATGATGAGACTTTGCACTTCCTTACATTCTGTTCAATGTCCAAGTCTTTCGACCCTACTCCATTCACCCAGCTTGGAGTTGCAGTATCCAACCATCTATATTTAGGATAAGGCTGTTTAAGAAATGGAGGTTTGATCACCTATCCCTCACATTTAGCCTCTAGTATCTTTTAATCTCAGTGACGCGGTTAAGAGAGAAGCACTGCGAAGTCTCCTGGAGTTTTCTTGCGTTGCCCGGGGGAAAAAAACTTGGTTCGGAGTGTTCCAAGTGTGGTATTTAAATTGTGTGGTATGTAACTATTGCTCATAAGTACTGATTTATGACGTATTTATGATGTTTATTTCATTTTATTTCAATTTTATCTTAAATTTTGTCTACTTTATTTTATATTAATATTTGACTACTTTTGTCTGTAAATATTATATGATTGTCATATATTTTTAAAATCTTTTGGAACTAATATCCAGTTTAATAAGCTTATCACTTTCTTTAAGAATAGATTAGAGGCTATTTTGCATGACCAACTCATTTTCACTCTAAAGATCAGCTGTAATAAAGGAAGAGGAGCCTTCAGATCTCAACAGGTCATCAGTTTTCAATCATTAGTTCCAAGAGTCATTAATAAGCATGGCAAACGAGCGATGGGAAAAATAATCACTAAGAGTGAGAGGGCTAGCAAAGAGACCAAGAACTAAACACCTCGCTGATAAGTGATTACCAGATATAGATATTTATCAATGTCTTCTTATCTACTGACGTCCTACGAGATACCGATCGTCGTACTCCAATCAATCATCAACGACTGATCATCTGCAGGTAGGCGTGTCTGCGGAGTGTCTGCTAGCGATGCTCTATCAGAAGATCTGTCCTGCGGGAGGCATATTGTACACAATACTGTAAGGATTTCGGAGAGGCAGGTAGGATTTGAAGATGAGGATACGTCCATCATCCAGGATATGATATGTCAGAGATATTTTCTTATTCAATAGATCTTTTATAACGATTAATTTAATAGTCCTTTGTAATAAATCGAAATGGTATGTAAAGATTTGTTTGCTGGGAGGTCTGAGACTGGTTTATAGTAGCAGAACACAGCTTATTTATACAACAAAGATACATTAAATTATTCGTTTTCTAATGTGATTACTTATGATATTACTTTTCCTCTTCTTTACTGGCGCACAATCCATTTCTAGGTCACGGTTTCCTGGATCAGCCTCCGCCAGTTGTCCCGATTTTGTGCAGCAACCAACCAGTTTCGAACGCCAAGTAGGGTTCTAGCATAATTGGCAACTCCATCTTTCCAGTGGATTTTTGGTCTCACAGGTCATCTGGTTCCATGCAGTACCTCTTCCATAGTCATCCTCGGTATATCGGTGTGACTCATGCTGGCTACGTGCCATAGCCTATCATAGGCTTCATCTATGCATGAAATAGACAATATTTGGTTCCTAGTATACATACATCGGCCACTTTCCATGCTGCTGCACACTGCTATGATTATATAATGTTGACATTTAATATATTAAAATATTACTGCGTTGGTGGGTATCGTCAAGAAATATGTTGTAGTTGAGCGTAAACTATTTCAAGTATTCCGGAAATAGGGTGTATACGACAGAGATTTTAGTGAAACAACTTTTGGACGATAGATTTACTTTTAAAACTAAGATTTTCAAAGTCAAAGTAGATCTGTTCGTTTCTTATTTTTTTATAAGCTAATAATTTTTTTAACTATACAAAATACGCAACGCAGCCGACATGACAGCTTCTGATCGTCATAAACCTACGGATAGATTTTTTGCATAAAATATGATGAGCATGAGGCGAAGTGATTTCTGTGTAAACCTCTGAGGGGCGAGGAGCACAAATGATGGTGTTGTGGCATTTAGTTTTAATTAATAAAACGGTTATGGTCTTATTTATTATTAAAAAAGAATAACTTCAGTATATATAATGGCTGTCCGCGTCCGTTGGCGGACACCGAAGGGTGTCTGTTGTGAAGAGGTATAAATGCCTCATCCACGCCGGGACATTTAAAAATTGTACATTGGGAGATATAGAATGCTTTAAAGCGGAAGAAAGAGTGACTGTCCCATAATGAAAGAAATATTCATTTTTCTTATTTTTTAGTTGTAAGAATTACTATTTTGTTTAGTTTATATTCTGGTAAGCCAAATATTAAGGTTTATTACAAATGATGTAATATAAAAAGCAAGGAAACAAGTTGATAATTGAATTATTTAAGAATTTAATGAATTTAAAAGTAAATAAATTGCATGCAAGCAATTTGAATAATTTATTATTAAGGAGTTAATGCTTTTGAAATAAAGGTAATTTGCTAAAATGAATTTGCTAAATTTAATTTATTGTGATTTATGTTATTTTGTTATATGACATCGTAAAAGATTGAAAGTTTTGAAAAACGAGTAATTTGCTATTTGAATTGAAATAAGAATTAAGAATAAGTAGGCGAATAATTAATTGTAAGAATATATAATTTATGAATAATTAATTATGGGGTTAGATTTAATTAAATAAAGAAATAAAAATTTCTTGTAAAATTCTTTGAAAATTAAGAATTGACCTTCATAATACAAGACCTTACCAGAGTTTTAAAGAATTGATTTTTTATTTTTTTTAGTTAATGAGAAAGAGGTTAGAAAATATCCCTAAATAGTAAATTATAAGGTTAAACGAGTTTTTATTTTTAATGTAAATTTAATTTTTAATGTAATTTTCATAGGTCTGGTTTTATAAAGATAATATTCCACATATTGGTTTAAAATCATAAATTAGCCATAAGAAATCAGTTAGCACCAACGATCATCCCAATAACAACATCTAGAGAAACGTTGGACCAATTAATTTTTTTTTTTTTTTATTCTGGTTGGATTTTTTTATAAATAATTAGGGAATAATAACCCTCAACTGGAATAGTCGTACATCCCTAAAATGGAATTGTTACTTAGCAATTTTTTGTAAAAGGGAAAAACCATTAATGTGGAGTAGCCGTAGAGCCTCCCTGTATCCCTGAGGTGGGATTAATATCTTTCAATGGTAAGAAGATAGAAAAATCTTCCCCATACACCCAGAGTACTGTGGTTGTATTTAAATTGGTCCAAACGGTTAAAGGTTAAAATCCTATCATTGTAATGGGGCTCAATGAGTAGTTGTTAACTCTGTGCACTTAACACCATAGCAGGCAAAACCAACTTATGTAATTTTATTGGCCTTAAGTAAAGAAGAGATCTTTCAGGAACGATTAAAATATTTAAGAAATATAGCATCCTTAATGATGGATGAAAATAAGTATTGTCTGAAGGAGGAAATAGAAAATGTTTCTATTTTTAAACTCCCAAAACAGTAAATATTTTGTTGAATCTTAAACAATAAATAAGCAAAGTGACAAAAGGTCAAATGCATTAGATAATAATAATCGGAATTAATTAATACAAATTATATGGTCTTATAAAAATAAAGGAATAAGTTATATATGGTTAGTTTAATGAATTTTAGGAAATGCTATTGTAAATAATACTTACCATTATTTGTAATTAACTATGAAATATATTATAAAATATTTCGTTCGGAGATAATAATTTTAAATAACTTATATTAGAGATATAATGATATTAATGATAAAAGATTTATTGAAAGAAGCTATGACATAATAACTCTTCTACGTAATATGTGTATTTAATTTTAAGCACGCCATTGTTATTTTAATATGGATAATAATTGATAATTTTGAGAAAAGAATTATATATAAAACACTCGGAAAACACTGAGAGATATATTAAAATATTTGAGAAATACTTTCAAATCAAAATTTAACCAAAATAATGACACAATTAATGAAAACTTTATGTCAATTAATTTTGGTACAAAAAAATAATAATAGGTACGATTCTCAGTGGGACAAACATAGTTAACTGTAGCCCGACCAACAACTGAATGATGCAATATTATTAGAATAAGAAATTTCTTACACAGTATTTTGTCGATCAAATAGTTTCTTTTCGTGGCCTATTAGCTAGTAAAGTCTTCATTATTCTTTAATGTTTAATTTAATATTTAAAATCGCACAATTATTACCTAATACATTGTACATGTTGTTTAGTAAAGAAACTATTTACTGTTGCATCAATATATCATAAATGATGTCCTATTTAAACTTTTATACAAAAGATTTACCAAAAATAAGACTAGATAATTAATAATATTATCTAGTAATTAAAAATATAATAAGACTAGATAATAGATAATATTCATTGTTAATAATTATTAGTTAGTAAACTGTTTAAATAGTTCAAGAAAAAGGGATAAATGTTAAATTTGAACTAAATATAAAGAATATAAAAAAGGATAAATCTAATTCCTATATATAATTATTGTTTCTGAAAAATGCTTAAGTGTTATGTATCTTTATAATAACATTAACACTATATTTACATTATTATTATTTTTATTAAAAACAATAGGTATAAAAATTATAAATTGATGTTATTATAGTAATGTGTTTTTATTTGTAATTACAGTTAACTGTAATAATAAATCATTGTTCTGTTATTTAAAAATAATTATAAATTATATAAAAAAATTGGACATAATTTTATCATAAAATAAAATTTGGAATAAGTTAATATGTATAGTAAATTTTAGTAATTTATAACTTATGTTTTTGGGTATTATATTATTATTACTATATATTAGAAAGTTTCAAGTTTATTTAAATGTATAATTATTTCTTATATGTATTTAATTATCTTTTAATTCTACCATTTACTTATTGTAATTACGTTTTATTATAGTCCCTTTAGATGAATAGAAAATGTAAATAATTTTGCCTAAAACTTTGTAAATAATTATAATTGATTAGACATGTAAAGATAGGTTTAATACTAAAAATCCCATTCCAAATGAACCTACACTATCCACAGTGCTTTTATATCCTCCATAATTTGATCCAAGAACTACTTCCTACCTAAATACCTACTTAAAACATTAAAAAAAAAAAAAAAAAGCTCAATATAATTCGCTTTTTTCATAAAGGAGGGAGGAGTTAACACATGGCACTGACCCAGGAAATATAAGTTATTAAATAGGGTTTATAACCCAGGAAGTTATTGTTATGCTTCCTGCTTATCAGCGTTAAAACAAGTTTTATTTCCTTAATCATCCCTTGTCCTATTGTATGTATAAAAGCCTATCTGAAATGGACAGATCAATCAGTATTAGTGTAGTATTAGAATAAGAATCAGAATGTTAAATAGAATGTAAGGTAGAATAAGAGAATGTGAGACATTCTCACTATATTAGCTTTAAGTCTAGTAGTAATATCTTTAGTAGAGTCTATCTGTAGTTAACGCTATCAGTAGACTGTTTAATAAAATATTTCCTAAGGCTTACACTCATCGACTTTGTTAATTGTAGAGAACTGTTTTAACCTAAATGAGTTATAGTACGTACGGGATAATAAAGATAGAAAAAATAAAAACATGCGTGTACCTCATTGAGTTTATTTTTACACTTGCTGTATCCGTGATCACATAAAGACAATACAAAATAATAATTAAATAACTAAAAGCTAAACAGATAGTTTATCAGAATAAACTACATAATGAAGAAGCCTTCAAAGTAATTAATGAAGAAATCGTACAAAGAATATCAACCAACAACCCATCAATCAGATGAGGTTACCGGTCAATCAATCTTCAGCGTAACTCGAGTGATCCCTGTTGATTCAGGAGCAGCTTGTAATGGTGGGGATTGTATCCATCTGTTGAGAAGATAAGAGAAAAATGCCGGAAGCGGATATACCTCTTATGAAAAATAGATTTGAAGTGAAAAAAACATTGATTATTTGAAATAAAAATCATTGTTTTATATTTTTAAAAGCAAAATACATGAACAATAATCATTCAGTCAGTTTCATTCATTGAAAATAGCAGTAGCTTAATTAAAAAGCTGATGCAAAGTCAAAACTAAAGTCATTACTCATTCAAAGATTAGGTAAACAAGCAAAGACGAACAGTTAAAAATTTATTTAAAAAAAAATGTTAAAATAAATCTTCTCTCGTTTCCAATCTTATATTTTTCTTCCTGAACATACACAAAGTCAGTATTCTAGGACTAAGGCGGGAACTGGGATATTTGCCAGAGCATGGCAAACCTAATTTAATAACAGTATTTCAGTTAATATATTTTGAAATAGATATCATCATCTCATAACATTAACCCATTTTATTGACCGAATTAAGGTTACAACAATCAAAAAGTATAAAAAGATATGTTTTTCATAACCTAAATATAAAATTTCGCTGGGAATTTTTCCAATGCCAGCATTCTGTATATATATATCGGTATATGGTTTATTTAGTATCAATAACTACTGTTACAGATACAGTACCTGGATCCAATTCTTCATCCAAAAATGTAGCAATCAGATTTAACTATATATCAAACTTCGATTTTGTGGCTTTGATTTTTGAAAAGAGAAACATAGAAAACGACATCTTAGATAGTTTGTCTGCCATTGATGTCAGTTTTCAAAGGATAAGGTTACAGGAACACTTTAGCGATTGAACCTTTGGATGAATATTTATATTCGTTGTTACGCCAATATTCCTCTACGCTCATTTTTCAGGTGATGGTAATTCCTCGAGGTAGCATTCGATATTATCGAAGCTGTCTACAGATGTATTTTGTTGGGGTTTTTCTGCTCCTTTTTCAGCTTTGAGTTCAGGGAAGAAATACTTGATCCTGGAAGAGAGAGTTCAAATTGTAATATTTGTGGCTCATTAGTTCGTTTCATGTAGTGCTCGTGAATGTCTTTGAGAACTTCGTAAACTGCTTCGGCATTATTTCGTTTAACGAAGGGGTTTAATTCCCAACGAGGATCCAGGATGTCTCTTAGCTGAGATATTGATTTGGTATCTTAGCATGCAAGATGATCATCGATACCTACTTTCAGTATTTATTATATTTTTTCACCTGCGGAGATTATTAGTGACACAAATGCAGGTGCTATTTCGTCCATCAAGGTGGGAACGATCGGTATTATCTGTGATGAAGTTGTGTAATCTTGACCCGAAATATTGCTGCTCTCTTAAAAGTTGAAATTAATTTTATCATGTAAAATGTGATCATTCACTATTTTTTGAAGATACTTCATGACCTCTTGAAAAGTGTATGCATGAATCGTTCATTGCTTGGGAAATAATCGATAATAATTATCAATTGATCAATTGACCAGCGTTTCTTCCTGAAATGTTACATTGCTGTTTTCCTAGTATATTACCTACTTATTGAAAATCTCTAGTTAATGGAAATGTCTAGTTCTCAGTGTGGACTGAGGATGTCGTAATTTACCTTCAATGCAAGACTTACATTTCTGGCAGTAAATACCTCTTGGATAGTGATCTAATCCAATCAGTCCCTCCTACGAAGACTTCAGAGTCTCTGAGCTCAGGTCTCTGAGCAGTATTCCATCATCCAGATATACCCTCCAGACGTACCCCCGATAAGCGGAGGATAGACTCACGACTGTCAGGGTCTAATTAAGAGAGACTTCAATATTTAGACCGGTCGAAGTCACGTCGTTAATGAGCTGGCCACACACTGGCATCTAGTTAGCGTGTCCGTATGTCTGTCCGCTAGTGTCCTCATTAGTGTGGAGTCGCTTTATCCTGTTGTCGTTTCGTCTCTGCTCACGAGGAGTCCTATCAGTTGCCGAAACGATCCTAGTTCGGTGTTCGTAGAAGAAGACATTGATAGCTATGTGATAATTAAAAGGGCCAATCATTTAGTCAAGCTACCTGCGATTCTCTTACATAAAGAAAGGGAATTTACAATTTTATGATGCCGATATTAAATTATTATCTCGGTAGTGTGAATAATTGCTCCTGCGTTATACTACAAAATGATTGCTTATTATCTAATCATTATCTAATCGTTACCTAAACTCGGCTAGAGTACACATATAAGATATCTACCACAATGGTAAGTTCCAAAGTTATACTGTAATCCCTTCGTTAACAAGAATCGGAGGAGGACCGAATTCTCCAATTTATTTTAAAGGAAGTGTATATCGAATTTTGAAGAAAAAAAAAAGGAACTACTACAACAGAGTACTAAATAAATGTAAAAAATAAATATTTGTAAAATTTTTATTTTTTGAGGCAGGTTGATATTCGATTCCCTTATCCATTTAGTGAACACTTCAGCTGTACTAGAGGAAGAGATTTAAAAATGCTGGAATTGTATTATTATTTTTTTTCTTGTGTCGCACTAAGCGTACATTTGAAATAACGGTACGATTAGAGAGTGTTACAAACAAGCTGATCGGGGCAGAACATTTGCATGTAAATGCTGGCTGCACTCCAATGTTCAATGCGGTAGCAGGCATGCTACTTAAATGGATCTGGCAATATTATCTGATAGGGTTGGTCTGTCTTAACTGAGAAGTTGACAGGAGATATCACCGTTATAGCTAGCATAAAAAATAAATAGTATTCCAACCAATTCTATGCTAAGGGAAATGATGGCTAAAACTGGAAAGGTGGTTTATATGCAAATGATATTAAAGTGGTAGGGTACATGTAATTGTTCTGGACAGTTTTAGAAGTAAGAATAACAATTTTTAAAAATTATTCTATCATTAATATAAACAAAATTGGGAGTTATATTTTATGGCAAGTAATGCATTTATTAAATTTGGAAAGCAGGTTATAACCAACTGCAGAACGTTGTGGGAACAATATGTATGGATCTTGTTAAACTAGTGTTCTAAGTATATATTAGAAACATCTAAAAAAAAAATTATGACTTTCACAAGATTATTAAAGATAAAATAATTCCAATGTATGTTTGTTCATCCGATATATTCAAGACTAATATACATTCAACATTAAGAAATTGATAATGATCCAACGTTAAACTATTTAAAGAATTAAGCTATTACTTTATAAATTAATTCCAGACCATAAGAATCTTTTTCTTAGATCTTCAAGTTTTAGAATTAGTGTCTGTAAATTGTAGCGATGCTGGTCAAGGCCTCATCACACAAACATTTTGACAAAATACAGAAACATGCCAATTGATGTCTTGAGACACCCGATGATATTATTACAAGCAGAGGCAACATCTTCCCGCGACATTAAGGAGCTGTTGAAGCTCATCGAGAATGTAGGACATGACATTTGATAATTACAAAATGTGCCTCAAGCCGACATGGCGTCGCTAGCTGTTCGCCGGAATGTTATGATGAAGCGTGAATAATTGCCGCTTGTATCCTAAGGAAAAAAAACATCTCAGGAATCGATTCTTATCGCGGGAGAAGTAATTTATAAAGGCTGTCTTTCGAGCGAACACTTCCTCCTTGTTGTTATCGTCCTGGTGCTATCATAACAATATCTGAGGTTCGGCAGGGTTGATGAAGTTAAGGGGAAAATCTGAGGATCAAGATAATGCAAGACCATCCAGAGAAGCGGTCACGAAAAGAGATGATATGTGCGGGAACAAAAAAAAATTATAGATTTGAATAAAAAAATAATAATAAAAAAAAAAAATTAGAGTATCAAATTTACAAGCATATTCAACGTACATTTATTAGAAGAAAAAAAAAAACTATTTTCTGTTAATTTGAACATTTAACAAAATATATATTTTCTTTATTTTAGAACTTTTTTTTTCTAATGACTAATCATAGAAGGAATAATTATTATTACAAATCATTTTTCATAATTGTAATTTAAAAAAAAGTGATAGTAAACATAGCCAGTTCGTGTTACCAGCCTAGTAGAATAAATATGGTATCATTTTCTTAAAAAAACGGGTCAACATTCTATAGCTTAAACCTAGCCATAAGATTTATTTAGAAACAAATGTATATAGAAAAACTTATATACATTCATGCAGAAACAAAAAATAATTGCAGAATTTAAAGGTAAAATTGCCAATGATATTTTTTGGGTGAAACTTTGATTGAAATATTTCATGAAAAAAATTAACGAAACAGATTTCTACAGTTTATACTGACTGCATTTTTAAATTTATTTAACAACATACACAAAAAAAAAATTGGGATCGATGTAAATAGCAACAATACATTTCTATTTTTCAAAGAAATGTTTTCGCGAACATCGTTATCTTAACGCCTTAAAAATAAAAGTTTATTAGTTCACTCTTATTAAAATTAATTTTTTTAAAAATATTTCAGTTGATATCTCAACCAGCTTCTTTTCAGTCTCCAGAGAGTATTTTTAACCAACACAATTTGAAAGTAGATATTTGTATGCGTTATTAAGTAAGTATGTAATTATGTAATTAGTAGTACCAACTTTATGGTGTTCCATTTTGTATTATTATATCATGGCGTCAGATGCTGTATCTTGCTTCTTTTCATCACTTGCTATGCCTAGAATATATTCCTATTACAGCTTTCATCATTAAATTTTTTTCCTCATTATCTATATCTTTAGAGATGAAAATACCTTCCTGCAATGAGAAGGATAGGTTAGGACAAGACAGTGAAGGGCCGTGAGAAGGACCTTTCAGCCGAGACCAGCCCCCGTCATCAGGTGCTATAGAACTGTCCTCGGGCACCAGTGGCCCCTTCTCTTTTGTTTTCCTTTGTTAGTCAAGTCGTGAACCAGCGGTCGTGGCGAAGATGCTATTGACTGATATCTCCAGTCCACTCCTAATTAAAATATCTCCTCTGACAGCCGTTCCTCCTCCTAGCTACCAGGATCTTCTTGGCGGGCACACGAAGTTAAGGGTATCCGGTCTTATTCAAAAACAGATGAATTACAACAAATAAATGATTGAGCAAATGATGGCTGTGAGGTCGTTGATAGTGAAAATGAACGAGTGAAAAAAGTCAAGATTGATTGAAAAATAATTTTATTTAAACGGAAAAATTTATTAATCCTTTTTTTGAACATTAATTAAGTGTAAAAACAGCAGCATAAATATCACCGAATCTTTTTTCATTACATATTGCTCGAATATATTTAAATGTGTGAATATTGAAATATAAAATAATGAAATTAAAAATTAAAATCAATGTTTTTACAATATCTCTATATTCTCTATAAGAGGAGCAATGCAAACTATATACCTATAAATGCAATTATACTGTCCATAATAAGATAAAAAAAATGTATGAAGATAACTCTTCTCTGGTGTGTATAATTTATATATATATATATATATATATATATATATATATATATATATATATATATATATATATATATATATATATATATATATATATATAAATTATACACACCAGAGCAGAGTTATCTTCATAACTTTTATTTATCTTATTATGGACAGTATAATTGCATTGTTATATAGTTATTGTATATAGTTTGCATTGCTCCTCTTATATATATATTTCTTATTTTCAACAAAATATATATTCATAAATTATTATACTAGCCAGTTGGTACTTCAGAAAAGTGAGATCTCTAACGTGTTAAGATCGGAACAATAACAATCTCCTGCTTCAAGAATCATTTTTCAAAACGAGAAGAACCAAGAAAGAGAAAATTATGTTACATTACGAAGAAATATTTTTGACCTATTTCAATAGTACTTTTATAATATCAATATTCCAATAGTTCAGACAAAGTCCTATATGGCAAATAAGAATTAATAAATCGCAGTAATTGATAATGCACTTATAGCACTTATCAGACAGTATCTCTGCTCCTCAAATATTTTCGGACAAATGGATTCGAAATATGAGCTTCGCCTTGCTTGGAAAGCATAAAATATTAACCTAGAGTTAATTATGGAATAATTGGTATTAAATAATGCAATTTTGCATCTTATTTGCTCCATTTTGAAGGTTTTTGTCGGAAAATTACTCGTTTGTGACTGAGTGATAAAAATTGGCTAGTCGGAAGTGGTTATTTACCTCAACAAAAATAGAGATTTTCATGGATAAGGATGTTTCAGAGCTCTTACTAACCGTTTATACCATTTTCATAATATGCCTGTATGTTTGTAAATAGAAGAACGCCAATAGACGTCGCGATAGTAGAGTGTCGTTTTTGAGGTACTGCTATCTTCGGAAACTATTAACCAAATTCAGGGTCACTTTTTGTGCCACCGATCTATAGTTCATTAGGCGTTCAAGGAAGTCATATGGTGTCCACATCAGATTTTTTTTCAACATAGACTTCATTACTATTTTCCTCATTGATAGTTCGATAAGTAAAACAAGAATAACTTTATCAGAAAGAGCTAAATGCTATTTTATGATCTCTTACTATATTATAATAATTTTTTTATTATATCCTTTCTAGGCCATTTATACATGAGTTCGCAGGATCAAAACAAAAATACATCTTTTCCATCTAAACCTATTGATACTTCCATATAGGTAGCCCTATTATATTTCACTCGTTCATACGCTTGAATATCTACGTACGACTCCTATATATCCTAGATATACGGTAAGTCGCATGGCCATCCAGGCGAAGACGAGGACATGAGGCGTGCAATCCTTTTTGGTTTCAGTTTCGTCAGAGTAGAATCCTTCAGAGGCTATATAAGGCCGCTATATCCTGCCTTAGAGTTGGCCTTAGAGCCTTATCTGCGCTTCAAGGCTCTTTGCCTTCGTCTCCTCTCTGTACGAACTGTGTGATCATACCTATGAGTATGGGTCTCGGTGCCATTAGTATACAGGGAGGTAGTACCTGAGACTATTAAGTAATTGGAGGTATAACATTATTATCGATCATAGAATTTTGTCCAGCGGGTGTTTTTGTGGTCCTGGTCACAGATAAAACTAGTTCAAAATTAAATATAAAAAAAAAACAATAAAAGAATAAGAGGGATTTCAAAAAAATAATTGGAATACTGTTCATCACGGCTCAGTCAGTAATAGTTCTTTATAATAGGGAAATTTTAAAGATGTAATGCTAAAAAAAATTATATATAAAAACAATAGTAATAGTAAATAAATCAATAAAGAACAAAAAAAAAAGGAGATCAGGAAAAATAATTGACTTTAAAACATTACAAAATATGTGCAAAACAAACAAAAATATATATATATATATATAATAAAAAAATATGTATTGTCAAATTATTCATTTTACTTTTTTTTACATTAAATTTTACAAGTTGGAATAACAAATGTCATTCAATGAAAGGATATGAAAATTTCCCTTCATCCTTTTATGATTTTATTATACCTTCAACATTATTACAAACAACGTTTCGTCCCATCTTCAGGATTCAACTTATTCAATAACTTTTTTACTCTTAACAGACCTCTTAGGATATATCCGGTAACCGTTATGAAATTTTAATTTAGTAGTATACTATTTAAAATAGTACAAACGTTTAAATATACTGATGTGGATTAATCGTTGACCTAGTAGGAGGTAATATCGACGTCGTTTTTTGAAATAGGCCTAAGCCCTCCGATTTTTTCTCAAATAACAATATATTTTTAAAAATTGTATTCTTTAGTATATACTGTAGGAGTCTATTAAGGTGACAAAACCTTTACAATTAAGGCTTCTATCACTGGTTAACGCCTGGATAACGACTGAGAGACTGATATTGGTGCTTACTCCATCAATTTTTAGGCCATTTCCAATTTTATTTCTCGACATTTCGTGATCGGGAATCGGATAGACGTGGTGTTTATGTCCCATGATAAATTGAAACGTTGAAAATCTCAGGTGCTCTAGCTTCTGGGGGAGGGGGAGGAGGGAGAGGGGAGGTTCCAATAATAAATTACTAAAACAATCTATACAATCAAAAAGTTTGTAAATTAATAAATACAATTTAAAAAATAATTTCAATCAGTAATAAATAAAATTATATACTTTTATCATGCAGTGCACCTTAATTTATAATTGTGTATGATGTTTATAGTTTAAAGAGAAAATAAAGTCTATTGAGTGTAGACGAGCAAGAGCATTGAATTTTGACTCGATTATTTACACTTTTTCAGAAAAGAAGGCAAGAAGAGTATAGAGAATATTTTTTGTAATAAATAAAAATTATTTCTAGCTACACTAGTGTTATTTTGAATACTTGAGTAATTATTATTAAATTGCACTCAAATTCTTAAGGAATTTAGTCAAAAAACCGTGCTTCATTTTATGTAAAACAATAAACTCTTTTTATTATAACGTAAGTAGTAAGTTTTTCTTTCATAATACCTTAATCCATATATTAATATTATTGAAAAAAATAAAACAAAAGAGATATTGATAGGGAGGGGGGCCGCTAGGTTGCCCGGGGTCTAGGCTCAGCTGAAGGGGGCTCTGGGTAATGGCAGTTCAACTTTTTTACGTTGTTGGATCGTACATCTCAATCCTCTATAATTATCCTTTAATAACCATACCCTCTAATTGCCATGCTTTCAACTTTAGAGTTAAGATATATCGGACATAAAGAATAGGGATTATTAACAAATAAAAAGTATCATCCTACAATATTATAATAAATACTGCATTTCGTATATTCTTGTTTGATATATTATATTGCTGTTTTTAATTTCCGTATTTAATAAATTTGTAGTAATATCGAAAAGTAAATAAATATCGAAACAGAGCCATTTTATTGTAAACCACTTTTGACAAACATTTTTTCCGAAATTCAATAATATTAATATCATTCATGAATTATTTGCCACAATCATAAAATTCATAGCTACCTATTGTATTCTTTCTCAATCATACAGTTAACTCTAAATATCTGAAAGCAATATCTGAACAAAAAATAAACTAAATTAATAACAAAAGAAATTGATTGATTAAACCGACCTCTTTAGAGGAAAATTATCAAAATTAAAGAAATAGAAATAATAGTATATCAAAATTTAATGACCATTTTTCTACAAATTCTTCCTATAATTCGACATGTTAAAGGAAAATTGTCGTAAGAAATATTTTCAAAGTTTTAAAGGAGAGCTTATGAATTTTCAGATCGCAATTCATTGCTTTTTGTGGATATTAGTCAATGTTAATATTTGAATTGTTGAATATTTTATTACTGTATTAGTTTAATTGCGGTACTTATATTTGGAAAATATGGCCAGAATAATACAAATATGATAATAGAATCAAAATCAGCCAAATTGTACCTACGACAATCTACTTTTGACGCATAGAATGGATGTTATCATTATACTGAAAACATTCTTATTTTTATTTATTTTTTTTTTCTCGCTTTCAACAAATCGAATCCATAAAATTGTTCTAAATAATGCCAGGAAATATTTGGTGTTAAAAAACTATATTGAGCTCTAACTCTTAAAATACAGAATTGTTGTGAAAATTGGTAAATGTGAAGTGCCGATTCAGTATATATTGACAGGCTCTTGCGAAATCGTGCAGTTACTTTTACATTCATTTAATTTATATGATTCGTTTTCATTCATCCCAGATTTCAAACAGTGCGCCCGTTTCCGATTCAAATAATACCTTTATGCGCCGTTCAATAAGTCTCGTTCCGGTGACCACATCTGTCCGAACAAACAGGAAATTCACACCCACTTGGTGCACAATCAGATTTATAGATATTGGACGGCTGCCAACCTCCTTGCGCAACTGCAGGGAACTGTCATTTCGCTTTTAGACTGGTTATCGGTCTTAACATGTCTGTCTGGAGTTCTGGATGACTGACAGAGACATGGGTCTGCCACTTGTTCCAGAATATGTTCTCCAGCGTGCGTCCAGTAGCTGTTTAGAATGCAAATGCCTGTATTCGTCTGGATGAGTTATATCTATAAAGCTTTGTCGAACTTGATTTTCAACTTTCATAAACTACAAATGATTTCTAATATGAATCGTTTTGCATCATCCCTCAACTAGAAGCTAGTCACAAGAATAAGTTTTTTGTTACGAATACGAAGTCAGTATTAAAGCGAAACTCCATTAATACGATCTCGAGGATAAGGGATCAATAAAAATATTGTTTGTTGGAAAAAGGATTTTCTCCTCTCACCATAACCTTTCCCCCTCTGAATTAATGAATGTATATAAACAATTTAAATATAGTTTTTAAATATTTTTTCTCCTTTTGCAGTAAGAGCATTGCATTTTAATGAACTGTTTCTGTCTAATTTTCTGTTCTAAACGATTTTTTGTAAGGGACATTTGAATGTTGCGGTACACGTTATAATTGAATTCTATAAAAAAAGAAAAAAAATAATAATTTAACAACTAATATTCTATTTACAGTGTTTACTTCCAGTATACAGGGACTGGTGGTATCTATGATGATTGGAACAACCCATGTTTTTTTTAGAATCTATCAACTTCAGGTGTCTTCGTTTAATAAACTTCTGTATCAAGAGAAATTTAAATAGCTCGTGTTATTAGTCCTTCCCACCTTTCGCAGCACAGTATTCTGAAGCTGTTAAAGAGAGTGTTGGGTTCTGTGTCTGAGATGGGTGAATATCGGAGTTATGGCTTATAAATGCTTCATTATAGATATGTATGTTTGCAAGCTTATGCGTATAGAGTATGTGGTGGAGTCTTTTAGGATCTTTGGCTTAGAAGATATATAGCAAACATAAAAAATAATCAGAGTGAAACCCAAGAAAGATATGTCTAACAAGTAGGTCAGTACTATACTTGGTGACTATTTCTACATAAGCTGCATAAGGAAAAATCAAATGTCTGATGAAAATCATTCAATGTTTTAATTCGATCTGTTTAGGATATATATATATATATATATATATATATATATATATATATATATATATATATATATATATATATATATATATATATACATTAATATAATATATATGTATACGCATATATTAATTATTCGAAACAGGTCGAATTAAAACACCAAATATTTTTCCTCAGACATTTGATGATACTTCTGCATGAATACAAAAGTTCCCTATCTTCGGTAGTAAGCAATATAAAAATTAAAAATAGATAGTTCTTGGAAAATTCCAAAACAAAGTCATCAGTCTATCAAGAAATACTTAAGGTTTTGTTCTGAACTACATCAGCAGGTCAAATCCCATTTTTTGAAAAGTTGTCCAAAGATTCACTATATTATTTTCAATGCAGGCTGTAATAACTAGGATAAAATAATTGTTGTTACATGAAACAATTTAAGCATGAATTTTTCTTTTGGACAGGTATGATTATTATTATATAAAGTCAGCTGATGGTGAAGTTTTTGGTCATTTTCGAATAAAAATAGAAGCCAAATAATGTACCTCAAGGATCCAAGGTCTGTTAATGTCAATTCGTAAAATAGTTTTATAAAAATATTCTGATATATTTGAAACATTAGATTTATATTAAAATTTTAGATTTATTAATTTATAGCAAAGGAGTTATTAATTCAACATTAATTAATGCATTTTATAATTTTACAACTTTTGTTAATTAACAGTTAATGACATTTTAATGAATGTAGTAAATTTATCATGAAACCTTCAATATTCATGATACTAAGCTTAAGTTCTATTTATAGTGGCGTAAAAATAGAGTAAAAGGTTCAAAGTCCATCCTTTCTGAAGAGAATAACTGTTCGAATATTTTTTTATGAAGATGAAGTATACTTTTTTCTTCTATTACCAAGTGAAAGTAGAAATTACAACTCTCCATGATACCTGACGAATACACACTTTCAGAGAGATTGCAATTATCATCTGTGTGCGGTAAATGATTAATCGCAGACACAGAGATGTAAATACTAGTCGACGTTAACTAATTATACAGGTTAGTTAATTGAATGCTGGACTGTATGAATGGTAGTTCTGCGATGTCTAACTCATCATTATCACTGAGCGATAAGGGAGAGATGGAAGAGATAACTAACAACAGTACGTCGAACGTTTCAACGAGGATGTTATCGGCAACAGGTAATTGTCGGTGCGTGGTTATGACAGCGGCGATGTATCCTCCAGTGCGTGGGCGGTCTTAACGGTACGCCGGAGTCTCGGAGGGTCTGGAGTATCCTGAAGGAGGAGAGTTCCTAAGAGCATTGGCAATGAAATGGGATTTTATAGCATAAATAAATTCGCTTGTTTAATCACCATTTAAACAGAATATAGGATTATTTTACAGGACTCCAAAATCACTGTACACTTTTATTTTGAAAAAGTTCTTGTTCTAAATTAAACTTTTATGTTAGAACTGTTATTATAAGTACTTATAAGAACTTTTTGGTCAGAACTTAAATAGTAAAAGTTCATTGAGAATTTTATTGTAAGAACTTCTATAATAAAAGTTATATAAGAACGTTTGCATACAAGTTCTATATTATAAAAGTTCTCATCAGAGCTTTGTGAGATTATGATAAAAGTTCTCATTATTAAAGTTCCCAATTTAATGTGGAACATACTCATGGAATTTTGTCTTAAAGGTTTTCTTATCTAAAATGTTATTTCTTTAAACGGACATTCTGTAGATGATTTAGTTAAAATTAAAGCAATAATTCTAATGAAATTAAATGTAAAATAAAATAAATAAAAACGTAATTGTATTTTCTATTTGCTCTTTTATTTCGAATTTTGTTTATTATCTATATTCTTTGTTAAAAGATTTTTTTTTTTGCTTTCTCTCGATGTATCCACCACCTTCTGAAGATTCCTCTCAAGTTTTGCCCCATAAGTATAAGATAACTTATATTTAAAATATTCTATTTACAGAACTTTTATAAAAAAATGTTTTGGCAGGAACTTATATTAACAGAATTTTATCAAAAATTTTTAATGGCATAAGTTCTTAAGGAACTGTTTATCTGGTTTTTTGTACAGAACTTTTAAGTTAATATAGTTAAACTGAAACTTTTTGAAAAAGTTAAATAATTGGTTTCAGCCCTGTTGTTTCCTGTCTGGGTTATGAAAAAGTAAATATGTCCAAACCATTTTTTCAGCAACAATTGAAAGCTTCAGACCACTCCCGAAATCATATATTTTATTCCGTAATGTTAATTAACATTACTTTGAGAAATGATAGAAATAAATAACAAATTGATAATTGATAATTGAGACGGATATATAATAAATAATAAATCCCACATTTATTTATAAAATCTTTTATTGTTTTATTTTGTAAAATTTCGACCCACTTAAAAAAAATATTGACCAATTTAGAGTTCCATTTTCTGTCTCCTAAGACAAAGTATAAAATATGCTTAAACATACTACTAAAAGTAATACTTGTTATAATTTTAAATGTTCTAAATTTCCTCTTTTTTTTTTTCCTTTTTTTTTTTTCATTCAGTTCAAGACTTTCCTTTCGGTGACAGCAATTCAATTGATAGTTGACACTTTTATTATTGTTAAAAGACCATAATTTAATTTAAATTAATTTAAGGATAAGATTTATTTAATAGACATTGATTTTTAGTAAAACCATTTTTATTTTATCTTGTTCTTATCTAGAGTACGTGACGGCCGAGAATGTTGGGGCAAGGGTCCCAGAATGCCCGTTCTGGAACGTTGTTGGTTCGATTCCCACCTGGGTCAGTTGATATCTATTTCGTGGCGATCAGGAGTTGGCAAAAAGGACCACAAGGCCCACTTGCTGTACCACTTTTCCCCTCCAATACCAGTACCAGTACCAGTGTTCTTATCTTAAGAATTATTTTAAAAACAATTACTTGCTGAGTGGCATACAATTCTATCACCATATTAATTTAGTTGAAAAGATTTTTGTAGCGCCCTCTATGGGGATTTCTTTTGAAATTATTTTTGTTGTGCGATAGAAAATAGTAGAGTATATTATTTATTCAGCTTATTTAGCAACTCTGCATATGTTATATTCATATTTCTTGAATGTGTTTTGTAATTAATTACATTTTCCAGTTTCACTCACACTCCTATTTTTTTTATTTGAGTATCAGTTTGAAAAAGAGCACTAAATAATATAAAATCAATATAGCTTGAAGTACAGATTTGTTTTAATTTATTATGACAGAACCAAAACTATCCTAAATGGAATATAAACGTTAAAATTGAGTATTCAAGTATTGGGTCATTAAATATAAACCGATTAAAGTCAACAATATTGAGTATTTGATAAAATAATTAAAATTAAATTAACAGTGGCCATCGGCATAAACCAAGCAAGTCTAGTGATATATAAAAAATATTTTATGATTTTAACTTGAAAGTTTGAGTTGGAATTATCAAAATATCGCAATCTAACATTAAGAATATGAAATACCATATATTTTAAAGAATTCAAATAAGATATATGTGATCAACAACTTTATTTTGGTGGTTCATTTTAATACTTAAAATCTGAAAAATGCAATTAATTATAAAACAGATTCAAGAAAGATTAATAAAATTAAATGAAACAAGTGTGAGTAAAATAAAGCATCTTATTTTTCTCCTGTCTTTGACAAAAGAAATTTTAAGTTTAAAATAAATTAGAGAATGTCTAAGGATCTTTTTGCCTGTATTCTTATATTGTAATTACAATTGTGCTAATTAATTTTAAATTTATTAATTGGTAAATGCTTCGTTCAGAAGGAATTCATTGTTTCTGATTTCATGGATTAAGTGAAGGTAATAACCCCTCTCCCTCCAGAAATGTGTTGTTTATAATACTTATAATCAGTCATTTAAGTTTGCGTTTGCGTCCTAACACTACATAAACTTATAATAAATTTCTAAATAAACTATAATATTTTATAATAAACAAACTGAAACTTTCTATTTTAACAGACACACAGATACGTACCCCTCCTTCAAATAATTGATCGAAGTTCAAAAACTTACGGATTGGTATTTTAGTCAAAAAAGTATGAGTTAATAATAAATTTGAATCTAGAATAATGAGCGTTAACCTGAAACATTTGATCATAATAAATACGACCTTATTTTATAAAAATACCATTGGTATTATTTTATTAGGATTTATTACTTCATATTAACATTACAACTCTTTGAATTTATTCGTCTAATGTTTACTCTTTCAGAACTAATCCTGCTTACAAAAATATATTGTAAGATTAAATATAAAAAATCAATATCCAACCCGATCGTAAAATAGATTCATATAAACGATATCTGCTAACAAAACAATAGTATATAATATCACAATTTTTCTTTAAACTAAGTTTTTCTTTATTTTAGAATTGGAAATTCTAAGTCAAACATAAATTATCGCTTTTCCAAATGCCCAGGCAATTAATCTCAAATCTATAACTGATCACTTCATATGACTTCATCACCAGTGAGTTGTCTTAATCAGGGCTATAAATAATATTATTTATTGCACAATGGCTATAAATTAATAAATAAAAAAGAGACCCAGATAGGGAAGGTACAGAAGCCGGGCTGTGATTTAGAGCTTCCGTTGGTGGGGCACTCGATCAGGGCAGACCATTAGCCAGGGGACACGCGGCAGGACCTATCGCCATTCACCCATCCTTCCCCTGTCCTCAGGATCTTCAGTCTGGAATCTCTGGCTGCTTAGCCATTTTTGTGAGCTCTTCCTCTTTCTTCAAAAATCTGGTGTACGAAATATTCATTGTATTCAGCACACGGAGGATGTTAATTATTGTGCCATTAATAATTATTTTTATTTTTTTTTAAAGACATTACACAGTAACAAGATATGTTTCATAAAGCTTTTCCATAGTGTATTAGTTAAGAAATATTATAAAATATTCTGCTACGATATGTGTTATTGAAACTCTATTAAAATCGCGATTAAATTTTGTTTCTATTATAGTAGCATTTTATTTAAATTTACAACAATAATCAAATTGATAACAATAATTTTTTATCATTGCAGTGATTATTCCATGTCAAAGCTTCCCATAATATTTTAATTACATTTAAAAGTTTTCCTGAGTAGTTATTCGGGGAGTATTTCGATTTAAAATACTTTATCCTTCTATTTTTCTTTCAGAGACGCGATTAAGAGTGTAAATCTTCATTTGTTTAAATATTAACATTACACTATAGCAGTTAAACATTGAGCTAAAAATATCTGATGTGGGCAGCACATGACTTCCTTGTACGCCTATTAAATTATAAATCCGTGGCTCAAAAAGTGATACTGAATTTGGTTACTAGTTTCCGAAGATTGCAGTAAAATCGACACTCGGCGCCCCGTCATCCATCTATTGACACACACAAACACACACTTTTCACTGGAGATCTCATTCCGTTATTATATGTCGTTTTCTTTCAGTAGGAAACTAGTTTCCAAGATATTTCTTCATGCTCCAGGACAACAATAAAACTGTCAATATCACTGGATAAAGCATTAGAAATGGACAGTTTCGACATTTTAAGCAGAAAAAACAACTTAACTATTATGTTATTCTCATGATGAAGACTTGTTGATCTCACAAATCGGGAGGAAAACTAGTATTTTAGACTCAATTTTAACACTTAAAATAAGTAATAAAAATGTTAAATTGGATTGGAAACCAAATTGCGTTTGTAACCTTTATTACCGAAACATATGATTTCTCTTTTAATTTAAATATAATTTTTGATGTAAGCTTATTATGACCTTTAAGCAAGTACCCTTTTCCGCTCACGAATCTTAACCAAAATCTTGTAAATACATTTATATCGATATAGGTCCTATTTACCAAATTTGAGATGTTTTACATTATATTTTAATATATTTTTTTACGAAAGTCTAATATGCTCTTCAAGTAAAGTACCACTTCCGGTTTTCCAATTTAGATCAAAATCTAGTATGTTATTTAAATCAATATATAAGTTATATACTAAATTAGCAAAGTTTTACATAGTATTTTAATATAATTTTTGATAAAAATCAATTATGACCTTCAAGTAAAGTACCACTTCCGGTGATCAAGAAGTGACCAAAAAGAGAGGTTCACAACTAGGTTTTACAACAATCCTAAATACAAAATTTCAACTTTCTACGGCTAACCGTTTTGGAGCTATGCGAAATACAAACATTCGTACAGACGCCACGACGAAACTAGTCAAAATTCATGGATGTTCAAAATGGATATTTCCGTTGAAATCTGAAAACCGAAAATTTTCGCGAATACAATACTTCCTTTACTTCGTACAAGGAACTATAAAGAAAATCAAATAAACTTGCACATGCACATCTTTTCAGGTGCCTAGGGGAATTATCGGGAATAGGGAGAAGTAACAGGTTATGAACTTGTGATTTTTCTGATTTTATTGTATGTATGGAATAATAAACAGCATTGTGGATTTTTCGAAGGATTTTTAGATTGGAATAATTGGATTCGAGAGGTATCTTTTTCTCTCTAGTTTCGTGGAGCCCCTAAGCGAAACACTGTATATCCAGAAATCATAATAAGATAAAAGAATTTTTTCTATTTAATCGGAAGTTTTAATCATTTGCTTAGGAATATTTCTTTTTTTAAAGATAACTCTCTATAATAAGAAAAGAGGAAATTATAAATCGCGGTTGTGAAGAAACAAGAAATTTAAGACGAGTTAGAAGATAAAAGAACAAGTTCCGTGACCTGCGATTTACGCAGCGCAATCGCACTATCTTACGACGCTTCTTCTGAAGAAGACGTCAATTAAAACACCCCTCCACTCTACCCATAAGAGATAATAAACGAGAAATATGCGTGAAGATAAGACAGGTGGGTCCGAATCACGGCAAGACTGTAAGTTCCGGAAATTTATCGTCGACTCAACGGAGATGACTTCGTTGTGAGTTTTTATCCAACCATCTACAGGGCGCCACCTGGAACTGCTGGAGAAGATATCATCTGCGAAAAAATATCTGGAGGAGTCGCTGTTGTATATCGCCAACAAGTCATCATTAGCTCACTCTATGGGAAGAATTAATAAACTTTATTGGGAGTTTCGTCAGTGATTTGTAATCGTGAGTTGTTTCTTCAGCAATCGACTTATAACAACAACATCAAACTAATTTTAAAACAATTTATGAAATCAAGAGAATCAATTATAGAGTTTTCCATTGATTGATTAGAAGTAATGAATTGTTTGAATGCAGCCTAGAAAAATATCAATCAATGATTATATTTAAGACAATTTATTCTTAACCGTAAGAATTTTAATATATTCATTGTTATCCAGTGTTGTGTTTTTTACCTAAAGATGGTAAAGCACTCGATTGAATCACTGCTTATCAATCTATAAATATATAAGTAAATGTATAATTAAAAATATACATATTTTGTATTATAAATATAAAACATATATATTATAAATTTTATAAGGGAATAGAGGCAGGTGTAGGACGACAGGTTCCCCCTGGGTCGCCCCAATTCCACACACACACTCACTCAGAGCCCCGGGTCTTCTCTGATAATCCTTTTTCTTTTTCTTTCTATCTCTTTGTTATTTTTTTTTTCTGTCGTTTCGTTTCTCCTTTCATCCCTCTCCTTGTCCTATTTCCTATTTGGACCCGACCTCCCGATAATATCCTCTGTTCTTCTGAAGACTCCTGCTAGCATTTTTCTTGAGAATTTTGCCTGGACGGAAACCCAAAGGCACTGGAGTACATATAGAAATATACTACATTTCCACTTGGGGTAATATACGTTTCTAATTCGTAATGATCTCCATCGAGAAATAATTGAACGTCTGAATAACAATTTCTCTAAGGTTTGATAGTATTTTGATAAATTTCTTTATTCTAAATTTTATTCATAACAATAAAATGTTATGAGTTTTGATGATAAAGTTGATTTCAGGGATCTATTCCAATCCTTCAAATAAGACCACATTCCGAACCCTGATTTTGAGATGTAACAAAATGTTATAGATCGTTGTAGAATTTTTTTTTTGCACTCTATGAGAAACAATATCAATCTACGTATGGATTATAGTAATTGATAGCATGATAATTTACAACGGGATAGAAAGTGCTTTTAATTATTTTTTGTCCGAATAATCTCTCTTAGTGACCATCTAGGCTTCTTGATTTCTGCTAAAACTACGTTAATATCTTCTAGAATTCTTTTATAGGTAGTTATTATTAATATTTGATGTTATTATTATTACTTTTCAGTTATTAATAATATTTCCTACAATATTTTAAAAGCTTTTCTTAATATCAGATTTGATCCTGAATTCATTCAGATTGTTATAATTATTAATCCAACTGTTTTACGCTAAACATTAATATGTAATCTAATATTTATCTTGCCTTCCTTTTTTAACACATACTATATTTAATTAGTTTTCTACATTAATCATATAATACCATAGGATATTTTTAGAAGATTCAATCAAAATATATTTCGTATTTAATGTAAATTACCAGCCTCCCATAGTTTCGCCAAATTCTAGATTAAAACTTACTATTAACTCATACTATATTCATGGTTTCATATTGATGAATCCATATCATATCATATTCATGAATAAAAATATTAAGTAATTAATTTATCAGTTGTTGCTTTCTATTTAATTAATGGCATACATCTTTATAGCTTACTAAAAAACTAGAAGAGATTATACCTAATTTCAAAATTGAAAAAAGGGATTTTATTAGTTCAGAACGATCATGTTATTACAACCGAAAATATTGAAATAATTCAAAATAAACATGTATAAATAGAACATATATTGCAATCATTAAATCATTTTTTAAAATATATATAAAAGTAAATAAATAAATAAAATTTATATTAGGCAATAAGAAAAACAAACATATATCAGCCATCTCTCAATTGTATTTGTTTGTATTGTTTTATATTAAATTATACTTTCACGATAGGAATTGTTTTCAGTATTTCTAAAATATTTAGAAATATTCTTTTGTTAGTCTAAGTCGGGAACAAAATCACACACCGCTTCCTCAGTACAACACTTTGTTGTTTACTCGGGCAGTGAAATATTTTTATTCCACAATAATTTAAATTTAGAAAACTATATTTCCTTTTTTTTAAACCGTGCCATCACAGTACATTTTTTAACTCTATTACAACGTATTAGAAAATCAGTTTGTCGAATAGAACTGTCTCAGATAGTTTGACCAACACTAAAAGAAAAAGAGCTCAAAAAAGGGCAGGTAAATTACCTTTTATTAGAAGCTTACACACTAATCAAGGGCTCAGGTATAACAAAAAAACAAAAAAAACTAACCGCTCTACAGATGATGAAAAATGAGATTTTAAAAAGAAAATGAAACCGATTTCATCGTAGCGTTTTGTAATTTTTTGTTAACTTTTTTTTCATCAGCGTCGTACCTCTGGTTCAGTGGAGTGGGTTCATCAATTGGCGTGTAGTAGAGTATTCAGCTGTTACTTAATTATTACAAGTCCGTAATAGAAATTAACTCCACAAAGCTTAGGGACACTAACATAAATCTCATGTAATAATTTTTTTTTATTTAGATAATAAGGTAAATGGATTATACTGCTTACATATTCATATTTTTTAATGATAGAAAACTACCATATAAATTACAATTCACATTGTTCTGTTTTGTCTTTTTTTCAGCAAATATAATCAACAATAAATTAAACAATATTTTTAAAACCAATTATAAAAAAATAAAATATATGTAAACGATTGCACTGTTTATTATTATGCCTGGTTTATTACTTCCAAATTACTATTGACAAAAAAAAAAAAAAAAAAAAAATTAAAACGCATCTTGAAACGTAACACCTCAAAATCAAGGGAGAGGAGAGCGGCTTTACATTCTTTTTCTTGTTCAATTATAAGGGTTCAATATTGAAAATAATAAACCAAAGTACATGGTACTGATAAAAAATTAAAAATGTTAATTTTATGAATAGTTAATGAATAACAGATATAAATGAATATAAGAAACATTACTCCAATTTGATCTTGCATTAGATGGGTGTTTAGTTCATTATTTTCAGGAAAGCCAGTAATGAAGTAAGAGTTCAGACTTAAGAGTTTACTTAAAATATAATTTCTAGTTTCATCAATTGCTTCTATGATTTCAATGTAGTGTTGGTGTTATAGTTGTATTTTGTCAAAATAAACAATGAATAGTATCTACCTACGTTTATTCAATATATCTCCATACTTTTATCATCAGTATAGTTTTACATAAAGTTATTTTTTTGCCTTTATAAATGGTAAACGGGAATGTATACTATTGTTGATTTACATCAAAGAACTGTTCATCGTTTATATTTGGGAATTGATTACGGTTTTTTTTTGTTTTTTTTAAATAACTATAAAGAATACAAAATAGCAGATCACAAGATATCAGTCAATCGAATTCTGGGGTTTGCTAAGTTAGCAGTTAGTTAAATTTAATAACAAAGGCTTAAATTCTTACTTTGCCAATTACCAATCTTCAATGCTATGGCCATGATCAAATCAAATCTAACAGTCCAATGCCGTTATCATAATTCATAAGCGGGAACTAACTGAACTGTCCAGACATTTTGGATTATTTGCAAAGATAGTCCGTGACATCGTATTAGCACTAATCAATTCCAAGTTACAATGTTAATCTTTCTTAATCGCGGGTATTCTTGTGTGTGAGTGTCCAGTTCTTCGAGAACTGCATTCCTCCGGGCGACCGCTCGGACATCAGCCGAAGACATCCGCCCTGGACAAGTGAAATGTGAACGGTCGGGTAAGAAATTAGGCCGGAGAAGGAGACCCGCTCGGCCGAGTGTTTTTCTATCGAAGAGAGGACGAAGAGATGGAGAAGGAGAGATAAAGAGTGATGTAGAGCGAGAGAGAGATGGAGCTAGGGAGGCCTGGAAACTTGTTTAAATCTGCTCCGGCCCACTCAACACCGGGAGCTGCGTCGGGTCATTACACTGCCGCCTTTGGTACCTCCTCCGGTGTCCCTCGGTACGGGAATAACAGAAAATTATTCAAGATTCTCCCTATAATATTACAATGATTTGCCTATTGAATTTTTTAATATGACTAATACGATTATGTTTTCAACTATTACCTCAAATATGTAAGGCGGAGAAAGTGTGATAATCGATTAAAACAATCTTAAATCCTAATAACTCGTTCAAGTGAACTAGTACCATAAATCCAATCCCAGGAAAAAATACCAGAGGGTATGTAGCAGTGAGTTCAGATGAATGATGAAAACAGTCTTAGTGAAAAAGAAAAAAAATCTCCCGAAGTAGGAAAGAATAGAAGGAAACCGAAGTACTATTAACTTTTAAACAATACTTAAGTAAATCAAGACCGATCCAAAACTTATTATTGTTTTGTGTTTT
The DNA here is from genome assembly GCA_948150685.1 of Rhaphigaster nebulosa. Lineage (NCBI taxonomy): Eukaryota > Metazoa > Arthropoda > Insecta > Hemiptera > Pentatomidae > Rhaphigaster > Rhaphigaster nebulosa. The sequence continues at coordinate 31,353,235 of OX411306.1, forward strand.
TTTTTTTTTTTTTTTTATAAATTCAGTTCAATTTATAAGTTACAATTTCTAGTTTAATTTTTATTTTATTTGTCAAAAATAATACCTTATATACTTCCTTATTATGTAGAATTATTATCTACTCTATCATGGAATACTTTACTGTTCTAGTTTATTCCCATATAATTATCTTATAATTCTATTTTTTTATTTTAAGGAACTGCATAAATTGTTAGAATTTTTATTTAATTCTAAAATAAACTTCTTTACTATACTCCATATTGATCAACGTTCCGGAATCATGTCCATCTTCAAGGCCGTTTCATTTGCACATTTTTTATACTAAAAATAAGTAAAGTCATACATTTTTTTTTTATTCGGGTTTAACGTCCTATCCTATCCTACTAAGGCAAACAGGACAGGTTATCCTACAGGTTACCAACCCATTCTAACGAGAATGGGAAGGTCGAGATTAATTACTTGGGACGCCACGAAATAAATTTCAAACCGCCCAGGCCGGAATCGAACCGGCGTCGTAGTAGTCTCGAGGTTGCTAAGGTGACTCCTTACCACGGCCTCAATCATCAACCTTATATACATTACATATATAATATTACTTACACAATTCACTCAATATTTTCGCTCCTTTTAACTCCTTAAAATATCTTATCCTACGCCTCTTCATGTTTTATTTAAATATTTCTGTAATTTAGACATCAATATGTTAATGCTGAAATACATAATGACAATTGCATAAAGTTGATGATTGATTGTACTTATGCTTTGTCTAAAAAATGGAATGACGCATCATTTAGCTTTCACTTATCATCCTACTTTGAGTAGAAATTAATATTTGCAGGACTAGGGCTCGTTATTTTTATAATTAAGTCATTGAAGCCTTATTAAAAAAGGGAGTAATTAATGATTTAATTAATCACATATGTATTCCCGCCGTTCTCATCCGATAAGTTCATATGCTTCTTGTTACTCTTCATAATCTTCCACGACTTTATAAGTAAGATATTAATTTTTTTAAAATCTTCAACATTCTAATGGTATCTTATACATCTATATTACTACTCTTATTTCCGGAAATTTGTATTTAACCTAGGAAAATATTTCTCCTTTTTCTCCAAATTAATTATCAAATTATTTTTATAAAATTATTTTGCTTACATAGTGTATATACTTATACAGTATTTATTGATCCATTTTTAATATTAATTACAATAGGAGTTAGTTAATTTGTTCCAATGCTAGTCTTATTATATATTGGATGGGAGAATTAAAATTCAAATAAAATATCATTCGAATAGAGGAATAATGCATATAAAAGAAGCTAAAGTTCTTTATTTTATTAAAAACTCTATTCAGATCACCTACCTATATATAAGAGAACATTCGATTAAGATACGTTAGAATTTAATATTTAGCTAACATATTTCAGTCCAACATAGATTTAAAACAATCCATCTGTTAATTTATTTAGATTTAAGGTTTTACAGTCAATTGTAAAATATTGATTTCTGTTTGACCGATTGTATAATTGGTTGAGATGTCGCATTTTCAACCATTCCAATACTCCTATTTTAAAATATAAGGTTCCAGGGTCATTTTCTGGTCGCTTTATTATACCATAAATGCAACAGAAGCAAGTTCGCGAGGAAATGGGCTAAGTTCCAAGTATGGGGGTATGGTTGTTTGTGGTTTTGTGTGCATATTGGCTAAATTATAACTTCTATTAATAATCGTTCTAGACATTTAATTCAGCTATGAGTCGTCTTTTCCTCTATTAGTTTCTATGTCGTGGTTTTTCTTTCCAGTAATTGATCTTACCAAGTATCGCTTCATTATATCAATTATTCGGTTTATTATAGTATAGGGATAATTATATCAATTAAACTAGAGAACGTGCATAGCTCTTTGGAGGTAATTATACTTGAAGAGCTTGCTTATGTAAAATAATGTAATCTATTGCAATTAACTTTTTCTGTTTGATTGAAGTACATGACACTACAAATAAAACACCTTCCTATTTGTTAAATAGTGGGGAAATCAATGTGTAAAAATTTAAGACTCGCAGAACATGAGAGCTGGGTAGAGATATCATGGAATTCAAATATACATACTACTTAGGAATTAATTTAATATCTAATTAAAAATTGTATTATTGGTTATTTAAAACGTTATTGTTTAGTACTTTAACTTAAACTAGGGAAATAGAATAAAGGTTGAAAAGATTTTAGTCAAAATTAAAACTTAAATCAATGTGTGCTAGTTTCTGAAAATCCCTAAGCTGAGCTCCATAGCAATAACTACTGAAAGCAATTAGTACAAATGAATTAGTAAATTTCTTCTATTTACAGTTATTTTTTCGGTGGTAATAGAAGAAGCTCAAGGTATTTTTTTTTAATAATTTATATTGTACACTCTAGAAATTACAATCCCACAAAAGGGAATTTAAATGAAGTATTGACTGAGTTACCTATGTAATGAAAAAGTTCTAAAATAAATTTGATAACAACTTACCTTTTATCCTATACCTACAATAACCAATCTAAGAGCGTCTAGCTATACCTGGCTTTCATTTTTACTTCCTTGTATTCAGTAAAGAAAGTATTGTAATCGCGAAAATTTTCGGTTTCCAGGTTGCAACGGAAATATCCATTTTGGTCATTCCTGAATCCATTTTGATTAGTTTCGTCCTGACCTCTGTACGTACGTTACTTTGAGCTTATCTCGCATAACCCAAAAACGGCTTGCCGTAGAAAGTTAAAATTTTGTATTTGGGATTGTTGTGGAATCTAGCTGTGAACCTATCTTTTTGGCCTCTAATTGATCACCGAAAGTGGTACTATACTTGAAGGTCATAATAAATTTTTATCAAAAATTATACTAAAATATAATGCAAAACATCTTAAATCTGGCAAATAAGACTTTTTTATCAATATAAATAATATAATAGATTTTGGTTGAAATTGAAGAATCGAAAGGGGTACTTTACTCGAAGTTCATAATAAACATACTTCAAACGTTGTATTATAAATTATCAAAAAGTAGTATTGTCTGTATTATTAACGTTTAATACAGAGATCATATGGTTCTGTGACAAAGGTTACAAATGCGATTTTATTTTCCACTGTAAATATATAATTTGAACACCTGTTTTAAGTGTTAAAATTGAGTGTAAAATATTTGTTTTCCTCCTTATAGAGCTAAACAAGTCTGCAGCGGGTTCTCCCGCTTAAAATGTCGATATATTAATATAGTTATTAATTTTTTTATAATTATGTGTTTTTATGTCTGTGTGTCTGTGTATTTGTCAATAGATTGACGTCAAGATGCTGAGGGCCGTTTTTGAGAAACCTTCTGCCATCTTTGGAAACTACTAACCAAATTCAGGATCACTTTTTGAGCCACCGATTTATAGTTTAATTGGCGTACAAAGAAGTCACGCGGAGTCTACATCACATATTTTTTTTTAAATATAATTTATTGCTATATTTGAAAAAAGTTTATGTTAATGTTACAAACGAATAATGAATAATATGGGAATTACTCTTTTCTAGAAAATGCAATGCCTTTCATAAAAATATTTCAAAGTGCCATCAGTATCAAGCTATATATGGCTGCAGTGCAAATGACATAAAAAACTGTGAATAATTTTAGTTTTTATATAATCAGAAATTTTTATTGTCAGAAGTAAAATTAAAAAAAATAAATATTTAAGAATTTTGGAATATACATAAAAAGAATTATATTGTATTTTTAAGCTAAATCAAGCTAAATAATTGCAGTAATAAAGATTTTTATCTTTGTCATTTATCTAGTTCCTAAGAGATTAGTCTTGTGATGGGGATGCACAACCTGCGATGATCTCAACCCTGAAGGTCTCTTGGTACCATCAACGGTCCATAGAACACCGCTAGAGTATCCTCCAAGTCTAACGGAATATCTTAAGGTCATCTTGGGAACCTCTCGCTCGCAGCTGTGAGAGTCCTTCCTTTCTGATAACTCATCGTATAATGTGAAATATAATCCGTAGAAATGAAGCCATACATTTAAAAAGCTAATTTAGCGAGAAAATAATATTTTAAAAAAATATATATTTCTTAGATCAGAAAAAGGTTAACTACTATTACAAAAGCCATTGGCTATTTGGTTTAAGGTCCATTTTAATAAATTCGCTATCTAGCATTTTACCTCGATAACTTAAAAACCTCGTACTATGTGTTGAAATGAACAGAAACTGATCGTGCACGGACACCCCCAAAATGTAATTAACTACATGAAGTTCATTTTCATGAAGTTCATATGGCTGTTATCAGAGCTATTTAGACTTAGAATATTGAGTTTTGATGGTCCATCAAATCGTTAAAGTTCTCCCAAACACACTCATTGTAATCGAAAATCCTGAATGATATCACTAATAAATTTATCCTTTAAGATCTTGAAATTATACTATAATTAAAGATCTTGATACGCCGCAGATTACAAAATCTGTACTACATAAAACCATTACTAACCTGCCCTCCTACTGAAGCATATGACTGAAAATAGCCCCAGGACTTTCTAACAATAATAATGTAGTAATCATTATATTCATACCAAAGTAATCTGTACAGTGCCTTTACTGGTTGCATTGTACAAAATATACTTTTTTTATTTAAAAAAAAAGTATTTAAAATATGTATTATTTTTTTTTTAACTTAAAGTAATCACCATTCCTTGTTTATGTTTTTACCTGTATATTTTTTCTGAATAGATTTTCAATTTAATAACAATTAATAATAATTGAATGGTTAATAATTGAATTACAATTATAAACTTCGATATTGTTAAATAATAAGATTATAATATTTTTGTCAATTTAATTATAAAATTATTTAGAAATAACATATAATTGATAATGCATTTCTATAACACAGATTTTTACTGGATATTTCATGATTATATTATGAATTATTTTATAATGTATTTTATAAAAATAATTTATGAAGCCTATTTCGTAACGTGACAGTGACTTTTAAAACAATAAAATATTTTGTGATTCTTGCTTATTTTGTGCCAGCATCTGCTTTGTTTCCAGAATATTTTTTATGGCAGATGCTTTATTTTACTTTATTACTGGTAAAAAAAAAAAAAAAATGGGATAAATAATAAAATATACTGATCACGCAGGGCTGGAATCTAGAGGAGGCAAAGAGGCCACTTGCCTCCAGGCGGTAGAATTTTGAGGGCGGTATATCTCGAACGAATTTTTTTTTTTACGTTAAGCGAAAAAATATTTACTTCTGCTCTTTGATTGTTTCGACCTTAATTCAGTCAATAAATTGAGTTAATGTTATGAGGTGATGATATTTATTAAGAAATTACATGAAATTTTGTTGTTGATTATTATTGAGGAAAAGAGGTTAATTAGGTAGCTAGAAAATTAAACTTGCCCCACTAGGAAGCTACATCAATACTCTTTGCTTTTATTATTTATGTAATCTTGATCTTTTTATAGTTATTCATCGGTCGTCGCCGGCGCCTACAATATGTCAAACCGTAGCCACGATGTTTAGCTTTATATTTCATATACAATACAAATAGGACCTCTGACTCGAGAAGATAAAGCATTCATTGTACAGCCACACACAACTCAGAGCCTCCAGTAAATATACCACAGCGTGGGCAGTTCCATGGGACAAAGCTCGTATTCGCCAACGTATGTCCTCGGAGCATCTGAGCATTCTTCTCATGCCCTGTCTTGGGTCAACATTGACATGGATTGTCTGTGTAAGTTAATCATTGTTGCCTTTTATCAGAAAGAATTTATCGCATTCAAGGAAGATATGTGATACAGATCAGTTCATAAATTAGTTCAAAGAGAAGTTGTTTGTTGAAGGAGAGGAGGAAGGATGAAGTCAAAGAAGAAAGCACCCAGATAAGTGCAAACCTAATTTTTAAGTGCCTAAGTTTTAGGCCTTAATCGTATACAACTATGAAAATTATTATATGTGAAAATTTGTCTTTATAAATTATGAAGAAATAAAAAAAAAAAAATTTATTTTTACAATTTGTATAATCATAATTGATATATTATTCTACTCGAACATATATATGCTATTATATACTTCATGGTTTATATCTTGTTTTGCTAAGAATACATAAATAGGCCGAACGTCGGCACACATTTTAATATAAGTTCTACTCTAACCTGTGTGTTTTCTTTCCTGATATCACATTCAACCAGCTTGTCCTTAAATTACATCAATGGTCAACTATATCTCCACCATGATATATTAATTATGTTGCTTCAGTATAAGTAAGTAGTGGGAGGAGGGGAATAAATAAACTTTAATTATCGTATGTTATGTTATCGTTTATGGTATGTTTATAATTAGATCCTTGTAGACAGACGAATAAGAGCCATGGATTGGGACTAATCGACAAAATATGTCATTAAAAATTGAAGGATAACATATTAAAATAACAAACAATGAAAAATTAAAGGTTGCTCGCTTCTTCTTGGAAGGATAGAGGGAAGATTAGCAGATTTTTCAACCCCAGGGCTGTTAAGTTATCCATTTAGCTAAACCCAATGGAATAACAGTTCAAAAATTACAGAATACTGTGATGCTCACTGCTAACCTGCACCGAATCGCAATTGCGATCATCATTGACCATTCCAGAAACCACAGCATTTCTCTTTAAATTTTGTGGTTCCAAAAAATATTCAAAGTAATAACAATTAGAAGAGTATTCAATAAAAATACCGTCCAATAGCATTGGTTTGTTTAATAGCACACAATACATATCTTATATGCATATAAATATATATTGTTTCTTCGGTAAACAAAACATTGTTCTTGTTGTTTATCTTCATCATGACAGTTTTTCATTATTTTTTTCTCACTTACATTTTATTTTTCTTGCCTTGAAATTTCTTCTTGTTTTTAATTTTTTTTCCTTTCTGTTCCTTGCCTATCTTATTCTTCTATAATGGTCTAATAAATAATAAAAATAATAATATTCGCATATAGATTAATATATTTTATTATTATTATTTATTAGATTTGAGGGCAAAATTTGGTAATGATTATCATCGCCCATATACTATGATTTGGAAATGATTTTAAAAAAAATAAAATACTAATACAATCCTATGATGCAAATAAAAATGAATATAATTCAAATTAGTTATAAAAAAAAATTGTAACATTTTTATGAAATGTTCCGTTCCAGTGTTGGTAGGTTATTCCCATGGAGTCAATAACCATAAATAAGACATCGATGTCCTTTATATCATCGTCCAAGATTTTCAAGAACGAAAAAAAAAATTATATTTTATGTTTTAACGTAACCTATTTCAAACATATAAATAGCCTCATAGAAAACTAATTATTATAATTATTATTTTTGGTATGATAAATAATAACATTTAATCTATATAATTTCAAAGAATTTCTGCTTCGAGGATAAAAAACAACACTTAACAATGAACAAGAGCAAAATGACTTCGGCGCATTCCACCGGCATTTCTATTGACACTTACGGCAGGATAAGCGACACCCAGAAGGACTCCTGGAACGCACCAGCTCCAGCAGCATTCTCTGCTAACAGTCATGTCCTCCGACAGACCATCACTCTTAGGGACGATCCTCCGGCAGAACCGAGGCGGTAGATCACCTCTGGGGGTCTCTAAATCGGCGATATGGCTCCCCCGAGATGACGCCAAGATCTATGCACCTCTCTCCTTCCATTAGCTGTCTCCCTTTCTCATCTTCTTCAGTTATTGCTCTTCGTGTCGTTTTTTCTTAATGGAACTTCCTCGTTGTCAGCCTTCGAGGGCGCGAGATCTACTAGGGCAATTTACGAGGTTTGCTTTTATTATTCGGTATTTTGCTGTAGGGGATAATTTAATTATACTGCAGGGGATTATTCGTCATCAATATCTCTGGATTTTTATTTGTTGCCATTTATGCATTATTAAACTACTTTTAATATGGCTGCTTGATTGATCAAATTTAATAAAAATAGATTACCGAAAAATACATTAAATTAACTTGCTCAAAGTACACTAAATTAGATTATAGTGACTCCAATTTGAAATGGGACAAAGATTAACTCTAAACTCTGGTAAAGAAAATATGACTGCTCTAACTTTCAAAAAAGTTGGTATGCTTACAATGTAACGGTATTTTTGATTGTGTTTGTTTAAATGTTTGTCATAATTCATTATTTTGTGCGTCCTTATTATTTCTTGATTGAGGTTGTCCCATAGAAAAAATCTTGAATGAGGATGAAATAAAATGAGAAAAAATTACCGTAGTCTGTTCAAGGGGAAGCATTATATACTATAAAAATAGTCGTATAAATAATTAATACACAATAACTACATTTCTGTAAGTCAGAGGCAAATTGACGTAATTAACATTTACAAAGTTTCAGAGGAAAGCAAATATAATTTCCAGATCACACTGTATTATATGCTGTGGATAATGGACAGAATAATGCAAATACGTTTTCAATATCAATACCAGCAAAATCGGACTTACAACAGTTTGCCTCTGATTTTTTAGTTCTATTGTTAAATTATGGTCATATTAAGAGTTGTATAGGCAGAAATTATGAATACAATCTCTCTGTATGATTTGGTCAGTCGAAGTTCGGTAAAAACTTAATTATCGTTTAGGGTTAAGCAATTTGAGGAAATATAAAGTTTGCCTTTCGGGATTCATAACTCATAAGCTAGGCGGTTTTACCTAATTGGTATTATCACTTACATTACAGAATAATATTGTACTATTGATCTCATCAATGTTCCGACATATTAGTTTAAACCACTTTCATAATTGCTTATAAATGCGGTAATAATTAATTTCCTGTTATTCTATCGATGGGGCCAAACAGAACCCTATCCTGTATCATAATTAAACAATCTATCAGATTTAATGACTATTAACCTGCCATGTTGTTCCGCTGCACTTGCATCCGATTTGTTTATGCAATTTAGATTTAATACAAACCGTGAAGCGAATTGGACACCTTGATGGACCAATCAGAGCTAATATATCACCAATCACATACACCCTATCAATATTAATTGAGACGGGTGCTATACCTGCTGAATCAGCATACACCTTGCTATGGCAATCAGCCTATGATTAACGCATCTGGAATTATTTAAATATGCCTCGGCCTGCAGATTATTATTTCCAGTAAAACTGGACGGAGTCGGTCAAGGTGAGCTTTTACCTCAGTCCAAAACTGGAATCGCTCTCGGCACGTCTCTGATTCTATAATTCCTAAGCTCGAGTTTCTAATTGATAAGCCAATAAACTGTATTGCTGAATATTTTTCCTATGTATTTGTTTGCAATATTTTGACTTTTTATTGGTATTATTAAAAAATAAAACATATTTTAATATAATTTCATTCCAGGAGATATTGTCTTCTAAGAGTACATTTATACTTAAATTATAGATAATTACTACAGGTAATAGGTATTTGCTTAAACATAATTGAATATTGTTTTCATGCTAACAAATCATTGATTATTAAGTGAAGAAAGAAATCAATGGTGTTGAAAGAACGCTTTTAATAAGGATTTACAGATAGAAATAGTAAAAGGACTCTAGAATACGTTAGCACATAATTAAAGATTTTTTAAAGCTTTATGGGAAAAGGAGCAAGAGTAGATAGGTTGGGAAGCCAAATTCATCGAGAGGGTAGAGGATCGCTGAGTGAACAAATGAAATATATAGGGAAGATTTTTGGTTGTAAGAAATTGTAAAACAACGACGCCTAGGAAGTATCTTCGTCCAAAAGCAGTGTAAAGCCATGTAAACAGGAACAAACTTCTTCCGCAACTCATGCTAGCATGGCAATCCACCATACAACTATACTAATATATGAAATCATAATTGGACGACATTTAACGGAAAGGAGCCAACCCTCATTGCACATGTCCTGAGTGAGCTCTAGTCAAAGTGAAATGGTCCTGGAAAATCTGCAAACACTCAAATAAGTTTATTTTCTTTTTTATCATAAACCTAATTTCATTCTACAATATTTAAACACTATATTTTATTCATCTGAAAATGTGAAACTACTTCACATTTTCAGATGAATAAAATATAGATTCTTCTTAAAATATTTGGTAGTATGTATTTTTACTTTCTTGTACGAAGTAAAGGAACTATTGTAATTGCGAAAATTTTAGGTTTTGCAGATTTCAACGAAAATATTCTTTTGACCATCCTTAAATCCATTTTGACTAGATTCGTCGTGACGTCTGTACGAACGAACGTTCGTTCGTATCTCGCATAACTCAAAAACGGTTTGCCGTAGAAAGTCAAAATTTTGTATTTATAATTGCTGTCACATCTTGCTGTGATGCTTTTGTTTTGATCACTACATGATCGCCGGAAGTGATACTTTACTTGAATGTCCCATTAGATTTTCATCAAAAATTCTATTTAAATATAATACAAAAATTCTTAAATTCAATATATAAGACTAATTTATTAATATAAATAGCATACTGTATTTTGGATAAAATCGGCAAGCCGGAAGTAGTACTTTACTTGAAGGTCAAACTAAACTATCGTCAAAAATTATATTAAAATGTAATGAAAAACATTTGAAATTTAGTATAAAAGACTTTTAGATCAATAAAATAATACGCTAGATTTTGGTTAAAATTGGCTTGCTGGAATTGTACTTTACATAATAATCTTTCATCGATAACTATATTAAAGCATAAAGAAAAACATCTCAAATTTGGTATATGGCATTTTAATATCAATATAAATAACATGCCAGATTTTGGCTAAAATTGGCTTACCGGGAGTGGTAATTTAGCTGAAACGGTTATTTTTTTTTTTTTTACTTCACGCCTTTTTTTTGAACCACCTATTTATGGTTTAATAGGCGTACAAGGAAGTCATGCGCCTGGCTGCTCCTAGAATTAAGATTTCTTTACGTTATCCCACAGAGCTTTTCTTTATCGGTCAATATGTAAATACTATAATATTAAAAATAATAATAAATAATAAATAACTCAACGGGCATTCGTCTATATGGCATGTAGAATGCACAGAAGCGTTTTTCAAATTAATTTTAGCTTATAATTTAACCTCATAGGTTTTCATTTAATGTTTTTGTCTTGAAAAGTTTCATCTTTTTTCCTGTTCTTATGAACCATAAGAAAAAAAACAAAACATTTAAATTCCAATGTATATGCAGATAAAAACCATCAACAGGTTTTTCAACTCTCCTGGAAATCGTCGAAGTATATATATCCTCTTTATCGATATTGGCTGAAAGACAGCTGAACTAGGCGGGTGGCAAATTTACTGCCCGGACGGGACTCGAAACCGTTAACCGTTACCCTACAACCACTGTCTAATCCACTTTAATATCTTTCATAAAGTGTCTTTGAAACTGGAAATATTAAAGTCTATGACTTCCAGATTATTTCAACTGATACTTTGAAGTAGTTTCTGTCACCAAGCGGATGAAATATAGTACTGATAATATGATACTTAGATGTGCAGGTAATGAACTTTCCGACTGTCCATATGCATAATAATATCTATATTATTTGTCAGATTAAATTATAAAAAGCTTTGATCATAAATTTTAAACTGAATCGTGAATTAATATAACAAATTGAGCAATTTTAAACCATTGTCAGTTATTTGTCTTTGAAGAAGTTCTCTGATAGGAACATTATTACAGCTATAATCTCATTTATGATAGAATTTCTCAAGTCAGACTAATTTATCCTATCAAATAACATCTTACTCACTGCTGACAATACCTATCACTTCCGATTTGTTTTTGGAAATCAATTCTTTCATTCTTTTATCTCACCCAGATCATGTAAAGTCCTCTTCCTGTGTCTAAATACACCACTTCCAGATTGAGCAATGTTAAATCTTAAGGATAACGTAGCGAAATGCAATGGTTTACCCTTTATCTAGTTCTCGTACTCCAGTCCTATTAAATTCCCATATCACAGAGATGCAATTGGAACAACCATTAATTTGGCTAATTGAATAGTCCATTACATAGGATATCATCGTAGCACTTAGTATATGAGGACATTAAATTTTGGAGATTTTAGGCTCAATTCTTCGTAAAGTTGTAAGATGTAATATTTATTAAGTAAGGAATATTTTTATTAACAGTAATATTGATGTGACAAATTATAACTAAGTATTTTAATATTGTAAATGTTTTGCTGTTTATTCAGTTTAACGTCCAACAACACCAGGAAAGATAGAGGCGGTTTTTGATAGAAAACATACCGTGCTCACTTATGTACTACATAACATAAAGGTGTGAGGGTAAGGTGCCCGAAATCTGTCACTTCCCCTAAATTCGTCCCCCTAATTATCCAACGTTGATAGTATTGCTACCTGCTGGCAAACTCTTAAAATACTTCAGTACCAACCTGACTATTTACAATAAATTAATAGAGACGATTTGTATTTGGTTCAGTATTTTTCATTTTTAGAGCGAGGAGAAGCTGGTTACAGTTTTTGTTCAACTTCAAAAAGCTATTTTAGTGCATAAAGTAAAGATATTTTTTATTTTAACATTATTACTATTACTAGTCTAGAAAATTGTTTTCATGTTTGGATTATCCGAGACCTATACGTCAATCCGTCAAAGTTGGAAAAGCTGTCATCGTGTTTTATGTCGATTCCGAAATTCGTCTCCCTCAAGATTTTTCAATTCGTCTAAAGGATAACGAGTCAACTATTCTAAAGACTTACGAGAAGAAAAATGAGCTAAATGTTCGATAACTTTGTGAGTTTTGTTCGTTTGGATATTTCGTCGCATTCATTAATAAAATAATCAAAATGTCTTAAGTATTTTAATGTTGAGAAATTTCGTTTTGGGGAGTTATCTCCATGCATTTCAATGCCTCTGACTCAAATAAATAGTAAATAGTGAATTTAAATGGGAGACGAAACTTAAAAATTATTGTTTTTGTTCACTCTGACGAAAGATTATTTAGTTCTGCCCAATAACGATACCAACATTTGATGGTATAGCAATGAGCTAATTGTATCATTTTTATTTAAATTGTTATACTTCAGGAATCTTCCCTAATATTTGGAACATTTCCTTAATAACAATTCATTAATAATGGATAATTTCCTTTACGTCTAATCATATAATGTAAAAAAATAATAATAGCCGCAATGACACCTATCTTTTTTATAATAATCATCATCATAGTACAACATCACTTCTGGCACTAATTGATTAATAATAAACAATATTTTGATATATATTGTTTATTATATACGAAATTATTATATACGAAATGATTCGTATTATTTAAATTATATATATAAAACAAACAATATATGTAGTATGCCTCAAAAAGGCATGGAACTTGTCTTCAATAAATAAATTCTCCTTTTATGGGGTTGCCATAAAAGGAAAAAAAAAATATATATATATATTATATATTTATATGTCTTATATATTGAATTCAATATTTGATTATTGGAATAATATTATGCCAACTGATGAAATTACCCAGTAGTCACCAGGAGAAGCTTCTGTAACAATCATTAAAGAACTAATAATCAATACCCCTGAACGTCCAAAACGCCAGAATACACTGATCCGTAGATTACAGAAAAAGAGTTGTGTGAGAGACCTATTGTGATTCCAAATACTATTTGAGGGAAGGTGATGCATAGGGTACTATTATCTCTCAGAACCTACAAGTCAGCCAATCCACCCATTCACTTGCTTCAGCTCATTCACTGCTTGTCTTCAGCAGATCGTCTTTATGAGTTATTATTCCATTAAAGCGCAAAGATCCAAGTCATCAAAGCCGAGTTATGCTATTTATGACATCAAGCAGATTCTAAAATTAAAATATGGTTCAAGCAATACAAATAAAAATAAATCTTGATACATAAGTAGATCTTATTATGTCTTATTTTTTTCTTAATTTTTCAAGGAAGTAATGAACCCTTCCGATATTCAAAAATGCTTTTTTTTTTTTTGTCCATCATCAACTACGTTTTGAGCCCAACTTGGTTCATCATCAGGTTTCCAATCTATTGCCAACCAATCGTATTTCTAAGATAAATAAATTATGCTAAAACGTTATATTTTATTACATACAATAAATTTGTTCAAAATTATTATATTATGTTTAAAATTATTATATAATACAATTATGAAATTTAATATACATTTAACAAAAGATTTAAGATTTTACTAAGTTAATTATAATTATTTTATTATCACCTAGTTATATCAGTCCTCATTATTCAAATAAATATTATATTAAAAAATCCATTGGAATTTCTTCGTCAATTCTGTTATTATTTTTCACAATTTTATGATACTTTTTTGATACCTGAACGGATTATTACTTACTTGAAAAATTAAGAAGAATAAGAGAAAAACTTAGTAAAATTACGCTTCTATATGAAATCAAAAAGATCTTGTTAAAATATTCATAGAAAATAAACTATCAAGAAAGTGCATTTCCTGCCAAGACGTACTTCACTTCCTTGAGCCTGGTTCAGAACGAAAATTAAAAATAGTTTTACTGCTTCAGATAAGGATCCTAGGAGGCCGTAAATATTTTTTTATTTATTTTACAAAGACTTGATTGTCCAATTTAGCGGGGCCAATATAGTTTACAGGTTAATGAGACCTGCTCGCTAATGAGCGACTACTTTATTATCATCGTAAAAGCGATTTTCTTAATCGCAGTCGCCAGAGCCGGCGAAAATCACATTCCCTCCACTTTATGGCCCTTCGCAGCCTCTTCATTGCCTTGTTGCTCTTTCGTCTTCGTTGTTTGTTTTGCATGTTCTTCTCGAGGAAGGGAGGTGGAAGAACCGTTAATGGAATAGCGCAGGTTTCTTCTGTGGTTGACTTCGGCAAGACGCCTTTACTGATGAAAAATGAACTCCTAATAACTAAGTTAAATAAAATAAATTGGTGTAGCTTTGCCGTTTTGAGTTGGATTCGTTTCTAATTTCTGAATTTGTTAATCTAAATAGATATCCAAAGAATTTTCTTGGGTTTATACCTTGGATAAAATTCATGAAGTCATGCCTACCTATCCATTCCTTATAATTCTTTTTTGGCAAATAAATCATGTAACAAAATTAATCTTTTGTCGCAACCTCACATTCATGTGAACGGAACAAATTAACTTCCTATAATTAAATCGTAAAATTCCTATATAAATCGTAACCCAGCAATATCTATTTTTATATTTTGTATCTCTCATTACTCAATAACGGTTTGCCGTAGAAAGTCAAAATCTTATATTTAGGATTGTTGTAACATCTAGTTGTGAAGCTTCCGTTTTCGTCACGGCATGATCGCCGGATGTGATAGTACAAATGAATTAGTAAATTTCTTCTATTTACAGTTATTTTTTCTGTAGTAATAAAAGAAGCTCAACGTATTTTTTTTTAATAATTTATATTGTACTCTCTAGAAATTACAATCGCACAAAAGGGAATTAAAAAAAAAAAAAGTATTGACTGTTAGTTAAATGTAATGAAAAAGTTCTAAAATAAATTTGATAACAACTTAAGAGTATCAACCTACCTGTATCCTATACCTACAACAACCAATCTAAGAGCGTCTAGCTGCACCTGGCTTTCATTTTTACTTCCTAGTATTCAGTAAAGAAAGTATTGTAATCGCGAAAATTTTCGGTTTCCAGGTTGCAACGGAAATATCCATTTTGGTCATTCCTAAATCCATTTCGACTAGTTTCGTCGTGACGTCTCTTATAACATATAATTGTGAAGCTTTAGTTTTGGTCATTGCATGATCGCCGGAAGTGATACTTTACTTGATGGTCATAATAGATTTTCATCAAAAATTATATTACAATATAATGCAAAACTTCTTCAATTCGATATATAAGACTAATGTATTAATATAAATAGCATACTGTAATTTGGATAAAATTGGCAAGCCGGAAGTGGTACTTTACTTGAAGGTTAAACTACACTATCATCAATAATTATTTTAAAGATAAGACTTTTATCTTTCTTCTGTGGTTGACTTCGGCAAGACGCCTTTACTGATGAAAAATGAACTCCTAATAACTAAGTTATATAAAATAAATTGGTGTAGCTTTGCCGTTTTGAGTTGGATTCGTTTCTAATTTCTGAATTTGTTAATCTAAATAGATATCCAAAGAATTTTCTTGGGTTTATACCTTGGATAAAATTCATGAAGTCATGCCTACCTATCCATTCCTTATACTTCTTTTTTGGCAAATAAATCATGTAACAAAATTAATCTTTTGTCGCAACCTCACATTCATGGAAGATAAAAACGGAACAAATTAACTTCCTATAATTAAATCGTAAAATTCCTATATAAATCGTAACCCAGCAATATCTATTTTTATATTTACATTTCCTTTTCTGCCTAAATTTGTTTATTGGAGAAATTGGCTCGATTCATAGATAGAAAAGGGTTTTCTATATGAAAATAATTTGTAATGAGCCTTCAGCCTAAATTTATCTTTCACTCCTACTTCCAATTTTTCATGAAACCCTGTAATAGTACAGTTCCAACTGTTGATGTGGGTTATCGAACTATCTCTATATCTTTGTGGATAGTAATCCTGATGATGCCCGAATTAACGAAACGTTGACTCTCTAGTTATTACTGCTTTATAGTAATATACCGATAAAGGCTGTGTTTTGAACCTTCCTATAATAACGTATACATAATTTATATATAAGGTAGGTAGTGTATTTCAATGTCAATAAATTTAATATTATTAGGATTTATTGTATTGCCAGAATTTTTTGTTTCCCTCTAATTTATTGGATTACTGCACTATTATTATTTTTTTTAACTTCTTCTTTTCGATGGATTATCTTCGTTTACTTGATTATTTAATTTCTGAAAAAAAAAATGCTACCTATCATATCTTCATATCGTTTAGCTAGTTTTAGGCGATGTTTCGGACTGGTTCATTCATTTTTATGTATCTCATGTATACATTTTTATGTATAAGCATAAACATATTCAAATATTACAGTATGTTAATTTTAACAATATAGCACACATATTTTTCTTAAATGCCTTATTTTAGCTTAAATTTTTACCTCTAATCATTTCTATTTTTTTCATTAAGTCATAATATCGTCCACATGTCACACAAACTTACATAATTTATTATTATTATTTTTTGGGGGATGGGAGGGAAATTGGTCAATATTTAATTTTAATTTATTAATTTACATTCATTATAATAACCAATTTCAGTAAGTTTCTCTGCTACTGCTTGCATTACTGTATTATTTATCTTTATATTATTTTTTTTTTTTTTTTAGAAATGTTTAAGAGGAAATGTAACAATAACTATACCATTTCATACCACTTCACATACCATCATCCTTCGTATTTTCACCATATTCCCTGTTTCACATACCATCGTCCTTTGTATGCTCACCATATCTAAACTTTAACTTACTTACACTTAAAATCTTACCATTATATTAAAACAGGAAGTAATTAAAAATATTAATATAAAAAAAGATTGACAACTATGTTAAAATACATTAACACATCAAATAGAAATTTCTGACCAATGATGTTTATTGGATATATTCTATGAACGATATTTTGGTTATAGAGTACACTATTTTTAATCGTTCCAGATGCAGTCAAAAAGTAGCAGACTGAAAATTCATCCTTTTTTTTTTTTTATTAAATTGGTAATTTTTTAAAATAAATTATCATATCCCCTATTCTAAGTAGTAGTTATTATATTAATTTATTTTGTGCACATATAAATATTATATAGTGAAGAGAAGATATTGCTGGCTCGGCACAGAGAGAGGACAGCCAGTCGTTGTGAAAGTCCTAGTCGTCTTTCGTCACTGAGTCCAGTCAACCGGTTTAGGCTCGCCCTGGCGTTAGTCCCACTGCTGTCCACCGCCTAAACCTTATCCTATATATATATATATATATATATATATATATATATATATATATATATATATATATATATATACATAGATACATATAGCCAAAACTATATGATCTGATAATATGTCATATCTGGAAAATTCTTGTTATGTAGTTATTACTTGAAGGTTGAAGATGTGGTCCTATTTGGAGATGGGAGGTACAGTAAGATTAGACGATTTTTTAATTGGAATATGAGTAATTAAGTTTGAGATTGAAAATTCATACAATAATATAAACAATAATAAGTTTCACAAAGTGTCAATACAATGAAGTTATTAATTACCTCGTTAAAAGAAAATGATTTTTTTTTTTATTACATACATGACATATGTGACAATTTACTGCAACTAATGATCTATATATTAACTGGCCTAAATTTAGTTTGGTAAAATCTCCAAACAGATCCCGCTGCCACTTTCTTTCCAGGCAGCAAACAGAATTAAATTAGCGATATAAATGAGATTATTATGATATTTTTCTAATTACGGTATTTGTATATATGTATGTACTTTTCGATTAGTTTTGTGCCATATAGAATTATCTCTAATCGACGAAATATTATATCCATACCACTCTTAGTAGTTGATCTACAAAGATTAGAACAATTAATCACTTGTAGACTTGTAAGTTTGTAATGATAAAATATTAACATTGGTTTTGCCGGGACCTGACATTAACAAGATCACAAACATTTCTGATCTGTATCATCTGGTAGAAAAAAAATAAATATATATTACTGTGTAACAGATTGCTATATTAAAAATTGAAACAGGATAAATTAGGAATCGATTGAGTTGGGTTCCCCTAAAGTATATAATATATCGGTCTTTGATATGAGTTGAAAATAAAATAAACAGCGTATTCGAAAAACAAAATGTTTGAAGTAAAGAGGGTCACAACGATTACTCTTAACCAACACCAAACATTTTTGGAATGACGCGGAGCGGTTGGAATTCAATCGGTCCTAAACTCCATCACGCAACGCCAAATTCTAATTACTCCAAACGACCACGAGTGAGGAAAACTGCTATAGTAGAACGTTGGATTGTACAATTTTTAACTCAATTTTTAGGCTGTGCTATAATAATAACGATAACAATTGTTGGTTTGTAAATAAATTATATTTAAACTTGCGATATTGATGGTATATAATATATTAAAATTATATTGATATGAATAACTTTCAATTTAATTTATTTTTTACTTATAATTATGTTAACAAATATAAATATTAATTAAAAGGAAATTAGCATCATATATTTTAGTGGATTTATGTTTTCTAGTTAGCTTAAAATTTCAATTATTCGTTTGGGGGTTTAAGATTAAATTATTTAATGTTCTTGCTATTGTAGAGGCACTATTAATATACAATTAATTCTCAAGAGTTATATTAATTCGTACATTGAAATATTTGTAAATTGTGAATACTCTTACGTGAGCATGAATTACTGTTTGTCGGTAAAAAAACGGAGCGATGGAGTAAATTGATTGTCAATTGGACTCTTCTTTACTTCAAGTACTCCAGTCGATCCACTAGATCGTTCCATTTAGAATGCTTACCTGTCAGCGATCATTGGCCACTCTCTGCTGTATAAATAAAATGGAATTTCGAAACGCAAGATTTATATGAGGAGTTTGCTTTAGAAATTTGACATAAGGACAAATATTACCAAATGAAACATGTTTAAACTTAAGCAGAAGTACCTTTTAATCATTGGTAATAAGATTTCAATCCCTTTGTGAGTAGCAGTACAAATGAAGTGAAATTAACGTCACAAGAGCTCAAAGGTCAAGTAGGAGGGAATATATCTATTGATTTAAATTTTTATTTTGAAACTAAAATATTATAATAGTATTCAATACTATTTTGGGAGTTTTATCAAGTTTTAGACACATCAATCCATTTAATGATATTATAAATAGATAAAAAATAGGAAGGGGACAGAGAGGAAGAGAAGAAATTAAAAAAAAAAATCAATAACTGTGAATCTGGATATGGAAAAAAAAATCGAATTAACACATATAAAACTTCTATATTGATGTAATGATAAATAATTATTGTGGTTGCATTATTATTTTATCTATGCCTATATTTATGTAATGAAAATATCTTCAAATAGATATATGTTGTTTATAATATCAAACCTACACGGCAACACGTCTTATGGCAACATCACGAAGTAAGTAAAATATGCTCTCTATCCAAAATTAATCCGTTCTGACGCTGAAACATAAGATAGCTTGCCGAGAAATAGATTAATTTTAGTTGTATTACTCCAAGAAGCATGATCAATAACCAAAAACATAAATTAAATGAAGCATATAATATGCTTCATTTAATTTTTTTTTATTTTTTATTGTTGGCAATAATCTATAGTCCTGAATTAATGTCAATGATAAATGATTGGTAAAGTCTTACAATAAATATTATCATTAAAATTATCATAGCTTTATTAAATGTTATACCAAAAAGATCACTCAAGTCTTTTTTATATATTTATTCTCTTACATGTAAAGAAAAAACTGCTATGGAATATGGTGCATTTGTACTTATAAGCGAGCTAAATGTTGGCTTAACTACTTTTGAGACCTGAATATGCTTGAGATAATGGCACGTATCGAAGAAGATAGCGAGCGGGAGAGACTACACCGAGCCCCGGCCCCTCGCAATAAAGACGCGCCCCCCCTTCCTATAAATTTGGCCTGAGGCAGGAGAGCAATGATGGCCCTATATACTGAATCCCGGAGCAGCAGTTTGTATCAATTAGCCTATTACCTCACTGCGTCTGTTCCTTATTATGGCAGCATGACCATATTGCACGGACGGGATGCTACCAGCAGATAGGATAGTACTAGAGGGGTTCAGCCCTAGGGCGTATCTCCGATTAGCCTATTACCTCACTGCGTCTGTTCCTTATTATGGCAGCATGACCATATTGCACGGACGGGATGCTACCAGCAGATAGGATAGTACTAGAGGGGTTCAGCCCTAGGGCGTATCTCCGAGATTATAATAAACGGTTATTATTTATGGATCTTTGTATAAATATATCTCCTTTGAAAAATTATATAAGCAGTATTAATTAAAGTTTCAAACCGTAGACCATTTTGCATAACTTATTGTATATTTTTTTTAATTTTATATTTAGAGTTGTTTCTATTTTTATTAATTTAGTTTACACTAAATTAGTTGTTGAAATTAGGTTATTAGGTTAAAATATTTAACGTCGTTTTTTGAAAAGGCTTAAGCACCAAAAATTCAAAATTTAGGTTTCGATTGATTAAGGGTCGTAAACTTCAATCGATTCCCCATCACGATATAGCGAAAAAAATATAGGAATTAGTCTAAAAATCGACTATTGACGACTTTAGTACCAAATACTAACGGCTCTCAGTCGTCACACTGGCCTAAACCAGTGCTAGAAGCCTTAAAAATATATTGCAATTAAAAATGTTTTGCCAGGTAAATAAACTCCTGCTATATACAATAAAAAAAAAATTGTTATTTGAATAAAATCGTTTCATGTGTTCCCTGTAAAGTTTGGTAAATGGCGCTTACGCCTTTTTCAAAAAACGACGTCGATATAAAGGAGTTGCCATTGTTAAAATATTCATACCAGCTGTCCTCTTAATATAGAGTTCAGTCAGCTGTTCTAAATTCAATATTTTTCCAGCTATCACCAGATTTACTGTCAACGTGAAAACAAGGTCACTGCCACCCTACCAACTGCCTCACTGTTGTGACAGTACCTACAACAACGACCTAAAACTCTTACCGTTTTAACGAGTCACATGAAATCTCTAAAATAAGTACAATAAAGACACCCCATTTACCCATCGCCTCTCCTCGATAGGGTCGTACCGAACAATCTACAAACTCGTGTGATGATACTCTGCAAGTTGAAAACATTCGTTTTCATGTAAAAAAAAAAAATAAACAAAAGAGACGCATCTAAATCATGCTAAACTCTGGGCTTTTAAAAAGGTAACGGTGAACTTATCAAAACAACGTGGTATCAAAATAGCATTGAATTAATTATAACTCTTTCTGGTTCTTCTAATCACCTAAGCAAGTCTTTTGATTATTTCAAATAATCCTTATTCCCGTTTAGGAATTTCTGTATACTCATCAAGTAATACTTTTCGAAGTATTCTAATATTCTAATAAATTCGAAAAGATTTATTATCTTAAATCATTAGCCAGGCCAACCAGACATAAATAAATGAAAGCTGGTCATCAATATGTAATAACAGTTGGAACATGCTATTATTTATTTATTATATATCGCATTCATAAAATAATATAAATCACAAGACTAAATACAAATTCGAATCCCGAATCGGTGCTATCTCGACCATCAAAAATGACTATAAATATAAATATAAAACATTCGCAAGAATCTTGTAGACTTCAATAATAACTGCAATTATACTGTTCATAATGTCGGAGGGAGAGAGAAAAAAACAATAATAACCCATTTTAATAAAAGTTTATAAGTATATTTTCTTGTAGCTATTAAGATGTTTAATGAGTATTACACTCGTGTTATAAATAAAAATTTTGAAATTAATAACTATAAAATAAAAATTAAATATTTTTTATCAAGCATTATTTTTTCCACGAACTTATTAAGATTATCATCTGCATGCTGAATTAAAAATGACCCAGAAAATTCATGGCATTCAGTTCAGTAGTTTACTGTTCAAGTACTTAAGTACTCTTGAGATGATTTTGTTGGCAATATAATGAAAATTGCGCAAAAATCTCTGTCTTATCTAATTTTTAAAAAATTCACAAACATGAATAATACTATTTCCAGTCTGGCACTGTCCAAGAAAGATATATATTTATTTTTGGCGAATTGTGAAGAAAAATCTCCCGATATGCATTCCATCATTTAATTCACATGATTAAATGACAAAGTTTCGTGGCAAGTACTCCACATCTTCAGGTCTCGGAAATGCATTTATACATTAATTAAAAGTTGAGAGTAATATATAATTTGACAATTATTACATGCAGGTTACGGTATATAACGCACATAGCTAATAAACGGGGAAATCCATTAGAGGCCATTGTGACAATGGAAAAGGAAGGGACCCTCGAACTTGTCGAAGAGACATTAGAAATTGTTCAAATTGACTAACATTAGACGAAATGTATTATGGATTATATTATCAAAGAAGAATTGAATTAAAATATTCATACGACATGAACTTTCTTGTAAATATTATACTTATTTATGTAAATTAAATGTAATAATTGACGAATCGTCGATTGATTAGTCGTTTACTTGTACTTTAGAGACTCAGGTCTTTGTGCGTGAAATCTGCCATTTATATCCTAACAGTCGTACAAAGTGTTGTATTTCGACTACCAAAAGATTTTTTTGCTTATTATTCATTGCGTATTTTATGACACAAATTTAACGTCGGCATGCTACTTAAATTTATGAGAAGGGCAGGTGCTTAGATATAAGTAAGAACAACAACATCTAATGAAATAATAGTGGTTAATTTTTTCATTCCATTATTTTCCTTATTCATTAAATTTGTAATCATTTTTTTTTTTTTTTTGCCGAAGTCTAATTTTCGCTTTTCAAATTTGTCGGCAATTTTTCAAATGTGAAAGCTCTTGGAATAAATTAAAAACAGGGATATTAATAAGATGAATATGCCGAATAATTTCCTCTTTTTTATATGGCTTATTAATTTCTTATTTTCAGTCATTATTGTTTTCTCTGAATTGGACCTTTATCTCACTTTATGTACGAGACTGAAGAAAGATAATGTTGGCCAGCCCTTAAAAAGGAAAAAAAAAAAAAAATACTAATTCAAAAATAAAGTCTGGGGATCAGGGGACCATTTACGACTGAGATAATGAGCCATGGAACAATAAAGGAACCAATAAATTTTACGACTACTAGCCTTCTTTAGTAAGTCAGCTGATATTGCACTAGGGCCTTGGCGCTTTATAGGAACAAACGCCAAGTTATTTTACTTTCTTATTTCTTTCTATTCCTTTTTTTTTTTTTTTTTTTATTATTTGTTCGCCTGAACTATGGCTGACCTGGAATGACAGAAATGCTCTGTGGATAGTTCTTAGAGGAATAGTTAGAAATATGCAATATACCCAGAATATAAGAAATTAGAAATTTTATGGTTTCTGCATCGCAAATATCAGATAGTAAAATAGATAAGATTATTATATATTACTGTAAAAACCGTTAACATGGCCACAAATGACTAATGTCCCTAAAAATAACGGAATATTAATAATTTCATTTTCTCAGTCAATTTTATTGTATTTTTATTACCTTTAAGCATTATTTTTATTACGCTCAGTTGGATAAGCATTTTTAATTAAATAAAATAATAAATGTTTGATAATAATTAACTTATAGTCGGTTCATGTTATAGTAAGTAGGCTGTGAAAGATTCTTTGATTTATTTTATCCCAACCATAAAATGAAAAAAGTTGAAAGTGCTTTGTGTTTTATACGTTCTTCATTAACAACTTAAATACAATGGTATGTGGGCGATTCTCATGACTTCAGGTTTTTAAAAGAAAATACATATTTTAAGTTGATTCAATTTCTATTATATTTGAGTTTTCCTTTCCTATGAACTTTCTGAATGTTAGATTCACATGAAGGGCCAATTTTTTTTTACTATTTACAAAGTATTTTATGGGACTAATCATAATAATACTCATCACCGAACTTTTTTTAAAGTTTTCTTCTTACTTCTGTACTTGAACGATTGAAACGATAAAGAACTGTAATTATTCTTGTTACAAACTTTTCAGGTATAAATTTAAACTAATCAAAATTACTATGGAAATAACATTGTAATACTAGACCAAAACCAATGTTATGTTGTTTTTTTTGTTTTTTTAATCACACTTTACACTTTTTAACATTTTTGTTGTGTGACGGTAGTGGGCAAAATGCGAAAGTCGTGAGAAGAAACTTAATAAAAATAGATATTGTGTACTTTGAACCTATAAATCGTAAATATAAAGATTTGAAAACATAATTTCTCTTTCAATTGTTGACAAAACCTATGCAAAAGGAAAATGCTACTTTATATAACGCCTAAACTCTGGCATGGTGTATCCTACACCTCTTAGTTTATAATCACTGATTAGAAGTAAAGCGCCCTTACATACTTGGGAGCATCGGTTACAACTGTTCGGCGAACTGAAGTTCGGTTAGTGGCTCTCTACACACTATTCGAACAAAGGATAAACTTACGAACAGTTGATCATCAGTTCTACACACATGTGAACTTGGTTCGCCGAACCATTGTTGGCAAACCGATGTTCCGATGTGTGTATACCGCTTTAGATTTTAGAAAATTTCGTTGATTTGTTACGTCGAATGTTTCTATATAACTTTTTAAAGAAAAATGATTCGGATTCGGAAAAAGATTCGGAAAAGTTATGTTTAGAAGTTATTTTATGTTTAAAAACATATTTAACTACTTCAGACTTAAATTTGATTTGTAGTACCTTTTTTTTTTTAAATGTGTTTATTGAAAAATAATTTAAGCTGCTACACTCAAGGGCACTAGGGCTATAAGAATTCATACGAGATGTTATTTTCTTTCTAATACCATCTTGACTGGTCACTTGTGTACTTCTAAATGCAATCAAATGTCGAACCCAGCAGCTTCAAAACAATATAAACCATTTAATAAAAAAAAAACGTGGCGGTCCGTTTAATAAACAATACAAGAAACAAAACCCATCTTTATGATGAAAATCTGAGGAAAATTTCCGAATAAATTTTAAACCAATCCCATCACCTATGATGACAACAGTTTCACAGCTTACTGTAGGAAGCTGTAAGTACCACTAGCACATTATTCTGCTGAATTGTTATGTAACTAGTTCCTGTGACGATCGTGTGGACAATCCTAGAGACAAAGGGAAATACGTAATTTTCAGTATAACTTTATGGTCTAAAAATGTTTGAAGCAGAATAATTTGTGTTTTAATTAAGTCGCCTTAATGGATTTACTTAAATTCAATTGATCTGTGTTCAAATTCACTAAAACTATTGATTTGGACATTTTAGTTCCAACTTTAGTGTAGCAGAACTATGAAAGATTACTGCCATGAGAATAGTCCCTGTATTGATATCGATATTTGTTAATATTTATATTAATTTTTTTTAAAATAAAATATTGTGTAACAAAATATTATTAAAACATCACGAAGGATCCTAAACCATAACGATTTAAAGATTATGCAGATCAGGTTGATTTGCTTAAGGAAAAACTTGACATAATTATTTTTTTTTTCTTTTTTTTTTAAGATAATCAACCGAAAGTATACTGTTCAACAAAACGGTCAATTAGTTGAGGAGGTGAGTTGATTATAAATAGAGACAACTACAGAACATTTTTGAAATAATACTTTTTAGGGTTCAGAAGATTTTAAGTGAATTAAAAATATAAATTAATAAAATTACCATACTATCATATTTTTGATATACTACATAAAAATAAAATAGATATTTTTTTATTTTAATTTTTTTTAGTGTATTGATTGTTGAACGTATGGGGACTGTCTGCATGGCGGTCAAGAATAACACATATAATTATAATTATTTTATGTTATTCTTGAACGCCACTCAGACAATCTCCTTGCTG
This sequence comes from Rhaphigaster nebulosa, assembly GCA_948150685.1. Classification (NCBI taxonomy): domain Eukaryota; kingdom Metazoa; phylum Arthropoda; class Insecta; order Hemiptera; family Pentatomidae; genus Rhaphigaster; species Rhaphigaster nebulosa. The sequence goes on from OX411306.1 coordinate 31,379,866, forward strand.
TTATAAGGGTCCATCCATTTGAATCAACTGTACCATGCTGCTTGGCATTTTTGCTTTTTTTGTCAATTATTCCTTATCATTTAATGAGTTCAAAACTATGGATAAAACATTTATCAGGCTCATAATTTTCCATTTTCAGGCATTTTAAGTTAGCTTCGCAGCTGAAGACAAGTTTTGGGAAAATGTATCTAACTCCGTCAATTTTTCAGAAATCAAAACAAAAACTAAACTTTTGATAAGGATGTGCTCTGCATTTTGTATACTTGCAACGCATATCGAAAGTGGCTAAAAATAAATCACTAAAATTGACATAAAACGTGACTTTTAACGCTGTAAAAGTGTACTAAGGAAAAGTGTACTCACCTTTTTTTTCTTGTATAGTTTTGTCACTATGCTGCTTGCTGTAGAAATCTCAATCTTGAAGCTTTGTTCTATTTTTAATATGAACTTTCAAGCATGGCCATAAGTCATTTTCAGCAATATTTAAAGTTGGATGTCTCAAGATGAACTGAGTGAAACATTATGAAGCTAATAAAGTTCATACCTCTATATAATAGAAATATATGACATAAATTTAGTGACTGATACTCATCTAGTTCCAGAGTTATAAATTTTCTTCTCAGCTGAATTATAATGCATGTACAAGGAGTAACATATGCTACCGCGAGGCAATAATATTTGATGCAATATAACTCCAGGGCCAATTAGTCTAAGACACTAGATGAAGTCGCACATTCTTTTCATAATTTTTTTTTGTGTAATATCAGCAAAATTACCAGAAAATTACCCATATAAAAATAGTATAAGTACAATAATAAACAAACTCATTTTAAAAATTAAAAAAAGTTTCATATATATTCAAATTTTAATAATATATTTGATTCCATTTGGTAACAATAACATTATATGTATAAAGGGAGAAGTTATTACAACAATAATAATTGTAATAATAATTATAAACAATAATAATAATAATTGCAATTTATAATTACAACAATGTCAACTTCTTTAACATCATTCTTAACTTTTGCATAACTTGTCACATCACAACTATCTCTGTATGCTTTACATATTATCAAACCTTCATACTATTTGTCCCTTTAATTAATAGATTTCATATATTTCACTATTCCCTGTGTAAATAAAGCATTATTTTAATTTCAATTAATTTTTACAATGTTAATTCATTTATTTTATTTTAATTTTTCATTTGTCTCTTGTATTATGTAATTTAGTGTTATCTTTTTCTTTTTATACTTCATACTTTTTTATCTTACTTGTATTTTCTGTTTGTTTATCATTTTTACTGTTACTTGTACTGCTTTTGACTCTTTTTTCATTGTTGTTATTTTGTTTTCCGTTTAGTCCTGAAGATGGCCGAAAACTTAGGCTGAAACGTCGGCACAATATATATAAGTTCACTTATAATAGTGTAATTCTTTGACCGCACCCCCCGACCAACTTCTCCCTTTAAATATAAATATACGGTCAACAAAAACTCCCTTCATTATGAATCAACACTATATGTACATTACTCAATTCAAGTTGCTGGTTAGTAGGAGTTGAAAAATCAAGTATCGTGATATATTTAGACAGTGCCATTATTTCACAGTGCATTTAATTCACTGAATGCCTCATTTGAAATGCAAAAAGCGTTTCGTGTTCATTTATTTTGATTAGTACGCAGACAGCCAAGCTTTGCGTCTTGTCTACCTTTTTTGTCATTTCTTCAATCAATTAATAACGCTCTAGTTTGTCTATGTCAGTAAATAGTTGAATAGTTGAATATGTCAGTAAATTCAGGAACAAAGCTTCTAAAGATTATAAGATCTGTTTTGTATTTTTTTGTGAATACATCCTGTATGCTTCAACCAATAATTGTTTGTAGTGATTTAGCTGATTTTTTCAGGTTTATACAGGGAAATTAAGAGCGAGTGAAAGAAGGATAAAATAAAAATTAGGATATATCCTATATACCTGCAATGGTAAGGTTTGAGGTTGAATAACAAATGTAGGGCTGGGTCAATCTGATAATTATTTTTACCACAGCACTAACAAAAAAAATACAAAATATACTTTAAAAAAGTATCCTTATTAAAATAAATTTTCAAATAGTCCTATAGGACTCTACACAACTCTTTAAAATATCGTTTATCGTTTATATTCTATTACTCATATTTTTTTTCATTTTAAATATATTTTGTAATTTTTTGGATTGTGCTGTGGTAAAATTATTTTTTTTATTAACTATTTAAGTATTATTTCAACAAAAAAAACTTGAATTAATTAAAAAAAATCGAAATTAAATATGAAATGCAACTTTCAACTAAAAATGCTTAAATATTTAAAGGAAGAAAATAGTTTTACCACAAAGCATACTTAAAATAAAAACATCATAAGCAAGAAAATAAAGGTCAAAGCTGCTTTCGATTGCAGTTCGATATTGAAGTAGTTTTGTTTCCAAGACTAGTTACAACTAAAACATTGCAAATAGTTTGTTTATGCTTGATTGAATTAAATGATAGTAAAAAAAAAAATAAAGTATTAGTTTGTTCTAGATGTTCAATAAGAATATACAATTGGATATTTGAAGAAATTGTGTGGCTAACTAAGTACAATGGCAAAAATTTGAGCCTATATGTATGCATTTTTTTAAACAAGCCGGTAACATCAAAATCAGTGAGGGGAGGGATGTTAAGTTTCCTGAACAAAAGCCATCGAGGAAACATTACATTTTTCAACAAGGAAGAGCTCCGACACTGCCACCCTTCCTGTGAACCGTCAACCGTCCCATCTGAAAGCTAATTTACTTGTCAGTTCCATCTCACGCAAGGATGGCCCCGGATCCAGTGATTCACACCTCACCTCAACCCTTTTTGGTCCAGATCTGGAGTATCCGTAGAGGCCTATTGTCGCCTCTGGATCACTCCCTCCACCGGCTCCCTGGTAGGACAAAGAATAACGTGCGAGGAGCGAGAAGAGCCCTAATTACGTCGCACTTGCGGCTCCTCCGAAGGACCTTTTAGCGAGGACTGTTGGATTAGCCGCGGGGGGCATGCGCTAACGGATCTTACGCTGGTTGGCTCTTTGGTACTCGATCATGTCCTCGCTATTGTTGAGGAAATAACGACTAATGAGGGAATCTTCCGACGGTAATTTTAACCAAAAGCAGTTGAAAATGTTATTAAGATTATTTTTGAAAAGTTATTGCTATTTTTGCATGAAATTTTTATTGTGAGCAGGCACCAGTAACAGCCACAAATAAAGTCCTGAAAAGTTTTCCTACGACAATTACAAGCCCTGTAATTAAATGCCGTGAAGTGGCTTTATTTCGCGCTTTTAATGTTTTACAAAAAGTTGCCGATCGATTTCAATTGTACAATTTTCATATTTTTTGTCTTTTTAAACACAATCACGTACCATTTTTAATTTTCCCAGAAAAAAAAATCACTTTTCACCAAGTTTATAAGGATGATTCTAAGATTACGGACAACTTTCATGACAAAAATTTTAATAATTTTGGCTTCATTTAAATGAAATTTTTTAATTTTCTACCTACAACTCCTATTTTCTAGCGAAATTTAAAATTTTCAAAAGTGCAATAATGACCGGGTTAGGTCGGTATGACGATATTTTTTTTAATAGTAAATTAAGAGTATTAAGTATACAAAGACAACGTACAAAAATAAAAACATTCCAAGTTTCGACAGCTTTTTTTTTTTTTTTTTTTTTTTTATTAATGAATGGCTTAGGCTAAAAGTTTTAATTATATACAAATATAAATAGTGGTTCAAAACTTTTGTAGGTAGCAAAACGATTTCTTTATAAACTAGATTTCGTGAAACTTTTTTGAATAATGATATAAGCTCAAAAAATATCAAAGAAAACTAAAATTAGAAATTTACTAAAACTTTGATTTTAAAGAACAATTGGCTGAATGTTCTAAAACAATTCGGCTAAAAAATATTTACAACAATACCCAAACAGAATGATTTAAATTAAAAGTTATAATTTAGATATAAATATTCTTGTAGTTGAGTACCTTCAAGAAAAATAAAAAAAAATTGTTTGAAACCTTTATGCTAATTTGACCAACAAGACTGTGTAAGGCATGCAATTCACATTCCTATACAATTAGAAATAAATATTTAGGTAAATATATTGTCAATAATTCTGAAATTGAAGTAAATATAGAAAAAATATCACACTTAGAAAAGAAAAAACAATTTAATGATTGGATTTGGTATTTTCAAAACTGTTTTAAATTAAGACATTTTTTTTATCCAACAATAGCTTTATTATAAGTTTTAAATATAATATGCTTTATTTTAAGATTATGTATAAGTAAGTTTATATATATATATATATATATATATATATATATATATATATATATATATAATATTATATATTATTTATTATATATATATTATATATATTTATATATTATAATGTTCATATTTTTTATTTTAATGTATATACACTATACATACATTTATTTATATGAGGGACCTAGTCCTAAAATAAAGTTCTTCTTCTATCTATTTTATTTATATTTGGGCCGATTTTATTTTCTTAAAAGGCTTTGTTATAATGATCCCAAAACTGGATCATTTCCTGGATCTTAATAAGTGGTCGAGATATGGTCTATGAAAGCTTTAATCGCCAGCCATCTAAAAACAAAATGACGAATGGTAATGTCGAGTTCCGAGGATCATTCTGGTGAGACCTTTGACAATTGACAGGTACCAAATCTCAAAAAATCTGCCCAGTAGTGTTGGAATAAATCCGATTAAATGCCATTAAAATAGCAACTGCTTCGCAAATTCTTTGCAAATCATCTTCCTCATTAGTCATACAAGTAATACCCGATGAATTAAACTCTTACATTTTATCTGCCTCCTTCAGCAGTTTTCAAGCCTCTTCTTCCCACTTTTCATACACACACATATATATATATATATATATATATATATATATATATATATATATATATATATATATATATAAGAACAATCATCAAGTGACCATTTTTATTTTAATTGTCACTCCTTAATCTATAATCTATTTACTATATTTACCTTATCTGTTAAATATATACATTAATATATATATATATATATATATATATATATATATATATATATATATATATATATATTATAGATTAGGGTGTTACGATTAAAATAAAAATGGTTACTTATGCAGAGTTCATCTAATTTTAACAATGAGCTGATTGTTAACATCAGTATTTTGAGTATATTGCTGGAGATGGGGCATTACTCCGAAAAGTTGAAATTTAAAATGCGAAGAAATATTTTCAAAATCAGTAATAAGGAAATACTTAATAATGATCACTTTCTATTACTAAACTAATTAATAGGAATTTCTAATTGCAAAACTAAAGAAATACGTTTGCTGATATTATATAGGTATAGGCAAACATTTGTAAAAAAAATAATTTGATTTAGTTTTTTTTTTGCTGAAAAATATGGATTTAATTAGGTATTTATTGGTGATTTGAAAATATGATTAAAATGAATAATAGTTGTATTTGGCTAATAGTCGAGGAATGATATACGTAACAAGGAGCAATTTATTATGCAATTATTCTTTTCTTTTATACGCAATTAGGTTCATCTCGAAGACTGAGACTGAACACGTAGGTGTCCTAGAGGAGGAACCAGGTGAAGGCCGGCGGGCGAGGACACCATCTCAGGCCACGTGAACATGATTACTATAACTTATACTATTATTCACATTATAATAACTATTTTTTTTTCACATTTCATATTTTTATAAATAGTAAAACATTTATATTTTTATCAGGAAAAAATTTTCATATTCTATGTATTCCATAGCTGATTCTTCAAGATGATTTATTATAATTAAAAACATTTTGTGGCTCACCTTTAGTTCAATAATTTCTAAAACAAGAAACATCATTACAAATTAAGAGTTTTGAGACTAAAAAAATTCTTAATCATGTTTTGTTGATAAGAAGTGAAATTTGTGTAATTCTGAAAAATTTCTGCACCATCTCGTTGAATAGTTAATTTGTGTAGCTAATAATAGCCTTAATATAATTATGAGTTGTTAATAATAGTCTAATAGTCATAAATATTAATATGAGAATTAGAATTCATAAATAAACATTCACATTAAATCAAAAGCAATAAATGCACTTTTTATTTTTTTTAATGGTAAACGGCGGATAATTTCTTGGCTTTTATGTCGACAAGACCTCCATTAAAAACACTGGACATTTTTGCACAATGATTAATTATTAATGTATTATTTATTTGTTATTTTTTTATAAATTATTAATAACATTATTAGAAGTGCTGAATCATTATATAAAATAAAAATAAAAGAATTAATAATTTTTTTTTTATATCTTTATGGGTGTGTGTCTATATTCGTGTGAAAACCAGTGACTCTTGTGCTAAATCTGAAAAAAAAAATCGGTAATCTGGAAGAAAAGCCACTAACGGCGAACAGCCGGATTTTTTTGTATCCGATTTTTTGATTCTTCGTATATTGAAACGTAAAAACTCAAATTTTAAGGGTTGTTAATTTTTTTTTTTACTTGGTGGATTGCAAAGGTTCATTTTTAAATATAATAAACCAAAATGAATATGTTTGGTTTAAATTAGAAAATATATAATATCCAGGATGAAATAAAACGGAAAATTAGGTGAACTGCGAAGCGATGTTACCTCGGCCAATCACTCTGTTCAGTTGAGTTAAAAAAAAAAAAATATATATATATATATATATATATATATATATATAATCACTACACTTGAAATATGACGTAAAAAATGTTAAGATCAAACCAACTTCTTTGATCTAATCCAATAAATACATGTCAAGTATAATATTCAAAATATTGGTCAAAATATCCGGCAGTCTTAGACCTCGCTGTATCGTTGATGCCTTGTGACATTACCATATGATCGTTATTATTTTCGATTCACAATGAACTCTTTACCAGGTAATAATAAGATAGAATTCCGTTTGCCAATACATAATGTATAAGAGAAATTACTCCACTGAGCATCAATATGGTGTTTCTACAAAATTACTAAAAATAAATATTGTCGCATTTCAATTATCCAATAAATTATTCGTCTTATTTCAACAAGCATATATTATTATTCAATAACAAGAATCCATCTACATACGAATTATCTTAGTATTAATATTAATAAGGTTCAACCGCTACTACTAAACATGCAAATACAAAAATGTGTAACAATTAATATGCTCAGGCGGAAGAGCGGTTGTATTTGTATCCAGTGAATCAACCAGCATTCGTCAAAAAAGTGATATATTCTTTAAATAAACTGTTCGATTTATATTCATTTTTTTTTCTTTGCTGTTATTTTTTACAGTAATAATCCGGTGTTTTTTAAGCCTATATAATTCTTCCACGGTGCCTACGAGAGCAGGATGAGAAGACAGAAATAGAGAACACTTGCTCACACATTTGTCTTGGTGACTGATCAAACAGAAATTGTTTGGTCGGAACACAGACCGTAATTGCAGGATTGACTCAGACACAGCTACTGACAAAAGAACAATCAAAAGAATGTCTTTGACAAACAGTTGGTAGTCGCATCAACAAATTCAACACTTTCCATCCATTAGAAAATTAACCAGCATTATTATTATTATTTTTTATTTACTCATTAGAGAATTATATTGAGCTTTAAATAATATTCTCATATTACCACTAAGCTTCGCAAAACAGATTTTGAAACATGGAGTGTAGTATAATATAATAAAGGATAAATTTAATATGATAAAAATAATAAATTTTCTTTTGAAAACTAAATTTTATTAAAAATTGATTATTATATCTTAACACTTTTATTATATAGTAATAGTATGCAAATTCTTACGTTTCGGCTATTCACCTAGCAATTTCCATGATCAACAAAATAATTTTTTTTGTTACAATAGATTCATCAATACAATTGAAGACATGAGTGGATGAAGGTTCTATGTAACAAAGTTTCAGATATTGATTTTTATTTTTTTTTGTAAGAATTAAGGTGTTATCTTAGCTTTGTGACAATAACAACCCAAGTCTTGGTTAATTGTATAATTTCTGAGTTGATTGGATAGACCATGTCTATAATAAAATGCATTAAAAAAACTTTGTTAGTAATTTCCTCAAAGCTTTAAATTTGTAGCATAACCCCTTTGTCCAATTGTTAAGATTAAATTGACCCTTGACAATGGTTTTGTCGTATGTATTTTTTTTTTATTATTTTTCTGGTTCCTTTATGCTAAAATTTATTAATTATATTCCAAAAATTTCTAAGTTAAAGTATCCATAGCAATTTTCTTGATATGTTACGTTAAAAAAAAAAAAATATGATCCGAAAATGATGCCAAATGGAGAAATGAATATTAATGAGGATACAAAGAGACAGTGAGGAATAATGAATATATATGAGACATAACATAATTAAACAGTAGCAAAATCAAGACACATTCGATATAGGGAACAAACTTTTGCAAGGTATGGTAAGGACTCATCTCTTTTCTTGGGTTCATCTTTAACAGCTAGAAGAAAGTCCAGAAGCGATGGGAAAAATGGAGGGCATTATGAAGTTAGAAAAAAGAAACTTATATTGAGGCTCAACATCTCTTAAAAGAATGTTATTAAATCATTATAATAGTTGTTTCTCTGTAATAAATATGATGTTAACATACAGTTTTAATTTTCAGTGCTAATATAACATAATTAATTTTTCATAGATTCCTATTAAAAGTCTCATTAGCACATAATTAAGTTATGCGACATTCGACAATTGTTATTCTACATTTCCAGAACTAAAACGAATACATTAAATATCAAAAAATATATTCCAAGAAAATTCCATGAACAACCGAAGCCTACATATAGTGATGCTACTAAAAATAATTTTTAAAATAACAATTACTGTTATACATTGCTTAAAATGAAGATTTATAAAAAAAAAATCAAAATTTTTGAGATCTTATCAGAGAACTTGATTGTTACCAGAACCTGCTACAACGTTATTATAGTCCAGATATAAACAGTTTAATTTTTTTTTTTAAATTGTCTTTTCTTACAATAAAGTGTACAATAAAATTCGTTTTCATACTATATTTTATGGGAATGCAAATAAGTTGCGATCCTCTTAATAATGTCTATATTTTTTTTACATTATTTCTATTACTTGATTTTTATTTACATATTTTTCTGTTAAATATTTCTTCTTGAACAAAGTATTGATTTTGATTATTTGTATTTTTGTATGGTTTCCTTATTTTTACTTTTAGTTTAATGCAGCATATTGTTTTAGAATATTTTAATAAACTAAGACAGTTCATGCTAATCGCGCGGAGGAAAAAAAAAGTTTGTCATGAATACTTTTTTATTTTTAAACATAGTTTTTAATTAATTTTGTGTGATAGTCAATGTAACATTTTATAATTTTTAGTATAAAGCCAAGTTTTTAATGTATGATGTTTTTTATATTTTTCAAAACCTCTCTTATTCTATTTGATTATTTAAGAAATTAAAATAAAAATATTTCAAAACATTGTTGTATAGAACGATTCATTCAAGTTCATTTAAATAATAAAAAATAATTATTATTCAAAACATTTTATTTTGTTGTATTTATCCAACCTTAAATTAGAGATGTTTGTCAGACCAATTACTTATGACTAGGGTTAGGATTTTTGTGTTTTAAATATTATTGCGAAAGCAAAATGTTACTTTTAATTTTACATATTTTTAAATATTTTATCTTTTCCGCACATTTGACACTAAATTACATATTTTCATAAACATTTTGAACATACCGAATAAAAAAATTATAAATTTATTTAAAACATATTTGGCCTTTAATTGCAAATTTTCATAAATATTGAGGAGATTTATGAGATGAAAAATTACTTTTGCATCAATTGGAGGATGCAGCGAAGGGGAGGAGGAGGGATTAGCCAAACAATTGTTCAAGGAACGTTAAGTGTCCTCAATCCACTTTCAAAAAATGTGCGTGAATCTCCAACCCGGAAAGTCCGCTATGCTGTAAATGTTTGAAACATATGGATATTTTAAAAGGAATAAATGGATATTGAAATTGGAGAGTCGAAAACCGATATTTTTTTCAGAAAAATTAAATAAACAAACAAACAAAAATGTCTATAAGGACGGCAGTTTCAACAAACAAAGATCCAAAACAAACTTTTTGAAAGTGGACAAGTGTGGTGTGTTCGTGTTGCTATCTATGGTGGTTTTGGTCAAGTTAACCGTCGTCTAACGGTATCAGACATTGTTATTTTTTATTTGTTATTGTACTTGACTATTTATTTTCCTCATTTGATTTCGGTTCAAATATTTTCTTAGTTTTTATTTTCTTCTTACGTTTAAGAAAGCCAATACTGCGTTCATCTAACTCTACCCCTTTGGAGAAAACGGAAGTTGTCCGTATGTACGATCGTGCGAGCAATATTTCCCCACTAATGTAGCTAAGAGTTCATTATTTGTTTTGAATGCATTGGTATTATCTGCCTAGGAATCAGATTTCCATAACGAACTGCTTAATTTTTATTCAAGTAGCTTACTCCTCTAACCTCCATTTTGTTTGGACTCTCTTCCAGTACTTTAAAGTTTGGGACAAATCCATATTGGTAATGCTTTAACTTCCTCAATGTAATACGACTATCAGTTTAAAAAAAAAATCTATATTTCTATATGTTTCTGAATATATTTTTCTTGTGATGATAAACTCAAATTAAATCTTTAAGTGAATATAGGCGGAGGTACTAATGACTCCATTGAAAAGAAACACGACATAAGTTGAGAGAAGAGGTTTGTCACTATTTGTGCAGATGTTAGGAAGCATTGTCTTCACGGGAACCTAATTGCATTGTTCTGTCATCAGGAGAGCTGCCATATTTCTCTCTCTTATCATCGTTAGTGAGGAACAAACAATATGGCGTGATAGAAAAATGTTTTACTGTCGTCCACTAGGCGAATAGGATGCGTAGGACATGTCGAATGTAAATGGCTTTAAATAATAACTTGCCATAACCTAGCAAATAAAAATAACATATATGTTAAAATATTAATGAGCTAAATTTATAGTTAATAAATTAGGAAATGTAATGAAAGACAATGAACGACTAAAAAGTAACAATTCAAAAATATCCACAAAAAAATTCTTGTTTTGGTTCTTTGTTTGTTGAAACTGCAGTCCTTATAGACATTTTTGTTTGTTTGTTTATTTAATTTTTCTGAAAAAATATCGGTTTTCGATTCTCCAATTTCAATATCCATTTATTCCTTTTAAAATATCCATATGTTTCAAACATCTACAGCATATATATATATATATATATATATATATATATATATATATATATATATATATATATATATATGTATATATATAAGAGTTACATATAACTATTTACTCATGCCAGAAAAAGATGCCAAGATAGAAACATTATAATTACTCCAAAAGAAATAAAAATGGAGAAGTTATTTGTGGATATTTTCGATCAAAAAAATATAAATATAATATAATGAAAAATATAAAAAAAATTCTATCTATACTTTACTCTGAAAAATGCAATGATTATTTAAAATTCAACTGAATTTACACATCTTTGTGAGTCATGAACGTACAGAAATAAAACTCAAAATCAAATTCAAGCAGCAGAAATAAAAAGGAACTTTAAGAGAGATCGCTTAAAAACACTACTCAGCGGATAAAGCTCGAGCTGAATTTAATGACAAAGATAATAGATGTTCAACAACTATGTGGATTAATTTATGGAGGGAAGATTTACATGAGATTTCTTGGATGAAGTGCAACGAAGATGACCAAGAAACCAGTAAAAAATAAATAAATCAGATCCTTTGATACCAGAGGAATGAAACAGAAGTTATACTCAGCCACAACCTTCAGATTTGGATTTACGAAAGAATCCTTACTCTGAAAAAAAGATCAAATAAGAAGAATAATTAGGATACAAGTTCAAATTTAAACTTTGTAAATTTTTAATCATGCTTTACAATGAAAAAGTGATGGATGATAGATGCATGAAAAAAATAAATAAAAAAAACATTTGTATCCACTAATAATGTAGGTACTTGTTAGATGTAGCAAAGCAATGTACTAATTGCCAGAAACAGCTTCAAATCAATTGCATATTTTAGTTAGTGGTCTGGGTATGGGCCGTAGATGCAATTTTATTTCAAATTTGCAATGATCGTTTAGTGAGCTCCTCTTGATTGAGACAATTCCTGACAGTTCGTCTTGGTGATATCAATGTCCCTGATGAAGGCGTACAAAGTAGGCCGAAACGTTGGCACACAGTAAAAAATAATTTCCTCTTATCAGTTTGTTCTTTTTCGTTGGCCGCACAACCCATTGACCACACACTGACCAACTTCTAAAAAAAGTTTATTAGGAGTGCTTGGTTTAACTGTCTTATATAATGAAGCTTTGGTAGAGGAATAAGTGGACTCTATTTGAGCTCTATGAACGATTACAATTCTGAATACGGCCTGGACTTACACTAATTCTTAGACACTCATTTTTAATTGTTTCATTAAAATGAAATGATATTTCTTTGCAGTGTAAACAAATGCAATTATAAATTTCAACAAAGTATTTAAAAACACTTACACAGATAGATCAAACTCCCTGACAATCCTCGAGATAGCAGCCGATAGCCTTAAGATTAAAGATGCCCTGGAGCCTAATCAATTAACGGTTGCACTTTTATATGCATTTTATAATTGCATTTGCATATAGGTACTGCATCAATCAGCCGGCTCTAATTGAACGCCCATCTAGTAGGATGAGAGAGATAGACCGATTATGTAATCCGGTTATTTTCCAACATTTACCAATCTCATAAATCATTTCTGCAACTGAGAGCTAATAGCGGAATGTCGAGAAACATTGGCTGGCGATGCAGAAGTGGGTGGAAATGCAATAGTAAATCCACATTTATTAGTCATTCCATCATCTTCCGAATGAAATGGCCAATCTGGATTAGACAAGCGGATGGAATAGATTATTCCAGGAATGATGAAAATTGTTTTTGAAGTTTATAAGTTGGTTTGACACTGCCAATTGAGGCGTAGAATTCCAAAACCAGCCAATTTCATTGAAAACCCTCTTCTCCTTCAGCTTTCAGAGATCAAAAACAAGATTAAACAGGCTCGGTATATCGAAATACCGATATTTTTCAAAGAGATATCGAACTACTATTTAGATTAATTTGAAAATTCTAGATAAGGTATATATCGATATTTTTGTTCGATATTTGCATGCCTAACCAGACACCGTTATGAAGATCGCTGACAGCACTATACATATGCACAAGAACACTCCACACCACAAGTTATTTGGTTAAATCCGCTGTTCTCTGTTATTTTTTTTTCACTTAATTTTCTTTTTAATTATCGTTTTTCGATACTCAAATTTTAATATCGATATCATGAAATATCGAACAAAAAAAGTTATATATTTAAAACCTTCAGTTTTTATTTGTTTTTAGACTAGTTAATAAATTATTGTATTGATCAATGTTCGACATTGTATTGTGGATTGTTTATATGTGCTACTTTTAGGGTATACGGTGTTTGTTATTCCAGTTACGAAAACATCCCCTACATTACACCACTTCTATAATTCACATACAGCTTAATTATTGTTAGCCTCGACTGTCTTGATAATATGATATTTACAAAAACGCTGCAAATTATTACACAATGATTTATTATTTCCACTTAGTAATATTTCAGAAATCTCTATTCTGTCCAAGTTAAAGAAATTAAGCAGTAGGCACCAAAGGAAAAGAAATTTGTAGCTTGTCCCAAGATGATCACCATGAGAGTGCCTAACTGGGAGTGTTAAGAAAAAACTGTGTCAATGCTATTAGGCTGTGATGGTTAGTACATGTTATCAGAGGATAAAACGATACAGAGGAAATATTGGATGTGCACTTCAGTAGGAAAAAAAAAGAAGGAAAGACTAAGGAAGCTAAAGGAAGTGCAGCAATAATCCAAGGAATGATAAAGCAGAGAGATGCAAGGAAGTCAGAAGCCCAATAGATAAGTCAGGAGCCCTAGGGCCACGATGACCAGCCGCGCCGGAGAATTAGTCTACGAAGTTCATTACGCTATATCTCAACTAATACTGGTCCGATTTTATTGATTTTTTTTTTCCTTTCGTAGGGAATTTTGCGGACGGATTTTTTTATATTCGATATTTGGATTATACGTATCTTGAAACGTAAAACCTAACATTTTGATGGTGGAGGAGAGGTTACAAAAATACATTCCTTGTTCGATTCCAAAGATCTATTATTGAAAATAATAAACCAAAAAAGTAACGATTGGCGTCTTATAAAAAATCAATTTCTGAATAAAAAATACCTTCTGAAATATTTTATGGTTCGTTATAAAGTTTCTGAAATTTATTCCATCTAAAGCTTCTTATATTTACCATTGCCTAATATCTCATAATAAGGCACAAAGAAACCCCGACCTCTGCTTCGACTGTTTCGAGTGATTTAGGAAACTGATATAAAAAAAAAAGGATTGGTGTGCCAAGGAAGCTAAGGTAGCACTAAAGAAATATGAAATGAACCGCCGGACAGGCACAGCGGGGAGTCTCCTGCAAAAACACTGAGAAGAGACAGACTGACACCCAGGTAGGCCAGGTAACATCGGAGTGGCTCGTTTTTGTCATATCCGTCTTCCAGCGAGTGACAAGTCTTCGGATGGAAGGGCTCCAGAGGATAACTGCCGCGAAGAAGGTAAAGAATGCGATGGAAAGGATATTTCACGCAATTTGCCAAAAGTTATTTAATTTTTTTTTATTTATTGAAATTTTCAAAAGATTTATAGAATGCACAAATAAAAATGATATAATTGGAAAATGGCCTCTAAAGAAAATAAATATAGATGAAAATTATTTCTCTTTTCAATACGACTTTTAGGAATCAGTTCATAGAACATTTATTTGGGTATAAAATTTATTATGAAAGGTATGTTTCAAACATATCAAACATATCTAATTAATCTATGCATCGACATGTGAAGCATGTGATAACTGAAGTAAAATAATCATGATGGGAACTTGTTAAAAACATATTTTTTTTGTTGAATGATGGTATGTAATTATATAAACTGCTAATTTTATGTAACTATATGTTTCTAAAATAAATTTAAATTTGGGTATATTTCATGCAGTAAATTTTCTTCCTTTTTATATTATGTTTTATTGAAAACGATTATTATATATTTACATTGCATTCTTAACGAAGTTTCGGGGAATGTTTCTAAATATATAATAAAATAATCAACAGTATAGTGTCGATAATTACAATATAAGTTTAAACTTGTTATTTCTCTCCTGCATTCATATTTTTTCGTTTCAATTTTTTTTTCTTCCTCTTTCCTCATTACTAATTTCTTTTAAATAGATAAAATATTATATCTATATTAATTAACCAAAAACATTCCAATATATTTATAAATAACAATGTAACTCTATAACATAATAAGGACAATAAAGGACTGCAACAAATTTCCGTTATTGGCGATTTTTTTGTGATTGTAATTAATAATTTACTACCCCCTATTTCTTAGGATGTAACATATTAGAAATATATTTTTTATTCAAGAAAAAACTTTATTTATATGATACATTCACAATCAGGCACTGCCAAATATATGAAACATATTAATCACCATCACTATTAAACAAATATTAAAATAATAAAGAAAAAATGGAAATTATCATGTAATCAAAACTTTAAAATTATGGAATTCCCTGTCCTCATATATGAATTAGAAAATTCACTACTTCTATATATTGTCGTGATCTCGTATTTTTAAACAATATTGGATTAAATTATTTAAAAAATGATATATAATTTAAAATAAAGAAACTCGTTTATTTATTTTATAAAGATTATAAAAATCAAGATTGTTCTGAGAAATGTCACCATCTCTTGATCATAGGGTATTGGAGAAATTTCAGTTCTTTATGTCTAGAAATTAATTGTATGGATCAAATGACTTGAATTTTTAAACTTTTATTTCACGCGATGAATCGTGCTACTAAAACAGAATGCTGATCATACTTTTTTTCATAAAAGTCATAATTTTTATCCCTTTAAAAAAAAATAAAGAATATCTTAAGATAAACTTAACTCATAGTATGCACTCACACAAATAATTTCCTTCCTAATCAAGAGGAAAAAAGCGCTGAGCACGAATCAACCATTACACTCCGCATCAGATTTTAACCCTACATCGCAGCGGTTATTATATTATTAGTCAAATTCTCTGGCGATTTGTTCCGTTCTCCAGACACGACTTGAGTGACATGTGTTATTATACAGGAGCGAAGACACGGAACGACCAAATTGATTGTCGATTCGCATGGACAAGCCGTGTTCTTTGCGATGTAAGACACGCGCATCCATGTACAGATGCTGCCATGCCACACGGAAAGGCCGGATTCATCAAGGTGGTTTGTAAACTGTTTCGTATGGAGATTAGGTTGTGTATTTATAACGTGTTTACGTGTCAAAGAGGGAGGTTTATATTAAATTTAGTCTTTAATAATGTAATTAACGTGTGAATTAAGCGTTCTCTAACTTTTGAAAATTATTCCACTTCCGTGCTGTGGTATCCATTTCTTCCTATTCCAAGTTATTATTATTATCTCTTAACATACAGACCAAAATTTTCCAAAATAACTGTAAGTTTCTGAATCTGTCCCAACGCACGCCTATATAAACAAATTTCAAATAACTAGTGAAGTACAAGAACTTGCAGGATCTTCGTGTGAGTAGAGTGATTCCTGAAGAGAACCAATGTTTTTTCTCATCTCTGGCACATAGCACAGCTAGAACTTCGATGGAAGATGATCATGATGAATTAGAGCTGACAGTCATGAGAAGGGCCACCAAAAACAAAAAAGGCAGGCAAACCGCAACAATAAGTTAATTTGGCCAACTAATTTTTCTTTTTATGTTTTATGTTTCATATTTCCACGTTTAATATGCTATACTGTCATAATTGAATTTTTTATAATGCATCAAAAACATAAAATATTTTTATACGCACTAGTGTTCAGATATTGGCTAATTTCAGAAAAGCATATGAGCGATAACGCGTAAATAAAAAATATTAGACAGGAATTACGTGAAATCTTAAAACCATACTTCTAACTAAATCAACAAATACTTCAAAAATTCTTGTTAAATATACAAGTATTTAAGCGGCCACAATTTAAAAAAATTGTGGAAACTTCAATCGCCTTTTCTGAAAAGTTGTGTCCTGGTGCATACGGCGTTATGGTTCGATATGAGTAATTAATTAATTTTAATTTTTTTTTTCTGCACCTTAGAAATAATTTGAACCGCAAGAAGAAAATGTATACTTCTATAAAGATTAATTTATACTACTTAATGAATAAATGATCATTATTAAATTGTTTAGGAGATTACTTATCAAAAATAAGTTTGTATAAAAAACAAAAATATAACATAAATAAAATGGAAACAAAGTAAATATAGTTGAATAGTATATTTTAAATATGACATTTTTTCATTTTTAAAACACCGATGAAAATTGTACTCTTTGATGCAAGCTTGCATTGTACTCTCATGTAGTAAGCTAAAGAAAAAAAAGCGATATTTTAAGACGATTTAGTTTAGCGATCTCCGAAACCGAATTCTTTAAATCAGATAGGCCAAATCTGCGTCCATTAATCGATAGTGTCTCTCATGAAACAATAGTGGATCAATCTCAGATTGCTGACAACTTTAACACTCCAAGCATTAGTTACCAGCAAATATTATTTATTATTACAAAAATCGGACATAAGGTTTGTCTACCGTATACCCTCATAGCTTTAAAGGCCTAGAATCATCCCGTGATAAAAAAAAAATCATGTTACAGTAGAAATAAATTGTATTTATTGAAAATGACTGGTATAATGGTCAGCTTTACTCGCTTACTGTACCTCCACCTTAAGTCAAAATAAAAAAAAAAATTCAGGATTCTTTTTGAATTCATTGCAATCATTAATGGCACATTTCCTTTGTTATATGATACCAGTTCTTGATTTCTAGCATTTATAAAAACGGAGCTATGAGAAAATGACACCAAAAGAGTCTGAACATTGTTCTTTCCTTCTTCCCCAGATGAAATAATATAATTCTGTATTAATAATTATCAAATAAAAACAGCGATTAAAATTTCATTCGAATTCTCAGTTATAAATTGGAAATGATAATTAAATTCAATTAAAACAATCAAAGCAAATGCAAAAGATATGACTAATACCGTTAAAAAAAAAATTAATTGTGTGGATTATTCTGAATTTTAATTGTGTGAATTAGAATAAAAGGAGGATAGGTTTCATTATAATTTTTGTACAATAAAGCCTAAGTATTAAAAGAAATAATTTTATTTTGTTGAATTTTAATTTTTTTAAAATAGCATAATTTTGAAATTTAAATCCATGTATTTAAATGGAATTTACTGTTGTGTACATGTCATTTACATTTTATTTTCTTAGGCGTAATAGACGAACACATATCACAGTGGTTTTGTATTTTCAAACTAACTTCATAGTTTATTTAAATAAGACGCTTATTTCAATATTAGAAAAAAAAAAATAAGACTCCACATAATATGTTTGCTTATGTAAATTAACTGTATCAATAGCTAACTTATAACTAGTCTTAATGAAGAGCTTATGGAAATATTGAGAATCAATAAGGCATAAATTATACGGATCTGGAGATGATGATATGTTTATTATACTTTTTTAAAACGATTGATTTAAGTTATAATATATATATTTGTTTTTATGTTGAATTTTTTAAAATATATTTTAAATAAATTATAACAATTAACTACTTCGTTTAAAGTATCATACGAAAGCTGGGACTTCTAATCTTTTACTTTTTTGTTTTGGTGGTTTTCAATTTAAATTCATTTTGTGTTAATCGATTTAACAAGTCTTAAGAATGAAATTTATATATATATATATATATATATATATATATATATATATATATATATATATACATATATATATATATATACATATACATATATATATATATATATATATATATATACATATATATATATATATATATATATATATATATATATATATATATATATATATATATATATATATATATATAAATTTCATTCTTAAGACTTGTTAAATCGATTAACACAAAATGAATTTAAATTGAAAACCACCAAAACAAAAAAGTAAAAGATTAGAAGTCCCAGCTTTCGTATGATACTTTAAACGAAGTAGTTAATTGTTATAATTTATTTAAAATATATTTTAAAAAATTCAACATAAAAACAAATATATATATTATAACTTAAATCAATCGTTTAAAAAAGTATAATAAACATATCATCATCTCCAGATCCGTATAATTTATGCCTTATTATATATATATATATATATATATATATATATATATATATATATATATATATATATATATATATATATATATATATATATATATATATATAAATTTCATTCTTAAGACTTGTTAAATCGATTAACACAAAATGAATTTAAATTGAAAACCACCAAAACAAAAAAGTAAAAGATTAGAAGTCCCAGCTTTCGTATGATACTTTAAACGAAGTAGTTAATTGTTATAATTTATTTAAAATATATTTTAAAAAATTCAACATAAAAACAAATATATATATTATAACTTAAATCAATCGTTTAAAAAAGTATAATAAACATATCATCTCCAGATCCGTATAATTTATGCCTTATTATATATATAAATATATATATATATATATATATTGTATGAATTCAATCTGTTTACATGATTGAAATCGAACGAGCGTTATGAAATTAAATATTTGAATTACAAAGATATTTAACAACATAAGTGGAGTAGTATAATTGGTTTTCCTTTTAACCGTTGTATTTTTTACTAAGATTCTGGAAGAGGTTTCTTTTTAACAGCATGTCTGAGAGTTTGTTATTGTATTTGGGTTTTCCACAAACTTTCTTAAGGAATACTCATTCCATTCCATTTTTTTTATTTTTTCAGTCTTTTGTGGGTGTATAATGGACATGCCGTCATTCTTTAATCCTAAGTTTATGAAGGGCTGACGCACTTTATAAGCAATGCACCGTTGGACAAAAATGCGACTTTATGGCCAAAATTCTGACACTTACCACAAAAGCATGTGAGATTCTAAAACAGAAATAAATATTTAAAAAATTCTACAAGCACATCTAAAGAAGTTTTCTTAGGATTGTTCGAATCTTGAGGCCAAAAACCTGTTTTGTCCAATAATGGAATATGGCCAGTTAAGAAAAAAAAAAGAAAAAGAGAAAACCAAAACCAAGAGCAGCATCTAACAGTTCTTTGTTCTTTATTAAAAACTTAGTTTTCATACAATGACATGTTAATCACCTCGACTCAAACTTACCGATTGAAACGTAGCATAAGCGAGATTTTTTTTTTTTTTTTACGTTGTACTATGAGACGTCCTTTTTCTAGTTTTCAAAAAAGTGCATTGGAATAGGTAACATAGAAGAAGTTTTTCGCTGAAAAAAAATATTAGAAAAGTTATTATACGAGTATTTTATTATACTTATTTTATATTTATATTTATTTTTTATTTATATTTATTTATTTTATATTTAAGTTATATTCTTGATTATATTTATTATACTTACCTCGACATGAGTTATGCAAAACAAGAGAACTGATAAACAGGCATTGATAAAAGCAAACCTGTTCTTGCAGGCATTGATAAAAGAACAAAAACAAACCTGTGTAATTAAGTACTAAATATCTGGATTTGATTTTTCGTATTTTGGTAAGGTTTGTAGATCACTATTCCCACTTTACAACGGAATTTAAGGATTTTAAAGTAGTTTTGCTTTGTCATACCTCGAATGAAGTCAGTATTTTTTTTTCTAGAAATAAAGAAGAGTAAAACTGATTCATTCATTTTACAATATTAATATTTTACAAACTAATGAATTAATTTTAAAAATATTTTATCGATTTAAAGGATTTTCATTAGAGAGGAGGGTTGAGATTCTATGTGATAATTATAATTCTTTGAAAATACCCTGGCAATGGATTTATCAAAAACAACCAAAAGGTATTAAATCAATCAATATACCATAAAATACAATGTTAATAAATATACCAAGAAATCAAAACTGAGAAAGGCACTTAAGATCGGTGATTATAAACCCTCCGCCTTCCAAATACGGTTCGGATTAATTAAGTTATCTTCTTAATATGGGTTTGACTTTGCTTATATGCAACTCCAACATGAAAGACTTTTTAATTTTGCTCTCTACAAGACTCCCAACAATTGCTACTTCAGTTAACGTACGCAGGGCAGTATAGATGGATCAATCTAACCAGGGATTGATAAATTATTTGCCACTTCTATCGATGTGGCATTTTTATCGAAAACTAGTTTCAAATGTTAGACATTCATCTTCAGTTCTAAAAACACACAAAAATTCAAAAATAAGCAATTGATATTAAATATTAAATTAAATGTAATATAAATTAGTATTATAAAACATTTATGAATTACGAATTTAATTAAGACTAGAGATCAAATACATATTAGTACTCGCCAAGGTTTAAGTAGATTATATCAAACAGAAAAGTTTGCATTGGTTTGTTCTCGCACTGAACTAGAAATGGAAATGACTGTAATGGAAGAAAGTTGAGATGTTTGTAGGTATGTATACTGTACCATTTACCTACAAACACCTCACATTTTCTGTTTCATCTTCAGTAACATGCATTTTAATGTTTTATAATAATAATTTATATTGCATTTAATTTAATATGTGTAATAATACCAAACTGTATTTTGAATTGCTTATTTTTGAATTTTTGTGTGTTTTTAGAACTGAAGATGAATGTATATCATTTGAAATTAGTTTTCAATAAAAACTAAATTATAGAAGTGACAAATAATTTATCGATTCCTGATTAATTGCTACTTGCCTCTGAAGTAACATGGAAGAAAATCCAATAGTTGAGGATATCCTCGAAAGAGTGATAATTTTCTCATATTTAAAATCTTTTATGGCGGAAAGTTCGAATTCCTGTTGGTCCGGGTGCATAAATAAAAACCTGTGGTATTTCGTGTTCAATAATAGGATTTGAATTTTTTTATTTTAGCAAGATTTTAAGATTGCTGGTCCCCACTGGTCTACAGAACGAAAGGATTTTAAATTCGGTTTGCTCCGTTATACCGTTATACAAAGTCAGTATTGTATTAGTACTGGTATTGTTTACTGCATGTTTTCTAATACTTTGAGCAATGAGCTCGAGGAATGAAATCTAAGGAATGAGCATACCGTTAGTGTTAACTCGAGATATCGTTATGCAAAGGATAATGAATCTAATTATTTGTATATCGTCGATTGACAAAATTGTGAAATTATCAATAATTATTAGTTGAATATTTGTATTCTCACAATTTCGTCACTACTGAAGGGTAAGTTGATTCAGGCGCAGGTAGATAGCAACGATCCTCATCTTCACAAAAATTGCACTCAATCACTTTTACCTCCAAACCGACGATGCAAACCTAAGTTCATATACTAAATGCTTACCTGTATTATAAAAATGCACTTAAGCATCGTATATACCGACTGAAAGACACTAGAGAGAAGATAGGAGTGATATGAGGACAGCACGGAGAGTTGCTATAAATAGGACGGGAGGAGTGAATTGGCCAATTTCTCTATGACCTGTGTCCGTTGACCTAGCCACTTAGGGCCGACACTTCTTATTCAGCCTACGTAGTTCCTCTCAGTGGTGTGTGTTTTCTATGTCACGGCTTTGTAAACAGTCTATCTTATCGATTAAGCAGAGTCTCTTACGATATCAACAGTCGTATTTTAATTCTCGGAAAACAGCGCTTTAAGAAATCTAAATAAAAATTACAAAACCATTTATACTATAGTGTGACTTTGATCAGCTGTACAGTTATACAAAAGAAAAAAAATAATGGCTCACAACTTCTTGTAAACGAATTGGAGTTGCTTCCTAGTAGACTTGAGCTATTTATTAACATTTTATTTTCAACTGTTCATTCAGTTTCTGTTATTTCATGTACAAAATAAAAAATGCATGCCGAGGAAATCGCAATGAAACAAAATTATAAACGTTGTAATAAATTAGGGATTGATAAATTATTTGCTATAAATCTATAAATCTATAAATTTGTTTTATTGAAAACTAGTTTCGAATGTTATACATTCATCCTCAGTTCTAAAAACACACAAAAAATTCAAAATATAGTTTGGTATCATACTAAATTAGATTAATATAAATCAGTATTATAAAACATTTATGAATTATGAATTTAATTAAGACAAGAAATCAAATACATGTTGGTTCTCACCTTTCCAAAAAAGCGGAGTATACAAAAGCAGCCAAATACACGGGAAAAATTGGAAGATCGCTAAATCAGAGATTAAAGGAACATGTACGGGCATAGATAATTCCAACTTTGCAATTCATTTAAATGAAAAAAATCATAAATTCATCAAAGATTCAGAAGCTAAATTAATACATAACGTGGAAAAGAGCCTCAAATTAAATATATATGAAGCACTTGAAATAATAAAATATTTCAAATCCAATCCAGATTTTTGCTTAAATGACCAAACATGTTAAATGACTAAATATCTCCAATAGTCCAATCTTAAATCTATTCCCATCTATAACAGAAAAAACAATTACTCACCGGCATTACTGGAAAAACCCTGACCCTTAGACCGTTTACCTATAAACGTGCTACCTACCTTTCGTTCATTGTTAGTTCAATGCGAGAAGAAACAAATACCAACTTTTCTGCTTGATATAATCCATTTAAACCTTGGTGAGTACCAACATGTATTTGATTTCTTGTCTTAATTAAATTCATAATTAATAAATGTTTTATAATACTGATTTATATTAATCTAATTTAAGAAGTATAATAATACCAAACTATATTTTGAATTGCTTATTTTTGAAATTTTTGTGTGTTTTTAGAACTGAGGATGAATGTATGAGATTCGAAACTAGTTTTCAATAAAACAAATTTATAGAAGTGGCAAATAATTTATCAACCCCTAATTAGATTGATCCTTCTATACCATTATGCGGATGTCAACTGGTTGTAATAAATAAGAATTGTAGAAATAAGATTGTAAAGATGGGAATAGAATCCCGAAACTTCGGCTAAATGAAAAATATTTAAAGTTGGAAGCCTTATTGGCTCTTAGTCTTGACAATTGAAAAAAAAAAAAAGCATCCAGCGAAACATGTAAAAAGATATATTCATTTTTGTAATTATATTTCCCTTCAGTTTAAAAAGTAACAATAATTAAAAATTAGTTCTCTTCCAAAAAATGAAATAAATATAAAAGAGTTACATCTTAAGCATGGTAAAATTTCTGAAGTAACCTCTCATTTTAACCGCTAAACATTGTTAGAAAAATGCTGGCTACTATACGGGCTAGTGGTTTACATGAATAGATATAATATGTATTATTAATTTTAAAACAGAAAATAATCCTTTGTTTTCATAGAACTCTTACTATAGTAAGCTACTTACATAACCTTCGAAACTGATGAAAATACATTTTGGGTACCTACTTGTTCCAATCCATAACTGCCAGAAAATCTCAACCCATTCTACGCGTTTTGTGATAATTTAAAATTTATTAGATATTTCGTGAAAACGACTAAAAACATAGTAATTTCCTTTGTAAGCCGGGCATCATTTTTTTTTTAATTCTTCAGCTTGTTTTGCTAATGTATGTGCTGAGTTTTGATTTCACTTCAAGAAGATAATATCATTTCAACTAAATTCATTATTTGAAGAAACAAGACCCATGTAAGTTGATTATTTCTGATTTTCATTTGTAGAAACATTTCAAACTTTTGAGATACAACATTCAACTGATTGTTCAATTTGTTTCCATTTCCTAGAATATTTTGAATTTTTTCTGATAATAATTTATAACCAGTTGACATCCGCATGATGGTATAGAAGGATCAATCTAATTAGGGATTGATAAATTATTTGCCACTTCTATAATTTTGTTTTATTGAAAACTAGTTTCGAATGTTATCTCTTCAGTTCTAAAAACATACAAAACATTCAAAAATAAGCAATTCAAAATATAGTTTGATATTATTGTACATCATGTCTATCATTTGTTGCTGTTATTGAAATTTCTTATTCTAGCATGATGTATTATTCTTCATGAAATAATTATGTTTTTATTTTATAAAATTATCACTCGACTAAGTGCAAACTGCTGCTTTTGTTGGAACTAAGTCGTAATATTTATTTGTTATATACAACTTTTTGTATTATTGATTTTTTTTGTCTATTAATTTTTGTTTAATTATATCATTTTTATTTTTCAAACTTCCAAAACTTAGTAATAATCTATAACCCGTTCGCCTGTTGGTGTCATTAATTTGGGCGCGCCTAATGGAAGGATAAGAACCTTATGTCTAGTTAGTAATAAGCAACAAATTAACAATTAAATTACTGAAAATAGTACATAAAAAGACTTGTGATGTGTAGAAGTTATCCAATAATTATTGCCTAACGATTAATTATTATTTGAAGATCACCAAGAGATGGCGTAGCGTGGTGATCGGATTGTTGGCAGAATGTTTCATAAAAGATATTTTAGACCGTAACAACAATAACTAAAATGCTAAGGTCTTCCAACATTTGTTACATTACAACGATGGTAAAAAGTCCAATGGGCGTAACCTAAAAAAAATCGAAAATATATTTTTTGTTGAAAACGGTTCCTCTCGATTTCCTCCTGTCTGTTACAAATAGGCGTAAATTTTGAGTTGTTGCCCGCAATGTTTTTTTTATTTCTAGAAACATTATAATTAAGTTTGTGGAATTCAAAGGAAAACAGTTTAAAATTTGGAAAGTTTTCATTTTGACGGTTTCACCCATTGACCTTTTTACCTCCGATAAGATACATTAAGGGATAGTATAACAATAATAATATAGAATAGGATATGATAATTAATATTGGATTTAATAATATGATTATGTTAAAGTCTGTTAAACAGAATTACGCAAGCAACTATAAAAGTACGTCATTGACAAAACACCATTGTTTATTATAATTAAAAAAAAAAAATAGTTTAGTAAATCCTTGTTTAATATTAAATAATTGGATTGTTTATAATGTCTGTAGGTATATTGTATGAGTGCTTATATAATTTATAATTATTTAATTAACCCAATATGTTTTTAAATATACGATCCGGAAACAAAATGGCTTAACCGAACTTGACCGCATTTAATTTTAAAAATATTTGTCACGAACACAAATCATTGACTTGTGGTTATTTTATTCCCTACTCTCAGTTCTTCATGCCTGAGTGATACTTTGCAAAAGTATATTTAATTTCAACGAATGTTTTCAGTGAGCCGTGGTACTTAACTTGATATGAATGTTATTTGATAATTATTTATAATAATAACTTCAATATATCAACACTCTTAGCTCAAATGAAATGAGCCTTTCAGTCGGAAAGAATTATAGCTGCCATTTTTTTTTCTCGTTTTATCCTATTATGCTCAGTACTGTTATTATGCTTATTAAATCATTCTTGGTGTAACCTTGTAACTAACATTACAGATTGGTTACAGGGTATTACGTTGGCAGTTACGATTTGTCAGAAGTGATGACAAATTGTAGCCTCTCACTTCTTCCTACATGCCAAAACCACGGAAATTGTAATCTTTTAACTGTTATATGATTTTTTCACTTTAACTGAATGCATATCTCGGCCGGAATTTTATTAATCGATAGTCATAAAATTTAAATTATCATAATTTTAAATCGATTAAGATAACTTCAAGTTATTTTATAATCAATGCGGTGATATGCGGAAACTAAAATGTTAGTTGGATTTGTGCCTCGACACACGAGCTGATTTTATGCCGTATTTTTGTAAGAATGTTTCATTTAAATTTTTTTTATACAAAAATGCATGTACACATTTATAATTGAACAACTGACTTAAGCAAGGAAGGTCTTTTATTTTATTAATATTTTTTAAATTTCTGGATTTGATAAAAATTATATTGCCTAAATAATTCACGAATCTTTCTGTATCTTGATAAAATACATAATTGAATACATAAATACATAAGTGATGGACAAGATGATCCCGTTTATATGATTGTAATTAAAACCTACGAAAGCCATTACTTTTTTTGTGAACTGTAAACTTTCCTACGGTTTCATGTGAGATAACTTGATATAAAATTATTTAAAATATTATCTTTAAAGCATGCTCAAATGTTTCAGCTAATGCACCTGACTTCCATAACAGGCAAAATTATTTGTCAAGTAATCCCAATACTTCATTATCGATAACGTTGTAAAATAATAGAAATCAATTGTAAAAGATTGGGAGACAGATACTTTAACTGGAAAAATGATATTGATCAAGTATATCATACGCTTTCCTTTATTGACTACCTACGATGAATATTAAGTGAAATGAATATACATGATATGTAATATATATGATAATATATGGCAACATATGATTTGGAGTACTGCTCACCTTCATAAGTGAATAAAACTGAGAATGTGCTCCACTATGTGAATATGTACTAAGTAAAATGCTGAGTCTATGAAAGAGTACATCGGCATTTTACTGAGAACCTACTCACATAGTGGAGCACGTTCTCAGTTGTATTCACTTAAAAAGGTAGTAGGAACTCCGAATCAAATGCTTAGAGAACTTGCTCCATTCACTTAGCAAGAAGTATACCATGGTGTAACTTCCCTTTATTCACATCTGACCAGAGCATCTGCACAGTTTTTAAGAAATGAGCACGTGCTCAGTTTTTTCACTTCATCAAATAACTATATCTGTACTCTGTGAAATAAGTATTTATCTCGAAAATGAATGAGATCTATTAAAAGGTTTTGAAAAATGAATTCTTGATTGCTGTAAATTGTGATGAGAAAGAAACATGCAGGATAGACGTAGCATTTTAAAATAACAATTTTTTTCTATAACAACAGATGATAGTAGAACTTTTAAACTGATATGTGAGAATTTTCAACATAACTGCTTATTCACTTTGGCTACAGACAGAGGATATTTAAAAAACATAAGATGAATAATCATGAAGCTATAAAACAGTTTATGCAACTAAACATTCTAATATATAAACAGTACAATTCATTTTTTTCTTTATCGAACGAGTATTTGCGTTAGTAAATAAAATATTTCAGAGTAAAAACTATTTATATAATGTACAATTTTCGACATGTTTTTTATAATCTAAATTGTGAGGACTTATAAATTTACATGGTATATGAATAATGAATTTTTTTTTCTAAAATGATATAGAATGTAAGTAGATAATATTGGTAGATATTAGGCTAAGCTTTTAGACTCTCTAAGACCAACCACTTAATGGCATATCGATTAACGTTTCCCCAATTCAAAATATACAATATTCTATACTAAATAGTATAATACCTATATGTATAGTATTTTGTTGTAATATTTACATTATAAAATAAATCAAAATAGGCTGTTGAAGAAGGATGTACTATCTTTAGATTGCGTTAATGTGATTTTCTTGTAACATCTGAATCAGTGAAATATTGATTAGCTGCTATTAGAAAGACTGGAAGTTTTTTTGGAATCTTCAAAAGATAATAATCTAGTTGTTTTACGACTTTTTTTTTTAAGACCCTAACAATTTTGTATGTATAAATCACCGCTTATTTTATTCTAATTAGGGATTGATAAATTATTTGCCACTTCTATACTTTAACTGGAAAAGTGATTTTGAACAAGTTCATCATACGCTTTCCTTTCTTGGCTACCAACGATGAATATTAGGTGAAATGGAAAACTGAGCACGCTTTCATTCATCCAAAAACTGAGCAGATGCTCCGGTTAGATGTGAAATGGAATACTGCTAAGCATAAGTAGCATGTGCTCCAAATAGATAATTTGGAGTAGTGTTCCCCTTCATAATTGAATAAAACTGAGAATGTGCTCAACTACGTATAGTACTAAAACTGCACAATTAGGTAATAAGTAAAATGCTTTAATTTATTTACTTTATTCAGTTGTTCTGAGATTCCTAACCACCGGATAAATACATGAGACTCCAAATTTTCAATGCATCTGCAATGAATAAGTATTGAGTTATCCAAAACTATGTATTTTTACGTTTCATTTAAAATGAGCTAGTCAAATTCATAAAGAATGAGTCCAACTTGCCTGATATCAAGAAAGGCATCATTTCCAAGAGAGGTAAAAAATGCTTTGACAAATCCTCATTGTGCCACACGAGGACATAATGGTTAAAGCCCATAAAAATAAGATACTGCAAGACAACAATGCACTCGGATACCACACGCACATATACGGGCGAATTACGACTGTCGGCGCATGCGCTGTTGATATACAACTCGAGCGGCCACAATTAAGGTCCCGCTCGTGAGGCGGCGAGGTCCATTCACGGCTCGCTCATTCAGAAACGAGTCAATCAAACTCTATATTCGCTCGGCGCCCTCTGCCGAGGTGCCGATACATCACCGGACCATAATGACCGATGCTGTGTTTATCGGAACTAGACACCGCGGCCATAACTCGCAGATGCTGCTCCAGAAGATAAATAAACCTCGAGGACCGGCCTGCTCTGGTCCATTCAGTTTGGGCTGGAAATGTTAAAAGGCTAACGGACCACTGACGTGCCTCATTCACGCCCTTTCACTATCTTCCTCTACCCGTGATTATAGTCTTTTACGTTTTCACTTAGATCTTTTATTTTGTTTCTTTTTTTTTTCTTCCGTTTCGTTTTGTTTTCTGACAGCTTTCTAGAGCTCTGTAATTCCATACAATATGGCCGGTCATTAGTCCTTCTTATCTCGTTGTCCGTAGCACAGTTCTCTCGAGTCTAAGTTCTGTCTGGGGCACGATTCAACGAGGTGTTATATAGGCCTCTTCAGGTGCTTGTTAGTTCTTTTATTTCAGTTTCCTGTTATGAAAGACTGGTGTTTATCATTTTTCTTTCGAAACAAATACGGATATTTAAATTTATTGTTATTCATTAATAAAGCTCATAGTAATTAATTTATTTATTGATACATTTGCAGTACATACTGTATAGTTAGACACCCATTGTGATATATTCCTTGTGTCTTTTGAGAGTTAGTTATCTAGAGACTTTATAACAATACTTCCCAGTACTATTCCGCTTCAAAGTGACCAATGTGAATGTCGCACTTTTTCATATTCGACAGTTGGACATGGTAGAGACGATAGTATAAAATAATAATAGCTACATCATAAATTAAAATACTAATTACAAATCATAGTACTCGTATGTACACTAAAATATGCACAATAAAATTACATAAAATTAATTAAATAATATAGCTAATTATACCTAACTTAAATCCAATATTTCAAAACTAGCTTCTTAATAATTGACAAAATATCATCATTTAGAAAAATCAAAAATAATTATATAGAAAATAAACTTGTAATAAAAAAATACATATACATAAGTGTTAACAAAGTAAATCCCTGTGTACAAAGAATTAACCTTTCAACATTTTGCGCCATAGAAAATTATTAAGGTACAATCCTCCAAGAAATTTCATCTTGTAGTTCAGGGTTAAATCATAAGAAATCCCATCATTGGAAAGCATGGTTAAAAGTGAAATCAGCTAATCTTCAAAAACCAATTGCTCATATTTATTTAATTCAATATTTAGTAATCATACTTATTTAATTAGTCATTATTATATAAAATTCATTATTAAATTCATGTTAACTTCAACAGCACCAATTTATCAATATAATATCAGACATTCCAATTCCTATCCTCAAAATACTCAAAAATAAATTTCTAGCTATATTATTTGGTAAAACTATATTTAGTGAAACTGTAGATTTTGTTATGTTGCACAATGTGAAAAAAATCCGATGCTATACTAGCTAATTTTTTTAAAGATATTACAATTATATTTAGAGATTAGTGTAAAGATATTAAAATTAAGTTGTTTGTGAATATTAATAACATAAATGTATAAGAAAGTAATTATGTAAGAACCTTTATATAAGGGGTTTGGAATTATAATTTATTTTTACATTGTAAGTTATACTTACTTTTAAATACATATCCTTATATGAAAAATAGATTTGACATATCTGAGCAGAATTATGTTGGGTAGGTTATTTATTTTTATAAAGTGTTTAATTTATTTATTTTTCTTGATAATAATTGTTATTTAATTTATTACTTTGTTTTCTCAAATGTCTGCTTCATTTTTGTTAAATATTGACCAAATGATATTATTAGAATAATTCATAAATTATGCCTTTTAGAAAAATAATGGTCCTTATATCAAACAACATAATGGTTCCCATGAAAAAAAAAATAAAGAAAAAAAAATATATATATTTTATTATTAATGCCTTGTTACTAACATTTAGTATTCTGAACTGTTAAATATTTGTATTCTCAAAGCTTTTATGAATTATGATTTTCGCAAGTATTAAGAATTATTTCACTTATAAACTAGAATGAGTGATGTGTTTCATTTCATTTTGTCCAGCTACATGCATAACATATTATCACACTAATATTTTAATTTTCTGTATTGTAAAACTGGACGTAGTGCTGGCCAGCGTTTCTATGTATGGGTGAGTAGAAAATAAGTAAGCATTGGATGGAAGTCACAAAACGTTTCGCCACAATTAGACTTCTATTAACCAGGTGTTCAGCCATGTCCATTCTTGGACATAATTATAGCTTTAGATAAACACTAACTTAAGGATAGCCATTCTAGGAGAGGATAATGTAATATGTTTTATAGTCCGTTGAGGTAGTTATTTCGAGAGGGCAGCTGAAGCCAGGGTACGTCAGGACAAGTTATCTTCAACGGAGGTCATCCAGAGGGGAAATGGATGGGCTGTTGTCTGAAACCTTCCTTGAAAATTCGAAAGGCGAGTGTTTCTCAGGATCTAAATTATAATAATCATAAATTATATTATATAATTAGTTACTATTTTATCAGTAACATAACCATTTGCATATATTTACAATTGTCACAAATTATAATGTTGTATAAATCCGCACTGGCTGATTATTGTGACTACTATAACTCTTATGCCTGACATGCTAAATAAATATATAAAAGAATCATCTACAATGCAAATTAGTGGCAGTTATGGGTGATTCTAAAAAAAAAAAAAAGTTAATGGTCGAATCACCTTACAATTTAAATATTTAAATTGTCTCAGATTGTTGTTATTTTTTTTCTCACAAGCATACATAGCTTATCTTCAATTTAAGTTATAATAAAATGGGTTTTAAAGCGGTTTTTAATTCCACGTTTTACTATAAATGTTTGGTTTCTCAGTACCATGGATGTATCCGATCTCGTTTTCAGATTATTATCTAGTTAAACATTTGTTTAAATGATGACAATTTAATCCAAAAGTTTTATAACCTTATAAGAACAGGATATTTTATTGATTCTCATGATTTTAATAACATTTGGAATTAATAGTAATGTCAAGAGATTTTTCCGGTTCCGATAGGTGGATGGATAATTTGTGCGGGAAATATTTTGCCTGTGTATTTGTTAACAAAGTTGGTCTGAAGGTTTCTTCCATTAAACGCTTAGTCAGCGCGAAGCGAACAACTAAAATCAGGCATATATAAAAATCATTCTATGTCCCATGCCGCTATTATTTTTAGGATTGGCTTTGTCCATACATTTTTTTTATTTTTCATTTCTTTTTATTTGATAAAACTTGAAATGATTTCGTTTTATATAAGATAGAGCTTCAAAATCTAATTTATCATTTCCATATTCATTTTAGTTCTAAGGATGAATCGAAATTGTAATTAAGCTTTAGGTACTGAGAATTATTGAAACTATTATTATGAAAACTACTGAGAGTTAAATTTTGAATGAATTCTTGTATTAAACTTTTTTTTTTTAGAATCACATAATAATATAATAATAATAATAACTGGGCTCTATTAAGAAGGTCCGAAAACAAAAATCTCAAGTGTTTCAAATCTCTATTATTTATTAGTCAAAGTTGCTCTAATTTAGATATTTTCTAAACTGCAATCTTACTGATAAATCGTATTATTCAATGAATACATTAAGAAATAATTTTTTCGAAGCTGCTCCCTTAAAAATTGGCAATAAATGTTGCCTACGCACACAAGAACGAACACTTAATATCGTATCTTATATTTACGCTACCAAGTCAGCCTTACTGAACAATAATAAAACTAATAGAACTTTTTGCTTTTTATGAGCAATGTCATAAAAAGTTAATAATAGCAATATGATTTAACAGTAGGATTATAGTTCGTAAAATGCTAGAGTTTGACAGGTCGGTGATTTATTTCGCCTCGAGAAAATTGAGATTTTATTTTTTATACATTCAAGAATAACAAAAACAATGATGTGGAACATTCACACAAAAATCAGCCACTTCAATATAATTTTGTTTCCAGGGTGAGATTCAAATTCTATTTTAAAGTTTCAGAAATTACTTAAGGGCCTCTTAGTAAAACAACATATGAGGAGTTTTCTATCAAAAGTTAAAAAGTCCACTTCTCAAAAACAAAGATTTTTTTGAAGAATTAATATTCTACAGCCAACAATTATTCAGCTTATTTCAAATTTAAAATTTTTCCCTGTCAAGCAGATGTTATACATCAACATTTTCAATTCAAATTTCCCTTATCTCCCTGAGATACACCCTAGTATTTTTTTTTTTGTAATAATTTTCTAAAAGTAGATATATTAACTATTGATAGAAAACTCCTCATATGCAGTTGAACGTGGATGTTAAATCTGAAATGGTGTTGAATATAAGGTGGCCTCACATTGAACTTAAGAACAAAATTTTGGAACAAATATTTCCGTGCGTCGTCACCTGCTATTTCGGAATTAATCAATGAACAAAATTGTATTTTGATATGGTTTATTTATTTACCTAACCTAATAGTTTAAATAGGTCAGCTCTGAAAAGTACTAAATCCAAAGTGGTAAGTTTAAGAATATCGGATAGAACTAAACTAAGATTTTCATAAGAAATAAAAAAAAAAATACATTAAAATAAAACAAAATTTACTTTATCGCCAGTAATCATTCAATATCAGAGACACGATTGAAAAAGAATTACTAGGATCTCCTGTTTTTCCCTTCAAAGAAACCAAGTTAAGAGAGGACAAACTTGGTTCGAAGTTTCCTAGGCTGAGTGTAAATATCCTACATAACCCTGGGGGGGTGTCTATGATGTTGTATTTTATTTTGATACAATTTAATTTATTTATTTATTATTATTTATTTCTTATCAGTAAATATGAAGATTAATTTTAAAAAAAAATGTAAATAAGAAATATTGCACCAATAAATCATGAAAAAGTTTTTTTTAAGAGATTGAATCCTAAGCAATGGTGATTGATTTGATCGCAGTGGCTTTTACCCTATCTATTGTGTAAAATTCATCACAAAAAAAGAATTGCTAAAATAAATCATTTACATAAAATATTAGAATATTTTGTGATGAATATTTTTGAATAGATGACTATGATTTAAACTATGGTTTGTGAAAAGAAAAATCTTCCCAATTTAAAATTTTCTGGGATCTGCCCCATCACCTTATTATATGATACACATCCAAAAAACGCAGTCTAATGTTTAATAAATTGTCCATTATTATTATTATATTATATTATATAATTCCATTACCATTATTATTGACATAATTTTTATGGAAAAACTTTTAAACATTTGACTGTATTTATTTTATAAGTATGATAATAAGATAAATTAGATTTATAATTTAATAGATTTGAAATATTAAAACATTTTTGTTCTTCTAAAATTTTTAATTTGGTTTTTTAATGACCATTACATATTGTATTGCAATATGGTCCTGATAATGGGGTAGAATTCCGAAACATTGATAATTTTTTGATGCGATAATTTTAAATTGGGAAAGTCTTTATTTTCATTATACATTTACTGGTCAAGAATATTTTATATATATATATATATTCCGGCGAGTGAAACATTTTCTGCATGTTTTTTTTCCAATCTCACTATTGGATCTTAGATGTACAATAGATTAGGTGTATGCTATCCCTTTGTATTCTTTGATATGGTATTTGATGAGAAATGCGGATGGATAGCATGCTGTGGTATAAATAGGTGGATATATTTGGAAGATATGAAAACCGATTGGCACAGCAGGTGCCCCCAAATCCAGCTTCCAGATCCGTTAGGCGTTAATCCAGGACCTGTGTCGCTATAACTCTCGTGTCGCTATCTGTTATAAGGAGGGTCCTTAGTCCTTGGCTACCAGGACATCGGCTCCGGTAGTGCTCATTTCTCAGCGACGGTTTTGGACATCGCGGCCCTCCTAAACGACGCCGTCTTGTGAGGTCCAGGATGATATGTTACCGACACCCTCCTCTTGGGTGTGGTTTACCATGTTTTAGCATGCTTTTGTAAATGGATATTATTTATCCATACTTTAGAATATGTAGCTCAAAAAACATTTCTTTAATAAGCAAAATTATTAACGTAGTAAATAATAATATAATATAATATTATAAAAATATAGTATAATAAAAATACTAATTTTCTTTTGTCTTTGTCATCTTATTTTGTAAGGTTCTTCTAAATATTTGTAACTCCTCTTCCATTTTCTTACCACTTACCATTAGGTGCGTATAACATTATTCTTTCAAACGTTTCAAATATTACATTCTTTTGTCTTGTATAACTTGTATATTTTTATGTTTATATTTTATTATAAATATAATAAATAAATTTTATTCTTTACTCGTCTATTATACTCGATTTTTTATTCTTAGCCCTGATTAAAGCCTGGAAAATAGGCCGAAACGTCAGTGTGTTCTCTATTTGGCCAAACCCTCAACTATTACCTACATAATTAAAAACTTCAATATAAGAGATATGCTGAAACGAAAAATAGTTTTTTTTTTAAATAAAACTTTTATTAAATTAACATTTATATCAAATCACATACATATCATTTATACAAAAACTTTATTATTTTCAGATCTTAATACCAATTCCTCGGTAGTATAGTGGTAAGTATCCCCGCCTGTCACGCGGGAGACCGGGGTTCGATTCCCCGCCGGGGAGAATTTTTTTTTTTTAAATTAGATTTTTTTTTTTTTTTTTTTTGTCAAATAATACAATCTGCCACACTTAAGTAGAATAACCATTCATATATATTTATATATCAAAGATAATATTAAATAAATAAAAACATAATAATTAAAATAAGTACTACCTAACAAATAGTAAAAAAATAAAATTAAATAATAACTAAATAATTTAAATAAAATAAGTAATCTTAAACACATTTAACATTACACATAAAAAAGTTTTAAAAATGTTATTTTTGATATAACAACAAATTTTCGGCATGAAAACGTTTACCTTTTTCAGTTCTACAACACAGATACATACATACAAACTGATAAAAATAATTTGGAATAAAATTATAAATCAATTAAAATTAAATAAATGAGGAAGAAGATGGAATGAATAACAATGAATAATAATTAATGAAAATGAATAACGATACAAAGAAATAGTATATACAACATAATTCTGCGGTGTTTGGGTAAAGGGGATCAAATCATTTTTTTGCTGCGATGGGTTTAAGTTATATTTTGCTTTCTAGTGAACTTAACCTTTGAGAAAAAGGCTATCAGTCGCTGAAACGGTGTTCACAAGGAATGTGAATACTGCATTATTGACTTAATTCCTTTTTCTCAAAGGAAAAGTTCATTAAAAATAACAAAATATAGCTTAAGATCGTCGTTGCAAAAAAATAACAACCCTCTTATTTATTACTCAAACACCACGGAATTATGAGGGAAACTGAATGAAAGCACCGTTTGAATCAAATAAATCAAAAATAAAAATAATAGTTAATTAAATATTTAGAAAATAAGTACTTTCGTTTCCATGCCTTTTACATAAAACTATGTTATCGTTTCGTAGTGGTACACTAATCCTCAGAACATTTTCTCTAAAAACAGATTTTTTGATGTATCTGTTCACTCATGAACAGCAATTAATAAAAATAAAAATTTACAATTGCACGAGTCTAAATACTTCGAAAAATGCATTAGCATGGATGTCAAATGATATATATATATATATATATATATATATATATATATATATATATATATATATATATATATATATATATGTATATATATATAAATAATATCACGTCACATAATTATAATTCTTGCAAAGCTTGGCCATTAGTCTAACACTGTATGGAATATCTTATTTCTACTTTGTCCTATTTGCAGCCATTGTTGCAAACTATTGAATATCGACGTTTCGAACCATATCACAGGCCTTCTTATAACGACAACAAGATACAAAGAACATGAAAATCATGGAAGTATAGAGAATGAAGGTTTCTAAAAGGTACGGAAAAAAACAAAATAAATTAAGAGCTAATAAATGAAGGTATGAACTAAATATTGGAAATAAAGAATCGTATTAAAACTAAATTGAGTAAAATCTTACCTAATAAAACCTAAATATGTAATAAAACCTTAACTTATTTTTAGTTATTATTTTTCTTTCTCTAGTATTTATATACATTCATTGTGTATGTTTCCATTATTTTCATCTTCAATATATCTTGTTATTGTGCCCCTGAAGAAGGCCTGTCGGCATCCAATAAATATTATTTTACCATTTTTTGGTGTTAATTTGTACCGCCTTATTAGGCTATCTTCTCATGTTATAAGAATAAAATATAAAAATTATTTTTATTACAGCCCCTATAGTTATTGCAGATTTATAATTATATTTACATTTCTGAAATTATGAACAAAACGGTACTAATCTGAAATGTGGTTAATAATTAATTTTTTAATAAACATACAATAGTTTTCAAACAATTCGAATATTATATTGTTATAAAGAATAGCCGAAATTAAAAATTCAAGCTAGTCCATCTTCAGCCATATTCAATATTAAGGATTACTTAATTAGCCGGACTGATTAACATACCATTGGAAGAAATATCGCCTCATAAATCAGTCGCTCCTCGGAGCTGTGTGAGGCTAGGCAAGAAACGAGATACCTGGTCATAAAAAAGAAATAAAAAAAAGCACCACTATCGATTTCAGTATCGACTCATGCGGTCGATCTCAAATCTTCAGCTAGGCCGATAACTGCTCACACGTGCCTCTTTTATGTAATACGTTTTCATCTAGTACAAAACTTTAAATTCATTCAATCTTTAAACAAAACCTAGCTGATGGATATCGCATATTTCTGTCCTATATACTATTTTAATGAGGAAAAAAATAATGTGAAGTAACCCAATATTATAATTTTTAGGTATATTAATTTAGCAAAGAGTGTTCTAATAGAGAAAGAGACTGTAAGTATTTTGAACTACCCA
Organism: Rhaphigaster nebulosa; assembly: GCA_948150685.1. Taxonomy (NCBI): domain Eukaryota; kingdom Metazoa; phylum Arthropoda; class Insecta; order Hemiptera; family Pentatomidae; genus Rhaphigaster; species Rhaphigaster nebulosa. The sequence goes on from OX411306.1 coordinate 31,418,500, forward strand.
GAATAATAACAATTTTATTCATTTAAGAAACAATCATTAAAATACAGCCTAGTTTTGTTTAGATAATTCTATTTTGTAAAAAAGGTTAACTAAATAATAAGTAAGGATTATTATTATTATTTCAAAGCAGAACAAAATGGAATGCATGTTTACTGATTATTTTATTTTATTCAAGTTTAGTTTTCGATTGATTTTATTAATAAAGGAGATGGTTCGGGCGTCGGTCAAGATTGACAGAAATAGTAGTAATAATTCTTTATTGAATGAAGACTTTTTGACCCACATCGCAAGCCTTTTTAGTGCTATAAAGAACAAGATACAATACAGATTAAAATTGTAGAAGTATACCGAATGACAGCATATTAATATGGAAGAGAGAAAAAAAATTGATATAATGGAATGAAGAGATAACATCTGAACGGTATGACATGAATATTTGAGTTAAACTCATACAAAATAAAGAAATATACAAACTACAATTAAATAGAGTAAAAAAAAAATATTTAAATATAAGAAATTAACAGGAACAAAAGTAACAGAAAAGTATGAAAAGATATCAGACATATAAAATTATATAGTGATTATTCATTTGGTTAACTATTCTATATATAGTTATATTAATAGTAAATGATTAAATGATTAAAATTATGTGGTATAATTAATTAATGTTAATTATCTAATTATAGGTGTACCCAATGGACTTTTTACCGCCAGTTCTGCTTTAACTTCCGCTCTAATTATGTTTACTATTATTTATTTTGCTGGAATATAAATTCATGAAAGCTCCGCTTCATATTACATTTTTTATTATTATTACAGATGTTTAATTGCTTAGCATTTAATAATAATAAAAAACGCACACTTTAACATTGTTCATTATTTTAACTATTTTGTAAATTTATTATTGCAGCATTTTATTTTAATTATTTTTTTCACTGTAAGTAATCAGCTTGGAATATAAACATAAATAAAAATTATTACTGAGTATGTCGTTGGGATTTCATATGGTTCTCGTAACACAGAACTCTCTGGAATCCCGATTGATACTAATCGACCATGAGAGTACATTCCATAGGTTCTGGTTCTTCTCCTCAGCCAGTTACCCTGTACTTCGGGATGCCCTCCCTGACGAAGACCCTGCCACGAGATGCCCTACGTGACCAGAGACCGAAGGGCCGCCGTGAATGGACCATTGTCTATGCCTGCCCTACACACACATAGAGAATTAGTATTCCGGCCCTGCTGCCTGCGATGAAATCAAAAGTTGGCCAGCCCTTTACGTATTCACGTTGGGTTTTCTGGGTCAAAGTTACTACGCTTGTCTGTCAGGGACGCTCATTTGAATAAAATTTAAATAAGATCGATTTTTTTTTCTCTCTCCCTTGGGGCAGGTCGCGGAACTGCTTTATGTAAATCCTCTGGCAAAGTGTTTGGTGGGGGGCACCCTTTCTATTTTTACATTATCAGGAATGCAAATGGAGTCGACGACCTCATACTATTGACACATCTCACTTTCTACTTAGGCACTAATATATATATATTATATATGTATATTCTATTTCTAAATAATATAAGAATTATATTTTGGTCTTGGACTATATAGTATTTGTATGTATGTATGTACATTATGTACACATAATTTCCCTAACTGAAGAAGCACCATAATCATTCACCAACTTCATCTCACTTTAAACAACTTTTTTGCTGATTATTATTTTCCAAATTTTTTTGCAATCAAAATATAGTTAACATATTTATAATAATTTATCATACAATAATTTACAATTAACATTTTAACTAATGCTTGTAATTTAGATAACGATTGCCATATTAACTAGGTACTATTTATATCTCTAAAAATAACACAAAATTTATTTTTATGATGAATATTAATCATCCATTTAATCAAATATTTTCACAATTTTATAGAAAAAAAAGTATCAGTATTAACATATTTTTATTTTAAATTTCATTCTCCCAATAGTAAGTACTAAAGGGATCCCAACAGATGTAATATTAATAATGATATATTTTTTTAATTAAAATTAAAGTGAAATTTTATTTTTTTAAATAAAATTTATTTTTTTTTATTTTGACTATGTATTTTTGCTCGTTAATTTTGAGTCATGAAAAATATTTTGCACTATTTGTTATTAATAGTATATATCTTGTTTCAATTATCCCATTTTACACATATGATTTTTACCATGCAAAATCTGTACTCAATGTTATTTTCCATTATTTGTTGTTTTTTGTACTACATGAATTTTATGTTACAGGAAAGAAAAAAAGCATTTTTTTCACGATTTTTTACATCAGTGAAAAAATTAAATAGCAATAAATATTTAATGGAATTAGTAAAAATGGTAAATTTAAAAGAAACATATTTTCATGTTGACTACACTAAAATTAAAGTTTATAGAAGAAATTAATGTTAATAATAAAAATAAATACTTATATAAAAACAAATGCACATGCTTTATATTTAAAAACTAATTTGGTTTCACTTCTATATTTCAGAATTCGAAATAAGCTAATAATAAGAAATTTCATCAAATATTAAGTTAAATATTGATAAAATTATTTTTATCATATAAATTATATTATATAAATTATTATATATTTATTTGTTTCTTCTTCAAAGGTTCGGCTATGTCAAAAAAATATTTCTGTTATATCAGACATGGATTGACTGAGAAGTTGGGAGACCTGTATAAGAATCTCTAGCTCCTGTAAGATGTAAGACCCGAGCCTTCAATTATTTAGTGAATAAACCTGGCGGTTGAGCATGGTTATGACCATAATATCATGACCATAAACACTATTTTTCAATTAAGTGTTATTCATACTTCATTTTCTGAAATTATTACAAACACTCAATGCAATAATTATAAATTTAGTGGCCAAACTCTGTACGTTATAACTTATTCATCACTTAGTTATGATCTATTATAAATAGGACGAGAAAATTGTAATATTAATTTAACAAGCCTACTCGGTAAAATACTATATTTAGATGAGATGGGGTCTGAAACTCCCGCCCTCTCTATATTAAATATATATAATATATATATATATATATATATATATATATATATATATATATATATATATACTATATACACACTGTATAGGCCACTGTATACATACATACATACATACATCCATACATGTATACTTATTGAAGACAAATTTTATCAATATGCCAATTGACCCGTACAAGGTACATCCACAAGATACTACAATAAACATCCCTGAAGATACATCACAAAGGCTAAAAAGGATGAGAGATTCTCCTTAGCTAACAAGTGAACTAAAGTAAAGCCAGGAGTATGTACATTGGATGTACCAATGTTTACTGGGTACCATCATGTCTTAAATGTTATTTTCTATATTCTTATACAGGTAATTCAGTACATTCACTGGTTGTATTCAACCTGAAGACATGTGTAAATTAAAAAATGAAGCTAATAAGAAATTAGATACTTACGATGAATCACGTGTTTGAACTACTTGAACATTTTTTTGTGTAAGTGTAACATAATGACAACAGGATGTACTATAAATTGAAAAAAATAAGTATCGAGCCAGCGATGGCCGACTTCCGACTTGGTATTTATACTTAGTGAACGAAATTGAATACGGGTTGTGAAAGTCAACTTTTATTTCTTATTAGATTTACCTTAATATATTGTGGCTTTCTCATTCTGGTTAGAATAGGTTGGTAAACTGTAAATATCCCACCTAAAATAATAAAAATGTAAGCATTATTTTGAACCTCTGTGAAAGGTTGCATGAAAATGTTTCTTGAATTGCTTACCTAAATGTCTAAAATGTAGATAGTATGAATAACAATTAAACAAAAAAAAAAACACATTCTTCAAAATGGTATGCATTATACTTTTTTTTAATGAGGTATATATATTATCTTATAAACAAATAAAACTTTTGTCAATAATTTAGTTTCTGAATTGATATGCATATACTTTACTCCTCACATTTTTAAAATTATTTATGTTGTTCGTGTCGTTTTAAAAAAAATAAAACTTTGTTAAGAAATATAGATTATCTTCTGCTTATAAAATATAATGACTTTATTAAAATCAAATTTAATAATTTTCTAAAATAAATTAAAGATTCGTTGATTGACGAAGACTTAGATATTAGTTGTTTGGTATAGTGTAAAATATTCAGTCTGCGTTTCATTCCGCTTCTTAAATGGACCATGAGTCAGAAAAGGCAGGAGTCAATACTGGGAAGTACACATAGTTTTTATGTTACAAATGGAAATATAAAGTTTATATATGGAATGGAACTATGAATCATATGGAAGGCAAGGTTTTAGGTTTTGAGGATTTAGGAGACAACCATTTCTACATATTGCTGGTAAGAGGAATTGATAATTAAAAGAAATCTGGCTCCTTCTTCTAGAACACCCCGATTCGCCGGCAGATCGGAAGGCCGCCCTGGACCGGGATGACCTCCCGAAGAGAGGACAAAGCGGAGGAAGGTGTGACGGAGCAGGTGGGTGCGGCTGGATTCCTGGAGTGGTATGCGCCAGCGTTCTTAATAACGGGTCGCGTGCTCTGCTCAATGGTGCCTTCTAATGATAGACTATGGTCTCTGGTGTCTACTCGGCAATTAATGATCGTGGTCTGTCTTCATCCTCCGGAGGCGGCACTGGGTCATATGAAACTGGAAGGTGCCAGGAGTCCATGGAGCCGGAAGGCTGCGGGAAGCTGGAGTCAGCTATAGGCACTCAGTTCTATTTTAAAAATAAAATTTCACTTGTTATCAGTTCAAAAATATATCATATGTAAAAATAGGGCTAATTAAGAAAAGTAAGACGTCTATTGTTATATAACAAGAAAATACTTTTTGTTTAAATACAACATTAAGATTCTAAATATATTTCTTTCTCCTTGATTACTTAATTGTTTTTGATTAAACTTTAGGGATATGTTCAGTTCAAAATCACGAAAAAAATAATGTTTCCTCGGTAAAGATAAAAATAGAAAAAAGAGCAATGTGCAACGATATCTCTAGTGAATCCATACAATTCTTAATTGACAACAGGTATTCTGTTTCAGGATTCATCGAAACCAATACATAACAAGTGTCTCAGCATGTCATTTCATTTTGTAAGACAATTAAAAACAAAGGAATAAAACTAATAGTATATGATTATTAGAAAATCATATACAGTAGGATATCCGTTCCATAAGTGGCTTGATTAAAAAAATAATAGCAGTTACAAAAAATTATACTATTATATACATCATAACAAAATGAGATTTATATTACATACAGTGTAATGTATTCGTTCAGTGGTTTGACCCTCTGGAATGACATTATGTCAACTAACACTCCATTCGTTTCGTATAAATTATGTCAAAGTTTCATTAACTTATTATTCAGTGATCTCTCGACCTACAGTAGTGATTTTTTGAAATGGTACTTCTCAATGCTTGTCACAATAAACTGGGAAGATTTACAAAATCATTTTAGTAATGTTGCAATATAACTGTTTAAATCTTCTTGCTATCTCATTCTTTGAATAACTACTGCTGCAAATAACCTTTGAAGAATACAAGAAGTCGGTATCTGATGGATATTTTCCACAAATTGCAGCACGAGTACATTATACTTGTAGCCGAAGTCATGTAGAAACTGTACATACAAACTTCAATTAATAATTCTTCAATTAGGTCGGTTGGAACCTTGTCATCTCAAAGGGTCGGCTTGCTAACCTTAAATTAAAATAATTAGAATTTCAATAATATTTTTAAAAATTTTTAAGGGTTTGAATAGTGGGGATTTGACAATTTTCAAGTCTAGATACATTCATGGACCGGAGGTGGACAGTAAAATAAATTATCAACGTATGCAGATTTTTTATTTATTATATTACAAAATTAATAACATCATAAAATTGTTCATATTTTGTATAATATAATATAAGTCGTACAAGAGTTTTATCAGATAGATTTGTTTTGTTTTTAAGCAGATATACATATATGCATATATATATATATATATATATATATATATATATATATATATATATATATATACACATACATACATACATACATAAACGATTATTTATGTGTCTATTCAGCCACAATAGAAACACAGAATCTATCATATTTAAGTACATAATAAAATTAACCCAAACATCTGTTCCTCGACTACACACCGCAGCCGAGAGACATACATACTCCACGACATGGGGAATGGATTGCCGTCATTGAAGCGGACTATAAATCATTGGACCTCAAGGAAGCGAGCCGTAACAAGCGACTGCCACATCTTCCTCTTAGCAATTCCTTATATGTTATCTTCCCGCTTATCGCAGCTTAATGGTCTCTCTTATGTAACTCCTCTTAGTTATATACTTTTAGTCCTAGTGCGCTTTTTATATTGTACAGTTATCTCTTCTAATGGATGGAACCGATTCATCATATTGTTTCGGTTTGCTGAAAATTCACAGGCTCCAGAGGGGTTTATTAGTGCGTGTTTATGTATCAAATGGTTGAATAGACTAATTCAAACGATTAAAACAAAGTGGCCATGGTTATTATTATAAATAAGTGAATTGTGATAGCATTTAACTATTATTATAATTATTATATTAGCATAGTAATTATTATTTTTTATTAAACAGTGGAGGTTCACGTCACAAGAACAGTTTCAAAACTGCGGAAAAAGTAAAAAACATAAAATTTAGCTATATATTCCATTTCGTATAAAAAAACAAACAAAAAAAAAAACAGTATCATAAAAACCTTTATTAGTACAACTTAAAACCTCCAAAATCTGGCTTAAAAAAACAAGTTTTTTTCTCCCTTAGAAAAATCCCTTCGCCTCTCTTTTTTTATTTTATTTTTTTCAATAAAATGAATTTTAATAACTGTCAACTTAATAAACAATAGTGGTTTCTGCAGGTTGAGAACCGTGATTTTCATTTCATCCTAGGTCGATTCAATAAAATCAAATTCATGAATGTCTGACATCAGACAGTTCGTTAGACAAGAAACCTAATATAAAAAAATATATATATTTATAGTTTTTATTGTCTTAATATGTCTGTTTTCCTCAAACCTGACACTGAATTTGATTGAGATTCGAGGTATGGATTTTAATAAATTAAGAATACCAACATATATATGAAGTCTGTAGAAATGAAAAATTATGTAAACGAAATAACTAATTTCAAATCGTTACTAAAAAATATTTTTAAGATCCCATTGAACCAAATTTCATTTCATAATTTTTTTTTTTTTTAAAAACAGTCTTGAAAAAAGGACTTTTTATGTGGAACAACCATAAATGTGTACTTTTAGTTTGCTTTTTTATTTCATTACTCTGTACAAACTAATTACTGAAGCTATTAAAAATTAATTTTAATTATTATATAATGCTAAAATAAGTAATAAAACATTTTTTTTCTAATAAGTGTCATCTGTCCAATATAAAATAAGCAGCTGCTACCTAGAGCTACTTAATATAATATTTAATTTTCTCGACGGAAGTCCTCTAAGATGTAAGATGGCCTTATTGGGAGTACCTCGAGAACTACATTAAACCTCTAATTGTGTACCGAAGGCAGCTGATGCCCACCTAGCAGGTGCAAACAGGTTTTTGAACTGGTCAAAGAAAACGACTTCGGAAACTGAAGGGGAGAAAACGACTAAAAAGACTAAAACAAAATGATAAAATAATCATAAACTGTGAGGACAGCGGCTAGATGTAATTGATAAAGCTTGGTTAAATAAAGGCTTGATTAATGCCCAACAGAAACTGCTTTCGACCAGAACCTGCAACGATGGCCGCATTCTACTTCTTTCACCTTTTGACTGGTCACTTGACTTCTGTTTTCCTTTTATATATATATATATATATATATATATATATATATATATATATATATATATATATATATATATATATATATATATGTATATATATTCTAGAAGACCTTAAGATATTGTTTATTCTTCAGAATTAGTTGCCACGTTTCACACCCAGTTGGAGAGGATATTGTCTTAGGATCTTAAGCCATCAAAAATCAAATCAAACATCAAATTAGTTTAAACATTCCTACAAATTGCTCATCCAGAATGAAAGAGGAACAGCTCAAAATTTCTAACAGAAATTTTAATAGTTAGACGCCTGTTCTCGAATATCAGGCAAATTAATGGGCATGATTGGTGATCTAATTGCAACATAAGTTAACGGGAATCTAATATTCGTTGCAAAAATAAAAATCTAAAAGTATATTTATTTATTGTATAGGTATTAATGACACAATGATCATCCTTTCGTCATTTAATTTTATAAAATAATCACTAAATCGTTCCATCAACGCTTACCTATTATTAGTCACTAATAGTTTTAATTAAAAAAAAGAGGAATGAAGCACTGATTATCTTATAAAATAAAATGTAAAAGAAAGATATTCGCTTCACTAATACCTAAATAATGAGCAAACATACCTATAATCTTCAAGTAGCTCGCTCATTCAATAATATAAATCGATATTTTTACTTAATTTTCTCACATTTTTTTTTTTTTTTTTTATGCTAAATACGCATATTCTTTACAACTCACCTCAGAAGATGTGTTTTCCTTTTTGTTTAAATATTTTCATTTTTTTTTAATTCTTGAAAACAAGGAAAACTGTAGATAGGTAAATCTAATTAAACAATTGTAATAACCTTTTAAACTCAATTGAATCATTATGTCAATTGCTGTATTATGTATGGATGAAACATAATTTGATATGGTCATCTGATGAAATCCTTGCATATTGTGAAATAATCAACACATTTAAAAATAGTGTCAATATAATTGTCTATGTAAATAGTAAAAGCAAAAGAAGAGATAGAGAATGTGGAAAAAATGTTTGAATATGGCATTTACAATTTTCTTATTTTCTGTATGTATTATACTTAATTGTATCTTTGAAAAGAAAACTTGTACCCCACGACTTCTCTACCCCTCATATAATAGTTTAAAACCTTGCATTACCTGAAGAGAAATGGGTGTATGACATCGATAGTAATATTATCTACAATTATCATAATCGATAATTCAAAACTATAAAACAAACTCTATACTGTTATTTAAAAAAAATATTTAGACTGACCAAAGAAGAAAAGACATCAATGGCCACAGTAGGGCACACACAGCCGATATAAATAAGGAGCGAGCTCATTTGATAAACATGTATTCACTGGTCCATTCACAGCCTCCCTATCTCCTCATCTCTCCTCCTTCCTTTGTTTTCTTATTATAATCCCCCCTCTCCGTTAGTTCCCTCTGCTATATTCAATTATTCGCCACGGTCTAATGAACCGTGCTATCTTAGTCTGTAAAAAAATGAAATTATACGGAAAATTCTCAAGTAAAAAAAAAAGTCTCGGAACCTAAACCTATGTTGAAATACCTAGCACCTACTGCTGGTTATATATCCATGGTTATTCATAGAGATATGGATGATAGCATTAGTCATACCGTTAAGTGATAAAATATTTAAAAGACATATGAATTTTTGTAATTCACTGAAATATGATGGAACAAATAGATGGATTACTTCAGTAACGGAATGGAAACGCTATGGTTTGACATACTTTCCTGGTTTTTGACCTCACTGTATTCATTGCAGACAGTGATGTGCTCCAATAGCACTAATAATACGAATATTGATCAGGATTACAATTTGAAATAATGAGAGATAAGGTCGCCACCACGTTTAAGAAACGAATGTGGATATAGCTAATCTGACTTTATTGGAGTAGATAACAACAAAACTAATATCGCGTCTTACTTTTTGTCTCCGCATTGCAAATATATTTTTTTATCTGGGCCTTTTTTACATCTCTGAACCCTAAATTTGTGTTTATAAGATTTGACTTTATAAATATACTTCTCGTAAATTAATAAAACTAAGGAATTCGAAAAATGGATTTTTTATAATCATCACTTAAACGTGGTTGCGGCGATATATAAACAGTTTCAATTTTCTTTTTTAGTAGCGAATAAAATGAGTTCGAAGATTTCAAAATTTTTAAAATGAGTGTTCCGAATACCGATTTTCAGGACTGACCTACAAAATCATACCAATCCAATCTTACTTCAACAACTATATTGATTTGGATAGTCTTTTAATGAGCTGTTAAAATGAAACATAATATCTCTGTTCCTTACTAGTGCTGTTTTGAGGATCTTAGTCATAATTATGTCTGAATAATTAATACGTAGACTTCATTATATGATTAGTTATTGGGTACTATTTGAGAGACTTGAATCTTTGTTTAGAAAATTTAGATTTGTGCATTTGGAATTAACGTCCTCATGTACTCCAGCTGTCTTTTTCTAGTCGGAGTCAAAATATATTCCGTGGTTTCACAACGAAATAAAATTCAAACCCCAAGTTCAGATTCGGCCGTTAATAATAAATTGTATTAATCAGTGATAATATAAATTTAGTTTTTACTCTTTTTGTCTCATCAACTATGTATTTAATTGGAGAATGCTATATTATTGGATTATAAGAGCCTTTTAATGTTTATTTAAGTTATGCATTAAGGTTAAATACATAAGGTAAGCGACTGACTATTTCAAGTGGAGTAAAAGTATGTGAAAATTCTTTGATTTCTAATGGCTACACAGGGAGTATTTCCGTGGCTCAAATGTGTTTCCAATAAAATCCGTCTGCCGGACCCTCGAATGCCCCAGTTAAATCGCCTCTCCGGACGACATTTCTTGTGTTACACCCTCAAGCCGCCCTGAGAGGGAAAACAAAAAGGCAGAAATAGTTTGATTATTTATCGCGCTATAAACTAGGAGCGAGGGAAGGCTGTCCATTAGTGAGGCAACTCTTTAGGGCTATTTAGCCCCAGCGAGGCGTTAGAGAGCTCGGCATAAAAACTACATTCCTCTCTTCCTCTCGGCACAAAAACAAATATTGCCCTTCCTTGGTCCTCTGAGGTCCTCGTAGTCTCAGTCAGGACATTCTTCCTCCTTACCTCTGCAAATGATGTCTTGGGAAAACATAGATTCACCTTGTCCAATCCAGATAAATACGAACTAAATATCTACGATAGAGTTAGGAAAATATATCATCCGCGAAACCTCCTGGACCAAACACATGATTTTACGTGACAAACGAAAACCTAATTTATTGGTAACGTTATAAAATATAATTTTATATACTAATTATAAGTATTTATACATTGTAGGTTAATAACTGTGAAACGAATTATGCAAAGACAGTCTTGGAAGTGTCTCGTGAGTTATTTCTAGCGATAACACTATCGAATGCGATAAATACTAACAATAGGAGGATTCTTTTTGATCAATTCAAATTATGCTACGATTATTTAACACTTGAGTGCTTTTCGGCAGCACATTTGAGATAGAATATTGTTTCGAATAAAATCAAAATCACATAACTGAAATCTGATCACACTTTATTTTATTTTCTGATCACTTAAGAGGTTTCAGAGGGGCAAATACATAACATATCGAGATAATTTTCATTTCCTAGACTTACAAGTGTTGATGTAATATAATTTTCAATAAATATACATAATATTACTTGACAACATAAAATATCAAAAATTAAATAAAACATGAATAAAATAAAACAAAACAAAACTACCCTTCAAGATTAATGCAGTTTTAAAATCAATTTAAATATGATTATAAAACATAGAATATTTTTTGATCAGTCATGATATTGAAAAGTTGTTAAAATAACTAGAATAAATCAAAACCGATATTCAACGACTTTCGTAGTTTTATTTATCTTGGTTTGTAGCTACAAGAACTTCATGATGTTTCGGAGTTATTTGCTGACACAAATATATTTATCCTGTTTTCTATCTGTGAATGATCATCTGAAATCATTCCTAGATGACAGATACGACATGAGTTTTTGAATTGATATCTAACACATATTTTCCTTTTTTACAATTTCAAATGTTATGTCGCAAAAATCCTCTTAAAACATCCTGTGTTTAACATATTAATTTCGTAACTCAATGATGACTATTATGTTTTTTAATCTTAATTTTGATTCTTAAAAAAATAAATCATGCCGAAAAAATCCCCATTTCAGACCACATAAGTACTTCATACAATCTTCTACCTGTTAAAATATGTTTGCATTAAAATAACAGATGAAATATGGTTTTAAAGACGGGGTTTTAATTTTGTTTTGATAGTTATTCACTAATTGTAAAGAATATTTCACAAGGCACATGGTACACGTTCTATTCCTTTCAGAAAACATTTTTATATACTATTGCTACATACTATATTTATTATATTATACTATACTATATAGTCTACTGTTTGGGCTATATATTTGAAGGCTGACTGCTCTTATGAAAGATAGAAGTCCAACCATTAAAAATTCTGACGTTAGAAATTTTGAGTTGTGTCTCTTTCATTTTGGATTTGCGATATGTTGGTAAGCATTCTGTTTAACTTTTATTTTGTGTAACTACTAACCTACTATTATAATACATTATACAATTATACAATATTATATTAAAGTATATTTATATATTATAGTAATTTACTATATTCTTTTGCCCATAATTACAAAGTCCTTACAATATAATACGGTTAAAGTTGAAATAAAACAAATGAATGTCTTAAGAACATAACAAAAGATGAGACGAAGAATGTTCAAAATAAAAAAAATTCTCTGCTATTTAAATTTTCCTAAAATTATTACTCAAAACAATATGATGAATTTAGTTCGATGTTTTTAGCACAATTTATTAGTCTTTTGACAATTTAAATAAAATTGGAAACAGATTTTAAAAAGATAAGATTGTTGAATCAAGAATTTTTGAACGATTAGTTAAACAATTTACTTTATTATACAAATTTAAAAATTCTTAATTATATTATTCAACCAGCCACACCTGTCACCCTCCCCCCTTCCCCCAAAAAAATTAATAAATATTCTAATACGGGCCTTTAATCAAAATTAAAATTTTCTTAATTATTAATCTATACTTAATTCAACACTGCCTGATCATATCCACCAGCTGATTCTCAACGACCATCATCATCTTTAACGACTGATGAAAAGGTGGTCGTTTTTGTGTTAGTTACACCTACTTAAGTGCCCTGGAACCCTGCAATTTGTCTCTATGACACTCCGTTGGGTTTATTTTTTCAATCCTCACTGAAGTACCTCGCAAAACATTCAACGAAATAAATCTCAGGTTAATTCGACACGATGGCTATAAAATGAAAATGGAAGGTTGGCCGGTACCGCCAGAAGGTAGGCCTTAAAAGGTACACGGGTGTACATAGTTTGGTATTAATGGCACACCGGGGACCGGAGTTAAAAAATGGGATCATCCCGTTAAAGATGTCCTGACGGCCTCTAAACTGGAATTAGTATCCTTAATCCTGGAGGGGGTAACTTATGTCGGCTCTGCTATGTGCAAAGCACACGAGATATGTATCTAGAGGTATTTGCAATGGTGTCTACTTATATTAGGCATAATTCTATTACGATTATTAAAAAAAAAATGAAATACACGCCATAATAGCCTAGATACCATTATATAGAGTATCAGTTGAACGCCATTACAATTGAAATATTTCATTTATTTAAATGGTTATGGATAAAGTTGACAGTAGAGATATTCAAAGAGAAGTTGGTCGGGGGATGAAATGAAGTTTAAGTTAGTTACTTGGTAAAGTGCTACTAATTTCTGTTTGCAAGGGAGTCTACTTTTCAATGTATAATTTTTTTTTTTTTTAATCAACCTTTATTTAATACTTTAATATCAAATATGTATAATCTACTACTTAATCTCATAGTGTTTTGTATTCATGATCATATAGCAAGTCGAGAATGAAAGTAGCACAACACAAAAAATGTTTTATTTTTAGGAAGAATATTTGACACAGGTTATATACTACATAGAAAGCCTCCTTCCTCCCCAGGATTTTTTCATTAATATGCGTTGCTGGTAGATCGCCTGTTAAGCCTACTATTTGGACAAATATTTGAGGGCTAGCTGCTCTTTATATTTATTATACTATATTTATTATATTATAATATACTTAATTATACCATATACTATTTGATATGGCCATATTATACTATTGTTTGGGCCATATATCTGAGAGCTGGCTGCTCTTAGGGACGATAGGAATCCAACCATTAAAATTTCTGACTTAGTAATTTTGAGTTGTCACTCTTTTATTCTGGATTAGCGATATGTTGGTAAGCATTCTGTTTAACTGTTATTTTGTTTAACTACTAACCTCGATTACGAAGCTGCCATTTAGATGGACTGGCCGCAATTAAGAAATCTGTTATTTTTAACGATTATCTTATCAAGGTTTTCCCGACTTTAAAATTTAATTTTCAAAATCTTTTTTTTTTTTTAGAAAACGCTTAGAGCTACAAAAATATTATGAAACAAATATTATATAGGTAACAACATTTTAAAATATATAATTTAATATATGTATATTATAATGACTATGGTACAAGAAATAAACATGAGAATAGAGAAAAAAATCGAAACAGTATAGAAAAATTTAATTTTCATTTTCTTATTTTTGTACCATATTCATTAGTATTTCTCCTTTATATTTATTTGCTGTTTACTCTTTATACTTTTTTTTTTCTTTAAAGGGGGATAATATGAATTGAATATACCCTCCTGTTTAGTATGAGGGTCCCATATCGAATTAGGTCATTGCTTTTAATTGTTGTGCATAAAATTGTCATTTCGGTTTTATTATTTCCAGAGATTTTGGAGAAAATGGTTTAATCTATTTGGGTGAGCCTAACTTAATATACTCAGCAAGTTTCTTTTGAGTAGAATATGATAAACGTGATTTAATTTTTTCAATATAAACTAGAATAGGCAAACGATTAGTATTAAAGTATATTTACATGAGAACACTGAACATCCAAAAATTGTATGCATAGGTATATTTTATGTAATATCTATTTTCATAAGAGTCAAATGTATGCATTTTCATTATTTGAATACAACTACTTTGAATACAATTCAGAAATATTTTGATAACTTTATTAAAACTGTGCTACTGAGAGAAAGTCATTATGGATCGAACAGCTATGCTGTCGAACCCGCTCTATGTTCCTGGCAGCTGTCTAACCTGTGTCCAACAGTCCCTAATAGCTTCAGTCTTCTCCAGGACAAACAAACAAGGATCAGCCTGTTCGTTTTGTTTGTCCCTACAAAGACCTCGGTACAGAAGTCAAGGGTCCTGGACCCTTCGGTAATACCTCTTTAAGTCCGAGAGCGGCTAATACCTGGACCCTATCAGCCAGAATACCCAGCAATTTAGTTACAGCTCTTTGGAATGTAAATCCTCAAGGATTGACAGGAAAGGTAATAGGAAGTAATCATAAGGATTTATCCAATGCTAGAGGTTTAGGGGAAATTTCACAAATTGGTAAACACTCCTCCAAACGTAGTAAAATTTTGGGAAACTTCTGTCGGTTTGTTATTTACAGATATAATTGTAGTGAATGGCTCATACAATTACGTTTCTATTTTTTAAAGGCCTATAAAGCTCTAACTATACTTAATTATTAATTTATATTTCGCTTCGATCCCTAAGGATTAGGTATACTACTAACTGTAGCTTCTCAAACAGTTAGAAATAATGTGGGTTTCAGGCCCAACACACTCTTTAATCATTAATCAGATTATGTAGCATCATATGTAAAATAAACGAACAAAGCCATATGATTAAGTAATATAGGTGATGTGGTTACTTGTAAAGATAACTACTTAAATTAGTGGTGTCCAGATTCTGCATAAGGCCCAAAAAGTTTGTTTAGCAAACCTGGCACAACAGATATGAATTCGTGGTGAAAACGAAACGTAAGTACGTACGCGTACGCAAGTTGGACAGTTTTCTCTTATCACTTTATTTATGGTTACTGCTCCGTTCCTATGGGTCGTAGCATGATGTATAAAGCTTAAAGCTTTCCAGAATACACGGTTTATCTAACGCAAAATGCATTTTTTTTTTTTTTTTTTTTTTATTCGCTGTTCGATTAGCGCGTTCAAACATAAAAACTCTTCAGCTTTATATAGGGTGTCCTAGGAGGAAATGTCAATAATTGAGGGAGGAATAGATTATCAAAAATTTAGTTCAGAGCCGCTAACCATTTTCTATCTCAATCAGCTTTCGAGAATATTTTAAGCAGTTTTATAAAAAAAACAGGGTTTTTTTTCTAATAAAAGGCCAAATTTCTATACTGAACTTGAACATGTCTGAATTTTTTCCAACATTTTTTGAATTTACTTTAAATTTCCTATATGATAGAACAACCAATAGAAACATTGTTTCGTCGGTCGGACATAGCAACCAAAGAAAAGTAAACAAGTAAAATCGTGTTTCAACTGTAATCTAGAATACCTTCAATATTATGTTTCATTATAAATTCTTTTGGATTAGGGAATCCTTTTTTTTCTGCTTTGAAATTTGCTTTGCTCAAAGATGTGGTTCATTGTAATTAAAACGAACAGCATACTTTATTATTCAAATATGTTAGGAAGTGCAATAATTAATAAAAGGGAGAGCAATTCTGACTTTTCAAATATGTTTTTACTTGTTCACATCACAAGTCACATTCTAGCAATTTCAATGTTTCGAGGATGTTCCCCCATCATCAGGACATTTTTCATTTAGATTCTATCTAATTATTAGCTCATTTTAGTCTATTGTGCTTTGATTCTATAATTGACATTACATACTGTAAGGAAATTACTTTTAGGTACTATCATGATGCATATTTAAAAATGCTTCAAAAACATTAAAATAATAACATTTGAGTTTCGATCTCTGTCTAAAGTGCGTTATCATATTGTCCTTGATTAGGAGTTTTGCCTATCTCTCTTTCCTGAAGGATGGAAACAAAGGCAGTTTCCGTACTCCAGAACACGAAATCGAAATAGAGGCTGATAAAAAAAAAAAAATAAGTAAAATAAGGATATCCGTGGACTAAAGAGATGTGAAATAAAACAAACACCGTGCGACAGTATCTTCCAGCAGAGCTAGTAACACTTTTATTTTTTCATTCGGTTAATGGGGCCGCGAGGAGTGGTTCCGGAAAAAATTCCTCCTTTTTCTTTATATCTTCCCAGTCCCTGTCTCCCGGTCCCTGTCCACCAGATCCTCCGGGTATCGAACACTGTCCTCAACATAAATCCCGACGCCTGTAATTACCCCTCCCTCTCCTACTAATAGAGTTCTCCGTCGGATCCACAGCTTGAGTCATTTCAGTTATTTGTGCCCACGATAATAATTCTCACATGAAATATTTTAGGTTATTTCTGACTATTTTTTATAATAACATTTAATTCATATCTTAATTGAGGGGGTGAGAAGCCAAAATATAGAAGTGACTTTTTTCAAAAATAGTGTTAAGCGCGGTTATGGATAGTTATTGCAAATAAAATGTTTTTCAAAAACTTTTTATTGCTCAATATTTAAGGGACATTAAGTAGAGTAGACATAAAGTAACGTATGTTTCATGCTAAAATGTTTTAGATTTTATCAAAATATTTATCAAACATTAAAATGCGTTTTCACAAAATTATTAAATTATCACTTGTACTCCATGGCCTCTCACCCACTTAATTATAAAATGTTAGTTGATTAGTTTAATTTTTTTTTTTACAACTTATTCGCTATATATCATTTAATGATTACTTATATAAATATATAGTTTAAAAATATACCATCGATAAAATATTACATTATAAGTACTGATTATCTATGAGTTAGTTTACATCCAACTTAAAAGTTTTACGCTATTAAGAACATCATTGTTTAGGGATTCTCTCAGAAAAATACCGATAATTCCAATAACTCCCGCAAATGGCCCTTAATAACATGAATTAGTCCAAGTGTGTGATTACAGTCTAGTTGGGAGACTCAACTGACTAATTACTGTAATCGAAGAACGGTATGACCCATCTGGAGCGTTGCACTCGTACTCCTTATAAAATATTTTTCTCGAAGAAAAAGAAAAGACGATGCTAATTGTCGAAGATAAGATCGCCCATGTATATTCATATCGGGGGATGAGTTTTTATTTGCATATTTAGCAGGAGTTGTGAGCGGCGTTTCGTGATACGACACCTTTAATTGTTCCCCGAGCACCTGGGAAGCCCCTCGTATATAGGCATTAGCTCCAATACATATATAATTAAAACAATTACCTCTGTGAAATTTTCCGGAATTAAAACGAAAAAAAAACATCTCCCTTTGTCATGAACATGGTGGTAATGTTGGCTATACTGTGGGCATTTGTTAGGGTTATAATTTCGCGTGGATCTCTTCCGTTTTAAGTGGATAAGGCTCACGTCTTGGATAAAAATTCTCGGTTGATTGAACAGAAAAAAGATAGAAATTATTATAATAAGATAATTTATGGAAAATTACAAATTTATATTATAGCCTTAGTTTAGCTAATTTTATTTTTAACCAGCTTAAAGAGAAAAAAAAGATGGGATTCTTACTATAACTTTTATTTTGTTTTCAGTTTGCTCGTAAATATGTTTTATACAAAGCATATTTTGGGTTTAGTTTCAAATTATAGATCCCTTTCAACTTTCAGAATACAGGAACAATGGCAAGATAAAAACGTACGATAATAATGAGTGGCCGAATGTATCGCACAGTTTATTTAGTAAATCTACAAGGTTTCTATTGTACGTTCATGTACAACAGATATCAGGCTATTAGTCGGCTTACAAGAAGTTGAGCTAACAGCAAACTAAAGCATTTTGGAGAGCATCAAAACAACAAGCTTCTACAAGAATAGGCTACAGCTCAAATATATACCTACCCTATTAAGGACCCAAAAATAATTTGAATTCAAAATTTTAAAAATGTAATATGGCAAATTACACGTTACGCTTTCAACCGTGAACGAGCTTGGCCGTTCTAATCAACCAACATAATGCTCAACTGCCGTGTAAGTGAAGATGACGGGACGCGGTTATGACAAGCGATGTGGCTATCGACAAAGCGTTATCGTCGGATATGGGCAATTATCCTCGTCCAGGAGACAACCGTCATTGTGAGCCAACACTGTGTCATTGTCCATTTCCTGTTCTTTGATATCGGTTCTTCTGATAGTGCGGGCCAGTCCATAGAGGTAGGCGATTGTGCACTAAACTTTGTGGGCGCACATATCTTCATTACCTCTGGTGCGCAGACAATTCGAGTCGTACAGGCGCTTAGCATTATGGAACGCATTATAGATCTCGATTCTAGCAAGGAGTTTCCATTGCACATATGCCAAGCCTAGGCAAATCAAATTTGTAAAGGGGGTAGTATTTCTTGGCATAGTTTCTCTGTGTTTGAGCCCGATCCGGTTCTTGTTGGAAGCACGACATCAGCGCTAGTGTACGTGGATCTACATATTTGTGTAGTTAGATAAATTATATGTTTATATTTTATTTTATTTATATTTATTAGATTCTAAGAATTGTAAGGCAATATAAGACCCAATGACCACTCATACAAGAACATGAAATTGAGTGAAATCTCACGTAATAATTTCCAAGCAAGTACCACTATTTATTCAGTAGCATAAAACAAAATTCATTTTATATAAATGTGACGATAGATATATGAATGTCGTTGACTATATCGACGTCGTTTTTACTTCCTTGTACGAAGTAAAGGAAGTATTGTAATCGCGAAAATTTTCGGTTTTCAGATTTCGACAGAAAATCCATTTTGACCATCCCTGAATCCATTTTGACTAGTTTCGTCGTGGCGTCTGTACGTACGTTCGTTCGTATTTCGCATAACTCAAAAACGGTTTGCCGTAGAAAGTTGAAATTTTGTATTTAGAATTGTTGTAAAATCTAGTTGTGAATCTCCCTTTTTGGTCACTGCTTGATCACCGGAAGTGGTACTTTACTTGAAGGTCATAATTGATTCCCATTAAAAATTTGTATTAAAATACTATGCAAAACTTCTCAAATTTAGTATTCAGAACTTATATATTGATTTAAATAAAATACTAGATTTTAGTCTAAATTGGAAAACCGGAAGCGGTACTTTACTTGAAGGTCATATTAGACTTTCATCAAAAATTATATTAAAATATAATGTAAAACATCTCAAATTTGGTGAATAGGACTTTTATATCGATATGAATGTATTTAATAGATTTTAGTTAAAATTGGTGAGCCGAAAAGGGTACTTGAAGTTCATAATAAGCTTACATCAAAAATTATATTTAAATTAAATACATAAATCATATGTTTCGATAATAAAGGTTACAAACGCGATTTGGTTTCCAATCCAATTAAACATTTTTATTACTTGTTTTAAGTGTTAAAATTGAATGTAAAATACTGGTTTTCCTCCCCATTTGTGAGATCAACAAGTCTGCAACAGGAGAAAAAGATATTAGTTAAGTGGGTTTTTCCGCTTAAAATGTCGAAACTGTCGATTTCCAATGCTTTATCTCGTGATATTGACAGCTTTAATGTTGTCACGGAACACGAAGAAATCTCTTGGAAACTAGTTACCTACTGAAGGAAAACGACATTTAATAACGGAATGAGACCTCCAGAAACAAGAATGTGTCTGTGTATGTGCGTGTCAATAGATGGATGTCGCGACGTCGAGTGTCGTTTTTA
This sequence comes from Rhaphigaster nebulosa, assembly GCA_948150685.1. NCBI lineage: Eukaryota > Metazoa > Arthropoda > Insecta > Hemiptera > Pentatomidae > Rhaphigaster > Rhaphigaster nebulosa. The sequence continues at coordinate 31,439,199 of OX411306.1, forward strand.
ATGCAAGCTTTGGAAACTAGTAACCAAATTCAGTATCACTTTTTGAGCCACGGATTTATAATTTAACAGGCGTACAAGGAATTCATGTGTTGTCCACATCAGATATTTTTAAAAAGGCTTAAGAGCCAAATATTCAAATTTAGGTTTCAATTAAATTTGGGACGTAAAAACCACCTCTACTAATTCCCGCTCACGATATATAAACAAAAATTGAAAATCGTCTAAAAATCTAATATTGATGACGTAAACACCAACTAACAACAACTCTCAGTCGTTACTCAGGCCTTAACCAGTGCTAGAATCCTTTAAAATATATTGTAATTATAAAGATTTTGCCTGATTAATAAACTCCTACTCTATGCATACTTGGGGAAAAATTATTTCATGTGTTTTCTGTAAAGTTTGCTAAATGGCGCTTATGTATTTTTCAAATAACGACGTCAATATCTTGTAACATCTTACAGTCGGTCGGTTCCCCATATGTTTCCAAAAAAAAGTTCCGGATTCCATGACTTAGAAACATATAAAATCTATTTGATTTAAGAAATCATTATCTACTAAATTGAAACTTGGAAATTTAGTGGGTAATGTAGCATTTTAAACAGATACAATAAAAGAGAAATTCAAATTTCTGCAGTAAACAATACATCCATTACAACCTTGACATTTCGCCTGTTCCTTATCTTTTACAAAACCCATCGAAAAGATTAATTTATCTTAATTTTACGGACAGTTCGGATACCCCAGACAATTCAACAATAGTATTAGAGCAAATGGGCAGTAATATCCGACAAAAACTTAGAGAATTTAAACGTCCTATTGGCGTCATTTATTTAAAATAACACTCGACATTACGTTGTAATGACAAGATCAAGATTGGGACACACAAGATTAATCCATCAATACCCACTGGAATACCTAGAGGAATATTAGAACGGTGAAAGGTTTCTATTGAAATTCTTAAATGGATTAAGCAATGATGGGCCGTATATTTTTGAAATATATAAACAAAATAAAAATATCAATATATATTTATTGATGTTTATGATGTTTATTTATATATAAATTTATTTAATGCTTAATTTAGTATTATAGATTGTTATTATAGTTTGTAAATTCTTTATTTATATCATTTAACATTTCTTCATTTTATTTTATTATTTCCGATGTAATCCATTTTATTCATTCATTTAAGGTAATAGTGGACTAAATTTCTTCCTTATTACTTTATTATGTTTTTACGTTAAGCCCAATGTATCGTGGCCATTTTCCTCATCTTCAGGGTTCACTTCTTGTTATAAATTTACATTTTGTATGTATTTTCCTTTTAAAACCATGAATCCATTTACAAATATTTTGTCATATTATTTTTAGTAAACATTTAAAATTTCAAAGGAATAGTTATTGCATCCATTTTATTTTAAGTAAGAATTTTAATTCACTGTATCCACTGCTAATAGAGGTTCGATTTTTAAGATATATATTTTTTTAAATTTTAAATTTGAATGGCATTTCGAATGATCATCGTTCAAGAAATAATAATTGTGGCACAGACCCATGACCGAAAATGTTTTATTGGACTCCAGGGTTTCTTCTACGTATAAAACCGTTGAAGACTGCACACCGAAAGTTTGACCCGATTACCAATCCCTTCCTTACGAATGTTGTAATGAAAGTAATACAAAGTTCAATACGCCCTATCCTTGCTAATAATGTTACATTGAATTTGAATAAATTTTTTTATATTTTATTTTGTAGGAAATTTAATTGCCTTTCAAAGGACGCCTTACCTAAGTGGCAAGGAAAATAAAAAGGTTCCGTTGCGTCGAAGTGATGTTGAAATACGAAAGAAATGGATGGTTCGGGATATTGAATGTTTTTGAGAATGATTGTCTGATGATATATCAATCAGTATGAGATTTAATTTAACTTGAAGATTTAGTAAAGTTTGAATCAAGATATCTATGAATGCTTATTCAAGAGCAGAAACGAATAACTGCGTTCTATTGCAATGGAGGTGAAAAATAATTAAAAATGCATCACTCTGTTTCGTGTAAACATATGATTACAAAACAGCATTATTGTAAAAGTATGATTACATTTTTTTTTCTTATTCTTGTAGGTCGAAATAACTATTTAATATTAAAGAATCAAACAATTAAATAAAAAAACATTAGGCTTGAGTGCTCACATAGATTCGCAGGAAATTTTACTCTCGTTGTTTTTATTTAAATATAATACACAGAGGTTGTAAAAAATAATTTGCATATGTGAAGATCACACCTCCAATCACTTACGCCCCTTCACCGTGAAAATTCTCATAAGAATTAAATGTCAATGAATTAAGAAAATGAAGAAATGCTAATTGAATTTTATTTTGAATGATAGAATTAATCAATGCATTTCAAAAAATGTTATTAATAATTTAATTATTGCCAAAATAGTATATGTGGTTTTCGCATTTAAAAAGAATGGAATATAAGACGAATCCCCAAGCCTAATACAAGTATATGTGACACATGTAAACATTAAAAAAAAAAAAAACGTTGTAAGACAGTCTTCAATCCAAAAAGATACAGATATGCGTGTATAATAAGTAATTTACAAATACTCAGTTTAGAAAATATGGCTTGCCCATGAACTTTTTTATGTCAAATAACATATTTAATTTATGTTTATTGAATAACGAAATAGGAACTGGACAATCTACAGGTAATAACCCGGCCCCTTGGACGATACCCATCACACCCAGATACTCCTCCTACCACTTTCCCCCGACGGACGGCACTATTTCGCCACAGATCTCTATCGGAAGAACAAAGACTCCGCTGTAGAAGACAATGGCTCCTATTAATCCTCCGGTAGCTGCTATCGAGGCCTCCTATCTCCGGGAGTCTCCGGGACACTCTCATTAATAACTGAGCTGCTCGGCTATTAATAACTTACACTAATCACTTATCGATACCTTCCCGTTTTTTCTTCCAGATGGGGCTACCTGCATTCTTGCGGGGTTGGCCTTGTCAATGCTGGGACTAATGGGGTTGCCTATCCACCGCTGCGCTTTTTGTAATATATCTTACTATTGAAAAAAAAAAACTTGCGAATAAATTAGAAAAAAAATAAAAGAATAATGTATAATAGCCAGACTATCTATTACCGAGTTGAGATCGCCCACAATTATTATGTTTCTCAGAGATGCCAATCGTTTTTCATTTACTTAAGAAGCTCGTGTGAAACTATTTTCTAGCCGTTCGTCACCAAATGTCAAGAGATTCAAGATAAGCTACACTTTTGTAATAAGGATAATGTTCCTTCTGAAATCAATAGTATCGATATTCTTCAGAGAATCAGAGCTTAATACTATATATATAATAAGTATAATATAACATAAAAGCCAGACAACAGTAAAATATTATCTATAAAACTATGAAAGGGCTCTTGATTTTAAGGTAGCTTACAATCGAGTGAATAGAGGAGAATGGTATGTGGCTCTAAAGCAATTTAAGACTTAAAGCTTCCAATGAACAAGGTGAGCTGCATAGTCTAAATCAGTGCAGAACGGTCCGAAGAATTTCCCTCAGGAAATGGACTTCGTCAGAGAGACACTTTAGCTTGCCTTCTGATTGATTTTGCGCTTGAGAAGGCAGTGAGAGATGCTGCTATACAGACTAACGGAAATGTAGACATTCATATAGTCTGTAGACAAAGGTATACAGCTACTCTTGTACGCTGATGATATGGATAAGGATCCTGGAAAGCTCCCTGTAAGCTGTATCATGAGCTTTTCTTGCTCTAATGAGGCCTGCGAGAAGTCTTAGCTTGGGCGTCACCACTGCCATAGCCAAATAGTTGGTTACAGGAGAGGAGCCTGGAACTGGAGAGAAGGTGGTCTTCGGAGGGAGAGAGAGAGAGAGTGAGAGAGAGATTTTTTAATCGAGGTAAATGCTTTATTTAAAGCAATGCTGTCCAAATGCCTTGGGCTGCTACATACACAGCTTACTTAGCAATCTATTGCTAGACATAATATGCATGACTTATTTTTTTTTCCTCCCATTTTAGCTCTAAATACGTTATTATCATCACTACATTAACAATATCATATCTGTTAATTTTTATTTTCCTTTTGTTCGCTGTAAACCTTCTATCAATCAGTTCGCATGATGGTACAGAAAGATCAATCTAATTTGGAATTGATAAATTATTTGCCACTTCAATAATTGGTTTTATTGAAAACTAGTTTCGAATGTTATACATTCATCTTCAGTTCTAAAAACACACAAAAAATTCAAAGATAAGCAATTCAAAATATAGTTTGGTATTATTGTACCAATAATAATTAGATTAATATAAATCAGTATTATAAAACATTTATGAATTATGAATTTAATCAAGACAAGAAATCAAATACATGTTGGTACTCATCAAGGTTTAAATAGATTATATCAAACAGAAAAGTTTTTACTGGTTTCCTCTCGCATTGAACTAATAATGAACGAAAAATAGGCAGGATGCTTTTAGGTAAACGGTTTAAAGGTCAGGGTTTTTCCAGTAATGCCGGTGAGTAATTTTTTTTTCTGTTGTAGATGGGAATTAATTTAAGATGGGACTATTGGAGATATTTATTTGGTCATTTAAGCAAAAATCTGGATTGGATTTGAAGGATTCTATTATTTCAAGTGCTTCATATATATTTAATTTGAGGCTGTTTTCAACGTGATGTATTAATTTAACTCCTGAATCTTTGATGAATTTCTGATTATTTTCATTTAAATGAATTACAAAGTTGGAATTATCTATCTTATTATTTATGCATGTATATGTTCCTTTAATCTCTGATTTAGCGATCTTCCAATTTTTCCCGTGTATTTGGCTGCACAATCATTACAATTTAGTTCGTATACTCCGCTTTTTTGGAAAGGGTCTATTTTGTCTTCAGAAGAAGAGAAATATTAGGATAGGGTTTTTTCTATTTTAAATGCAGGGTATATCCTTTCATTTTTCAATTCATTTCCGACTCTGGTGGATATAGGGCTGTAAAATGGAATCAAAACATAATGTTTCGGGACGGGCCTTTCTTCGGGGGTTGTTGAATAGATTTCATTAATTGTCTTTTTTTGTAGTTGTTTTATTTTAAATTTGATTAACAGTGGTTTTATTGTACCCGTTATTTTTTGCTATGGAATATATTATTTCAATTTCTTTATTATAATTCTTTTCGTTTAATGCTACGTTCGAAAGACGGTAAATCATGCTATTAAAGGCTGCGAGTTTATGTGCTATCGGTCTCCTAGCACCATCGTTTATAACGACATCCGTGTGGATGGGTTTCCGGTAAATTCCAAATTCATGATGTTTGTTTTTTACTCAGATTTCTAAATCTAAAAAGTTTATGATTTTGTTTTTTTCCAGTTCTATTGTGAATTTAATCGAGGGATGAATTTCGTTTATTTCCTTTAAAAAGATATTTATTTGTCTTGTCATACCAGACCATAGGCATATAATGTCATCTACATACTGATACCAGTATATGATATTTGAACTAATTGAGAATTGTTTGGGTCAAGAATTTTTTGTTCTATTTGTTCTAAATAAACCCATAAACCTAAGAGGGCAGCCCATCGGTAAGCCTTCTTCCTGTTTGAAGAATTTTCCATCAAATTGAAAATAATTATGTTTTATACAAATAGACATCAAATTGTAAAGATCTAGTTTTTCTAGCGGTGCTAGATTCGATCGGAAGATTAACTGTTCTAAAATTTCTATTGTTTCGAGTGGTGGGATACTTGTGAAAAGATTTGTGATGTCGAATGATATTAATTTCGCGTTATCCGGAATTACTATGTTCGTAATTTTGTTTACTAACGCTATAGAGTTTTTTACCGTGTGTTTTGGGGAAAATGAGATTCTGGTTTTGAATAAATTGTTCAAGTAATGGGAAAGTTTATAGATCGAGCTATTGATGTAAGTAACGACTGGTGTTATGGGGATTTCCGGTTTGTGTTTTTTTGTCTTAATTAAATTCATAATTCATAAATGTTTTATAATTCTGATTTATATTAATCTAATTTAATATGTATAATAATACCAAACTATATTTTGAATTGCTTATTTTTGAATTGTTTGTGTATTTTTAGAACTAAGGATGAATGTATAACATTCGAAACTAGTTTTCAATAAAACAAATTTATAGAAGTGGCAAATTATTTATCAATCTCTAATCTATGCCTTTATTTTATTTTCCAATGACCCTCAACTATTTCATATCTTAAATTAACGCTTTTTTTTATAAATACAAAAAATAATTATAAATTTATTAAATGTTCACATTTTAGAAACGCACACCTAAGCATCGAAATTAGTACAACAAATAATAAATAAAAATATACGGATAAATAACAATGACGATAAATATATTTAAAGAATAAATAAACAATAATCATAATAAATAAATAACAAATATCCACACAGTTAACTACCATATAAGTGATGGTGGATTATTTCCAAGGAGTCCAGGATAACATTATCGGTTAATATCGCAACATCCCTCTCAGTCCGGGAGCTGAGGCTAAAAAACGTGTCTGATTTCATAAAAATAAGAAAATGGCCGAAACCATTTTCACAATAGACTGGAAACATGAAGGTGTGCCCCCCTAGATCGGTAGCAATCAAATTTTATCAATTCGTCATTTTCCCCACTTTCTTTCTGATTTTCCTCAGAAACTCGCTCCCATTGCATTTTAGGAAAAATTTTGAAATGACCAATTTTAAAGAACGTTAAATTTCCTGTAAGTTTTATATCCAGCAGTAGTTCTATATAAACCAGTCAAGTAGAGGATTAGATTTTCTACAATATCCTTACAAAATATTTTTAATTAATCACAGAAGACGCAAAGAAATATCGAAATAACAATTTAACAGAAAGAGCAATTGTTTGGCGTCTGCAGAGAATAATTACAAATATTTTGTATGGGTATTGTAGGAAATTTAATCCTTCACTAGATTGGTTCTTATGCATTTTGCAATAAGTTGCTCCAAAAATTGGTTATTAAGGCGAATGTCCTGAATATCCAACTTTTTGCGTTTTATTGACATTTTTCAGATGTTCAAGGCCCCGCATCTCAGTAACTGTTCCAAATTTTAATGAATATAACACATAAGACTAGCAGGAAATTTAAGATTTGATATGCCAAAGATTTATCTAAAATGCACTGGAAGCGATTTACTGAGAAAAACCTGAAAAAAGTCCGCATTCTCTAAAATTGTTATTTAAATATTTCTTGGCGTTCGTTGAGAGTAATTACAATTTATAATTTACAATTTGTATGAATATTCTAGAAAATTTAATCCGCTAAAAGATTGGTTGTTATGCATTAGCACTAAAGTGCACTGAAAAATAGTTACTTAGGCGAAACCACTGAACAACTAACTTTTTGAGTTTTTTTGCTGATTTGTTTGGTCCTCTATCTCAATAGCTGTTCAGAATTTTAAATAATATTAATAACACTTACAGAAAATATAACTTTCTTTAAAATTGGTCATGTCAAAGTATTACCTAAATGCACTGGAAGCTAGTTACCGAGGAAAAAAAAGCGCGAAAAATGACGAATTCGTTGAGCTATAAAATTATGGTAAGAATACTTTCGGCCTATACGGTCAATAATTATCGTGAAATCAGACACATTTTTTGGCCTCAGCTGCTGGGCAATATTACTAACACCTAGGTCTTTCAGAAAGCTCCTTGTTCATTTAGGGATTGTTCCGCGAGAACCAAACCAGAGGCATCTCACCGAGAACTCTCTTTCTCCGAAGGTCTCGCGGAATTTCTCTTTTATGAAAGGGATGCACTTCTCATAAATGCCCATCTATTCCCATTCCATCCCACCTGCCTGATAAAGGTCGTTACTCTCAAACCTCACTGTCGGATCAAACCTCAAGTGCGGTCATTCCGGTATTTGAGAATATCTGCATATCTCGCGGATCCATCAGCAATATTGGTCTTTGAAAGAAGAACCCTCAGGCGTATCTTTGGTGGAGTTCTAGTGGGAAGAAAATGGAAAAGAAGGACACACCAGGAGCTGTATACAATATTAAAGGAGTCCGAAATAGTCCTAGTGATGTGAATTGCAAGACTGCAATTTGCAAGGTTGGCAGCGCGGATCCTCCAAGACAACTGCTGATTGATTCCTTGGTATCAGGAGAAGAGTATCCTGTAATTCCTTATTTATCAATTCTTTTTTTGGATATTTAGATACTTTTAAGAGTACCTATTATAATACTAGTTTCAGGCAGATATGTAATGTAGATTAAATATTTTCCAACTCTTTGTGCTGTGATGATATAATGGACACAACATTCATGAAGTTGACCTATCGATATGCTGAATTGTGAATTTATTGCACATTTATTTTCATTATTTCGCAGTTAAGTAGTGGTAATATATTTTTTCATGAAATGTACGTATTAAAATGACTAATATGTATTTAAAGGTTAAAGGGAAACATATTATCTTGCCTATAGAATATTAGGTCGACTTTCTTTTCTTCATTTCTTTTTTATTTACGTCATTTTTTTTGTTAATGTTTTATTTTTACAGTACTCGTACATTCTGTTTTAGGCTGAATACATTTGTCAACTACAAATTCGAGAAGTGTTAATATCCCATTTACTTATCTGGTTTTGGAAATGTAATACGTTTTTGAAAAATATAATAATACAATAGTCATGATACTTTTTAATGATTAATATACGATAAGAGAATTCTCTCATGGTTCGTTTGTACTCTCTGTTTTAATAGTAAGTAATAGTTGAATAATATTTTTATTCAATATCTTATTAATATCGAAGATAATTATAGCTTTTTCTGTTTTCCTTGACATAAACTGGTCAATCAAGCGATGATTCCAGTTATGTACAAATAACTGGAATCGCTTAATATGTGAGAGTGTACAGGAAACGAAGATTTTAACATAGAGTTGTAAAATCCTGTGTAGACGTGGTCTTCAAAGAGCTGTAACCTTTTTATGCAGCATAAAAATTTATGCAGATTACTTTTGCCATAAAATTATATTTGATTAAGAATATTAACCGAGGCACACATAATAAGCCAGGGCATTTTTTCTGGGTAATAAAATGAATTAAATTGATTGATATATGAGCTTATTAGTCAGATATGTTTTTTAAATGTTACCTTACGAGCCTGATACGGGGTTATTCGTCTCTTACAATTGTATTTATGAGGGAATATACAGGTTAGTGATATAAATTGAGAGATAAAAATCCAACAACCTAACTATGAGAATCTTTTCTTCTAAATCAGCAATACTGTATAAATACAAAAATCTTATTATGGCTCTTTTTTGAAGTTTATATGTATATATATACTTCCTGGTACCGCGGTAAAGGAAGTATTGTAATCGCGAAAATTTTTGGTTTTCAGATTTCAATGGAAATATTCATTTTGAACATCTCTGAACCATTTTTACTACTTTCGTCATGACGTCTAATCATACGTTCGTTCGTACGTATTTCGCATAACTCAAAAACGGTTTGCCGTAGAAAGTTAAAATTTTGTATTTAGGATTATTGTATAATCTAGTTGTGAACCACTTTTTTTGGTCTCTGCAAGATTACCGGAAGTAGTACTTTACTTGAAGGTCATTCCTGATTTTCAAAAAAATTATATTAAAATATAATGTAAAACATCTCAAATTTGGTAAATTAAACTTTTATATCAATATAAGTAATATAATAGATTTTGGTTGAAATTGAAGGTCATAAGAAACACATCAAAAGGTATATCGATATTTATTATAGAGATCATATGGATCAGTGATAATGGTTATAAACGCGATTTTTTTTCCATTCTAATTAAACAATTTTATTAGTTGTTTTAATTTTGTTCCTTCCCATTTATGAGCTGAACAAGTCTGCAATGAGAGAATAAGATATTAGTTAACCGGTTTCTTCCGCTTAAAATGTTGAAATCGTCGATTTCCAATGCCTTATCTAGTGACTTAGACGGTTCTAATAATGTCAAGTAACACGAAGAAATCTCTCGGAAGCATCTTACCTACTGAAAGAAAACAACATGTAATTACGGTATAAGACCTCAAGAAACAAGAGCATGTGTGTGAGAGTGTGTGTGTGTGTCTGTGTCTGTATGTGTCAATGTGTGGACGTCGCGACGCTGAGTGTCCTTTTTGATGTACTGCTATGTTCGGAAACTAGTAACCAAAGTCAGGATCACTTTTTGAGTCACCGGTTTTTAGTTTATTAGGCGTACAAGGAAGTAATGGGATGTCCACATCAGATATTTTTAAAAAGGCTTAAGCGCCAAAAATTCGAAATTTGGGCTTCAATTTATTCTGGGAAGTAAATTCCACTTCTATCGTTTTCCGCTTCCGATATATCGAAAAGAAAAATTGGAAATGGTCTCAAAATCGACTATTGCTTATGTAAGCACCAAATATTGACGGCTCTCAACTGACGTTTCATGTGTTTCCTGTAAAGTATCTCTCTAAAAAAAACAACTTCAATATATATATATATATATATAAGAGATTTGAGATGTTTTACATTATATTTTAATATAATTTTTTTGAAAATCAGGAATGACCTTCAAGTAAAGTACTACTTCCGGTAATCTTGCAGAGACCAAAAAAAGTGGTTCACAACTAGATTATACAATAATCCTAAATACAAAATTTTAACTTTCTACGGCAAACCGTTTTTGAGTTATGCGAAATACGTACGAACGAACGTATGATTAGACGTCATGACGAAAGTAGTAAAAATGGTTCAGAGATGTTCAAAATGAATATTTCCATTGAAATCTGAAAACCAAAAATTTTCGCGATTACAATACTTCCTTTACCGCGGTACCAGGAAGTATATATATACATATAAACTTCAAAAAAGAGCCATAATAAGATTTTTGTATTTATACAGTATTGCTGATTTAGAAGAAAAGATTCTCATAGTTAGGTTGTTGGATTTTTATCTCTCAATTTATATCACTAACCTGTATATTCCCTCATAAATACAATTGTAAGAGACGAATAACCCCGTATCAGGCTCGTAAGGTAACATTTAAAAAACATATCTGACTAATAAGCTCATATATCAATCAATTTAATTCATTTTATTACCCAGAAAAAATGCCCTGGCTTATTATGTGTGCCTCGGTTAATATTCTTAATCAAATATAATTTTATGGCAAAAGTAATCTGCATAAATTTTTATGCTGCATAAAAAGGTTACAGCTCTTTGAAGACCACGTCTACACAGGATTTTACAACTCTATGTTAAAATCTTCGTTTCCTGTACACTCTCACATATTAAGCGATTCCAGTTATTTGTACATAACTGGAATCATCGCTTGATTGACCAGTTTATGTCAAGGAAAACAGAAAAAGCTATAATTATCTTCGATATTAATAAGATATTGAATAAAAATATTATTCAACTATTACTTACTATTAAAACAGAGAGTACAAACGAACCATGAGAGAATTCTCTTATCGTATATTAATCATTAAAAAGTATCATGACTATTGTATTATTATATTTTTCAAAAACGTATTACATTTCCAAAACCAGATAAGTAAATGGGATATTAACACTTCTCGAATTTGTAGTTGACAAATGTATTCAGCCTAAAACAGAATGTACGAGTACTGTAAAAATAAAACATTAACAAAAAAAATGACGTAAATAAAAAAGAAATGAAGAAAAGAAAGTCGACCTAATATTCTATAGGCAAGATAATATGTTTCCCTTTAACCTTTAAATACATATTAGTCATTTTAATACGTACATTTCATGAAAAAATATATTACCACTACTTAACTGCGAAATAATGAAAATAAATGTGCAATAAATTCACAATTCAGCATATCGATAGGTCAACTTCATGAATGTTGTGTCCATTATATCATCACAGCACAAAGAGTTGGAAAATATTTAATCTACATTACATATCTGCTTGAAACTAGTATTATAATAGGTACTCTTAAAAGTGTCTAAATATCCAAAAAAAGAATTGATAAATAAGGAATTACAGGATACTCTTCTCCTGATACCAAGGAATCAATCAGCAGTTGTCTTGGAGGATCCGCGCTGCCAACCTCAGTCTTGGAATTCACATCACTAGGACTATTTCGGACTCCTTTTATATTGTATATAGCTCCTGGCGTGTCCTTCTTTTCCATTTTCTTCTCACTAGAACTCCACCAAAGATACGCCTGAGGGTTCTTCTTTCAAAGACCAATATTGCTGATGGATCCGCGAGATATGCTGAACAAGGAGCTTTCTGAAAGACCTAGGTGTTAGTAATATTGCCCGGCAGCTGAGGCCAAAAAATGTGTCTGATTTCACTATAATTATTGACCGTGTAGGCCGAAAGTATTCTTACCATAATTTTATAGCTCAACGAATTCGTCATTTTTCGCGCTTTTTTTTCCTCGGTACTAGCTTCCAGTGCATTTAGGTAATACTTTGACATGACCAATTTTAAAGAAAGTTATATTTTCTGTAAGTGTTATTAATATTATTTAAAATTCAGAACAGCTACTGAGATATAGGACAAACAAAGCAGCAAAAAAACGCAAAAAGTTAGTTGTTCAGTGGTTTCGCCTAAGTAACTATTTTTCAGTGCACTTTAGTGCTAATGCATAATAACCAATCTTTTAGTGGATTAAATTTTCTAGAAAATTCATACAAATTGTAAATTATAAATTGTAATTACTCTCAACGAACGCCAAGAAATATTTAAATAACAATTTTAGAGAAGGCGGACTTTTTTCAGGTTTTTCTCAGTAACTCGCTTCCAGTGCATTTTAGATAAATCTTTGGCATATCCAATCTTAAATTTCCTGCTAGTCTTATGTGTTATATTCATTAAAATTTGGAACAGTTACTGAGATGCGGGGCCTTGAACATCTGGAAAATGTCAATAAAACGCAAAAAGTTGGATATTCAGGACATTCGCCTTAATAACCAATTTTTGGAGCAACTTATTGCAAAATGCATAAGAACCAATCTAGTGAAGGATTAAATTTCCTACAATACCCATACAAAATATTTTTAATTATTCTCTGCAGACGCCAAACAATTGCTCTTTCTGTAAAATTGTTATTTCGATATTTCTTTGCGTCTTCTGTGATTAATTAAAAATATTTTGTAAGGATATTGTAGAAAATCTAATCCTCTACTTGACTGGTTTATATAGAACTACTGCTGGATATAAAACTTACAGGAAATTTAACGTTCTTTAAAATTGGTCATTTCAAAATTTTACCTAAAATGCAATGGGAGCGAGTTTCTGAGGAAAATCAGAAACAAAGTGGGGAAAATGATGAATTGATAAAATAAAATAAAGGCATAGATTAGAGATTGATAAATAATTTGCCACTTCTATAAATTTGTTTTATTGAAAACTAGTTTCGAATGTTATACATTCATCCTTAGTTCTAAAAATACACAAACAATTCAAAAATAAGCAATTCAAAATATAGTTTGGTATTATTATACATATTAAATTAGATTAATATAAATCAGTATTATAAAACATTTATGAATTATGAATTTAATTAAGACAAAAAAACACAAACCGGAAATCCCCTAAGACCAGTCATTACTTACATCAATAGCTCGATCTATAAACTTTCCCATTACTTGAACAATTTATTCAAAACCAGAATCTCATTTTCCCCAAAACACACGGTAAAAAACTCTATAGCGTTAGTAAACAAAATTACGAACATAGTAATTCCGGATAACGCGAAATTAATATCATTCGACATCAAAAATCTTTTCACAAGTATCCCACCACTCGAAACAATAGAAATTTTAGAACAGTTAATCTTCCGATCGAATCTAGCACCGCTAGAAAAACTAGATCTTTACAATTTGATGTCTATTTGTATAAAACATAATTATTTTCAATTTGATGGAAAATTCTTCAAACAGGAAGAAGGCTTACCGATGGGCTACCCTCTTAGGTTTATGGGTTTATTTAGAACAAATAGAACAAAAAATTCTTGACCCAAACAATTCTCAATTAGTTCAAATATCATATACTGGTATCAGTATGTAGATGACATTATATGCCTATGGTCTGGTATGACAAGACAAATAAATATCTTTTTAAAGGAAATAAACGAAATTCATCCCTCGATTAAATTCACAATAGAACTGGAAAAAAACAAAATCATAAACTTTTTAGATTTAGAAATCTGAGTAAAAAACAAACATCATGAATTTGGAATTTACCGGAAACCCATCCACACGGATGTCGTTATAAACAATAGTGCTAGGAGACCGATAGCACATAAACTCGCAGCCTTTAATAGCATGATTTACCGTCTTTTGAACATACCATTAAATAAAAAGAACTATAATAAAGAAATTGAAATAATATATTCCATAGCAAAAAAATAACGGGTACAACAAAACCATTATCAATCATATTTAAAAAAAAAACAAATACAGAAAAAGACAATTAATGATATCTATTCAACAACCCCCGAAGATAGGCCCATCCCGAAACATTATGTTTTGATTCCATTTTACAGCCCTATATCCACCAAATATATCCAAAATCCAAGTCGGAAATGAATTGAAAAATGAAAGGATATACCCTGCATTTAAACTAGAAAAAACCCTATCCTAATATTTCTCTTCTTCTGAAGACAAAATAGACCCTTTCCAAAAAAGCGGAGTATACGAACTAAATTGTAATGATTGTGCAGCCAAATACACGGGAAAAATTGGAAGATCGCTAAATCAGAGATTAAAGGAACATATACATGCATAAATAATAAGATAGATAATTCCAACTTTGTAATTCATTTAAATGAAAATAATCAGAAATTCATCAAAGATTCAGGAGTTAAATTAATACATCACGTTGAAAACAGCCTCAAATTAAATATATATGAAGAACTTGAAATAATAGAATCCTTCAAATCCAATCCAGATTTTTGCTTAAATGACCAAATAAATATCTCCAATAGTCCAATCTTAAATTAATTCCCATCTACAACAGAAAAAACAATTACTCACCGGCATTACTGGAAAAACCCTGACCTTTAAACCGTTTACCTAAAAGCATCCTGCCTATTTTTCGTTCATTATTAGTTCAATGCGAGAGGAAACCAGTAAAAACTTTTCTGTTTGATATAATCTATTTAAACCTTGATGAGTACCAACATGTATTTGATTTCTTGTCTTGATTAAATTCATAATTCATAAATGTTTTATAATACTGATTTATATTAATCTAATTATTATTGGTACAATAATACCAAACTATATTTTGAATTGCTTATCTTTGAATTTTTTGTGTGTTTTTAGAACTGAAGATGAATGTATAACATTCGAAACTAGTTTTCAATAAAACCAATTATTGAAGTGGCAAATAATTTATCAATTCCAAATTAGATTGATCTTTCTGTACCATCATGCGAACTGATTGATAGAAGGTTTACAGCGAACAAAAGGAAAATAAAAATTAACAGATATGATATTGTTAATGTAGTGATGATAATAACGTATTTAGAGCTAAAATAGGAGGGGAAAAAAATAAGTCATGCATATTATGTCTAGCAATAGATTGCTAAGTAAGCTGTGTATGTAGCAGCCCAAGGCATTTGGACAGCATTGCTTTAAATAAAGCATTTACCTCGATTAAAAAATCTCTCTCTCACACTCTCTCTCTCTCTCCCTCCGAAGACCACCTTCTCTCCAGTTCCAGGCTCCTCTCCTGTAACCAACTATTTGGCTATGGCAGTGGTGACTCCCAAGCTAAGACTTCTCGCAGGCCTCATTAGAGCAAGAAAAGCTCATGATACAGCTTACAGGGAGCTTTCCAGGATCCATCTATATCTAGGCCATTATCACAATTATTTATACAAATATTTACATATGTGGATTAATTATACATTATATTTATATATATATATATATATATATATATATATATATATATATATATATATATATAAGAGATCAAAGGAACCATTGCAATGGTCCTTTTGTTATGCCTTAAGGTGGAACTTAATGGTTTCCTCGGAAAGAAAAAAAAATTATCAATCATATATCTTCGGAATGATGGGTTCACATTTCCTATTACTTGAGCTCTCGATGAAACCGACACCCTGAAGAAGCCAGTGATTATTTAAGTGGCCATATATCCAGTAGCCGTAAGAGATGGCAGTGGTTCCAGGCATAGGTATTGGACATTAGGAGGGTCCTGGAATATAAAACCGAGGATTTGATCCTGCGGGCCCAGCGGGTTGCCAGGACATTGACTCCTGAGGACCCTGGCCAGAGTCCAGGAGGCCCCTCTGTCACATCCCTCAGTATCCAGGATGTGCCAGAGCCGGCTGTATAGTGTTGCATTGCAGCCATTGGAATGCAGCAGCTATCCTTAGGTAATAGCATGATGGACAATGGTAATATTTTAAAGCAAG
Organism: Rhaphigaster nebulosa; assembly: GCA_948150685.1. Taxonomy (NCBI): domain Eukaryota; kingdom Metazoa; phylum Arthropoda; class Insecta; order Hemiptera; family Pentatomidae; genus Rhaphigaster; species Rhaphigaster nebulosa. Next base: position 31,455,671 of record OX411306.1, read on the forward strand.
ATGCAGCAAGTCAGTTTATTGTTTATGATGGACAAAATTATATTTTCACCTGAAAATCCATCGGAATTATCTCTAAAATTAATGCAAGAACAACCAATATCAAACCTTTAAGATTAAGGCTGATTTAAACATCAATTAAAACATTTAATGCAAATATGACGAGATGATGAGTTTATTAAGTGCCTACTTAAATAAAATCTTTTGCTAGATTTTGGTGGTTCTTAAAAATAAGTAAATAACTTTGCTAGCTGATGCGAATTCAATAATATTTTGGTTGAAAGTTGGTATTTTGATGTTATTCTATTAAGTCACAGATATATGTACATATGCCCTGAATCAGAATATATTATAAAAACTGAGTCCTGCTGTTCTTTAGAAAACCTATTTTGTATCGGCTTAAACTGTAGAAATGCCCTTGTACTTGATTATTTTATTATCAAAATATTATTTACCGAACAAAAAATATTAATTATTTATTTCTTAATGAGGTTTAAAACTGTTTTTTCGTTATATGTTTCTTAATATTTTATTAATATTACCTACATGTTGAAAAAAAAAGTGAGGTGTTGCTAGCAATACTCCACTAGTTAAAAAACTAAAAAAATTAGCTAGAGTCGCCATTGTTTATTGTTTAGCATTAAGGACGTGACTGCACCACCGATTTTGTAAGAACCACTGCAGACCGTACTGAGAGATAGATGAATACGTTTAATTATAACTATATACAGATATGCTTTTTATGAACAACGTATTTTAGACAATGAACAGAGTTCGTCTGTCCAGGTTTCTTTAATCTTTATTAATACATTGATCAGTTAATACAAAAAATAAAATAATACAGCACATTTTAGGAATTTTTATAAATAGCGTCAGATTTTTCGAAATAAAAAAATAATTAGTAATTGAAATCTTTAACTAGTTCATTTCGGTATGTATTTGCTTGTTTAAAATATAAATATAATATATATAATATATATATATATATATATATATATATATATATATATATATATTTATTTATTTTTTCCAATAATTACTTCTTACATATTTGGAATTCTTTTTTGTATATTTCTAACACTAATAATTAGTTATATTAACTGAACATATTATGCAAGACAAATAATGTGTTTTCGTTGGAGACAATTCGTAATTTAGATATACATGAGGGATTGCCGGCAAAAACCCTACTTATCAGAAAATCACAATTTTGGAAAAATAAAATAAACCGCATATTTTCATCTCATACGTACCTATTTTATTTTATTTTCTAAAAACACTGTACGTATCAGAAATGTTATCAAAACTAATTTACTGCTACAAAACCATATTCTCTGGCTGTGAAGAGACTCGTATTGTTCTTGCTAGAAACATTCCATACTTGTGGAGTTTTTGTCGAATCGCCGTATTTTTAGTAGCTTATACAGTACAAATAGAAGAAATAATTGCTCAATGTGCAATTTAAATGTTCTAGAGGATACGATATATATATATATATATATATATATATATATATATATATATATATATATATATATATAAAACAGATGAGTAAGAAAAAGAATTAATTACGTATGTAATTAGAAATTAAACAAATATATAACAAAATTTCGTTTACATGTGCTTGACATTCTCTTCATGATTAATTAAGCTTCTTCATTTCTTATATTTATTTCATTGTTCAAATAAAATTTAATTTACTAGTACATATATTCTTGGGATGATAATCGTATTCCATCACTGTTGGTAATGAGATGTATGTTAAAAGTTATTTGGGAGATTCCATTCCTCAAAATCCTCTTGACACTTTACCCATTCAGTAGAGAAATATGTATAAAATATTTTATATTTATTTGTACATCTCACTTCGCAGCTGGAAATTCACTCAAGAAACAAGACCACTTACGTAACCAAAATAAAAATCCCAGTCCACCTGCGAGAACTAATCGGGTGAAGAATGTGGTCCTATTATAACTAGCCATCTTGCCGCCAGGCGCCACTGTGTCACTCCTCCTGCCACTGACATTTGCAACCCAGATCCAGAGATTTGGCACCACCGGGATAGTAAATCAAACATATAAATGACTCCGGATAAAGAAAGGAGAAAGGGAAAAAAATCTTTTTTTTCTTTAAAGAAAAAAAACTACCATAGCCCACGAAGGGTAAGATCATTAAGTACTAATTACAGTTAATGGTCCTTATCAATCGCCAATCACCTGTGTACCTGATAACTGGTTCCCGAAGCCCGGTAGTCTGTTGGACTGTATATTAACATTCTACAGGACCTGCCACCATAAATTATTTTTATGTAAATCTGCTCCTACTGTGTCCCGCCTTCTTTTCCGATGGTTTTATCCTCCTGTTCCTCGGGATAATCCTGTCAGCTGATCTATGGAGAGCAACGGAAATCTGAAAATGACATTTTTGAAAGTGACAAACTGGATTAGTTTGACTATTTATAAAGTTTGCTATGAATGACCTTATATTAAACTGAGGATACGACAGATGGTTATGGTCGTAGCTCCGTCTTCAAGAATATTGTAAGTTTAGACGGGAGGTTGCGGCCAAAAAACCTGTCTCATTTCAAGAAAATTTTTGACCGTGTAGGCCGAAAATACTCTCACCATAGGATTGGAAATATGAACGTCTGCCACCCTTGATTGGTTATTATCAAATTTTATAGGTCAACTAATTTTAAAAAAACGTCAAATTTCCTGCAAATTTGATATATGATATTTTTTTAAATGCGGAACAGCTACTGACAGGAGAGGACCGTAAACATCTACCAAATGTCAAAAAAACGCAAAAAGTTAGATACTCAGAGATTTCGCCTTAATAACTATTTTATAAGTAGGCATCAGTCCATAAAAGTTAGGAAATTCATTATATCAGTACAACTTATTTTATTAGAATTTTATATTTATATTATATTACTTTGTACATAACAGCAAATTACAATAATAATAAATCAATCTACCTACGCGATAGACTAGGATGTAAATTGCTAGATTCCCCAATTAGACTGGCCAAAAACGAGTGATTTCAAGAAAATTTTTGATCAAGTAGCCAGAAAGTACTCTCACCATTAATAATTTTTTAATTATGCAATTAAGTGCAAAATAAATAATAACCAATCTTTTAGATGATTAAATTCCCTAAAAGATTCATACAAAATATTTATAATTACTCTCAACAGACGCTAAGAAATTTTGAAATAACATTGGCGTCTGTTAAAAGTAATTACAAATATTTTGTTTGAATCTTGTAGGAAATTAGATCCTCTTCAAGATTGGTTATTACGCATTTTGCCCTAAATTGCACTTAATAATAATTATTAATGGTGAGAATATCTTCGGTCTTCACGATCAAAAATTTCCTTGAAATCATATATTTTTGGCCGGTCTAATCGGGGAATCTAGCATTTTACGTCCTAGTCTATCGCCTTGGTAGACTGATTTATTATTATTGTAATTTGCTGTTATGTTCAAAGTAATATAAAATTCTAATAAAATAAGTTGTACTGATATAATGAATTTCCTAACTTTTATGGACTGATAGTAACAGTGAATTGTCTCGTAAATTTTAATTGAATAATAATGATTTAATTTTTAATAATTAATAAAGGGGATCTTTGTTAGAACCCGGGTTTGAGGAAATGATGCCAACCGCCTAGCTAGGAATCTGCGTATTAGCGGTTTGTGATAGGTACGAAACATTTTACTGTGGTATACAAATTAAGTATACATATAATATTAGATGAATTAAGAGCTGCCAATGAACAAAATATTGTAATAGGTATATATTTGAATTATTTATAGACTAATCAGGAATCTAGAGCCGCAATATAAGGAGGGTCTACTGTATTAACGATTAGTTGAACTTTTATTTATTCCAATAGAATCATAAATATCATAAGTTATAGGAAGATTTTTTTTTTTTAATTTTAATAATAAATCTATCTGCATGGGTATATTAATACATTCTTTCTAATGTTTATGCACATGTCATTATCATGTATCTTAGTGCATTTGCTTTCTCATGTTTTTCGTGCAAAAACTACCTGCTCCAAAAAGAACATTACAAAAAATGGTCATACAAATATGCTATTACGATACCACTTTCCTGTTATTTTTTAAAAATCGTTTATCATATTTGTACAAAAAATGTGGTGCGAATATTGCGCATCACACTATTTTCCCTATAAAAATAATCTATTTTTAAAACAATTTTACAGAATTCACATAAACACTACCTACTTGAAATATATTCAGCATCACGAACTTCTTTACGTCTTTTCTCACAAGTACAATAAAGTCGTTGTTTAAACAATTCAATAAAACAATTCTGCACACTACATATTTGGTTTCTCGTTATAATAAAATGAAACATTCTGGCCAACATCTTTTTATTAATAGATAACCGTTAGCTATACATTCGTAACAACACGAATATTTTTTCTGACTACAGTAAGCTAACTTCTCTAAATAGAAAACAGAAACCACAGATATTCTTTGCTTATTTCAAAACAGCAATTTCTTTATTATTAACGATGACAATACTTCTCCTTACTATACTTCCATATATAAGCAAGTGAAAAGTAAAATTATATATGGTGTAACGTATCCATTTAAAGCATCTAATTATCATATGTTTTTCTCACCTAAAAATATATATTTTAAAAAATATTTCTCCAGTTTCCTATTTTATTTGATTACCAAAATCTTTCATAGTTTATAATTATCCTTTTTTTATTACTGCTTACCTTAGGAGGCTTACCTTAATTATTTCAAATAAACAAAATTAAAGGTATTTTAGAGAAAACCATTCTGAAAATTCTACATTTAAGCTCTGTCAGACTATTTCGATGAGGATAAGACTTAGCTGATATTACCATTTATTAAAGACTATTGAATTGCACATTGATGTGTGCGAACATTGTACATTGTGGGGCAAGTATACATATATATATATATATATATATATATATATATATATATATATATATATATATATATATATATATATATATATATTCGTCCTGTTAAGCCCGAATTCTGAAATGGTAAAAGCTGCCTTTTTGGTAGCTAGTGTCGAAACACTGATGTTTTACAAATCTGCCACGAGAGTTCGCTAAGGTATAAATATAATAAGTTGTCAATACATGTTTTATTCTATTCGACATTCCTCTTTCTTGGGTATCACAGAAAATTCTAGTATGAATATCAGACAAAATTTTAAAAAAATTTCGATTATTACATCAATAAAATTATCTTTGGGAAAGGAACTATTTTGCTTAAATAATGAGAAAACTGCTTTAATAATGAGTCTCTAGACAATGGGCAACTATGTACTATGGACTACTAAATTGAGTTATCAATCTCATAAAAACGGCCATGATTGTAATCTCACGTATAATATAGCTTCAAAAATAAATATTGTACTGTCATTTAAAGTTAAATTGTGCCAACGTCTAGTGCGCACATAATCTTACAATACATGTATTTTCATTTTTGTATGTGTTAATGGATATACATACCGATAGATATGTCGTCGTTTGGTCGAATATTGAAACATGGATTTCGAAAAACACTAAGTCTAAACAACATATATCCGAAGAGTGAGAAAATCAGCCCTTTTTCTCGAAGTGGACTTTTGAATTATATTGAATAAGTTTATATTAATTATGCACGTGATAAATATTATTCTATGTTACTATGTGATAAATGAAAAAAAAGCTTCGTGGAAGCATATATTTTTAAAAGTTGGAATACATTTTTCAATTTATATTAGCCGATGTAAAAGAAAAGAAAAAAAAAACAGAGAACATATGGAATTAGTTAGAGACAGGTTGTAGATAAATGGCTTCAGTGAAACAACCTGTTCAATTTTATTTTAAGAGAAAGTTGCATTTGACAGAAACACCTGCTTCGTGCCTATTGTTAAATTATTTATTAGGAATACAATTATTCATATAGATATAATTAGATATTCTATACATAATAATATGCTTTTAATTCCTTCATATGAATTCGGCTGGTATTAGAATAATCCATTGATTGGCCATGGCTTTAGATAATTATTTGATATTATCTTGTATACATTTGGGAGTTATTTAGCTTCTTGGAAATGGTTCGGTCAGCAACTGTTACCTAAAAATATATATATATATATATATATATATATATATATATATATATATATATATATATATATATGTATATTCATTGTCATTATCACAATAATCTCTCTATTATAGACTATCTAATTCTTAATTATCTATTTATCCTACCCTCACGTTGCTTTTGTTTATACCAATATTTAAATTTTTCAATCGACTCAAATAAATTCAGTTTTTTAGTATTATATTGTAAATAGTAATTGTTTTAGTCTATATTCAATTTATTGATTATATCTGAATAGTAATTATTAATATTTCTAGTATCTGTTTTGAAGTTGACTGTATTTTTCATGTTATCAGTTATGTATATTGCTTGATATATTCTTCTATTTCTAGAGTTTTTCTCACTATTTAATATTTTTGTGTTATTGAAATAAAATTCATGTTTATTTTCAATCCTATATTGCGCCAATGCAGTAACGTTGATATTTATAATGTTTTTGCAATTTTTTCTATGATGCTCGATTCTAGTATTTATTTATTTTTAAGTCTCTCCTATACATAAATGATGACAACTTTTACATTTTACCTTACATTTTGTTCTTCCATTAATTATTCTATGTTCTACATCAGATTAGTCATATATGGTTTTAACTTATTGTTGTATAAGGAAGAAATATTGTTCACAATTACTTTATGAACTTCAAATATGTAATCTCCAATAGTAAATTAAACTCTTATTTGATATTATTACTTTTGCTATTGCCTTCGTAACTTCACCGAAAGCGTTCTTAAAGCACATCGCGTAAAAAACAGAAAGACAGACGGACAAACGAAGTACCAAACGGTCGAGTTGAAGTTAGACTTCGCTAAACGCTCGGTCAGTTATACAACGTAACATAATAAAATGAATTTGTGATGGAATTAAACACTCAGAAAACTCTGCGATAAGTGGATATATAAAAACTGTTACTCAACAGTAAAACTATGTTGCCTGGGCCAACAAGAAAAATGCGCTAGCAAATGTAGTATATGTTGGTTCCATATAAACCACCATTCTTTCTAGCCTATGGCTGTGAGTACGGAACGACGTACTTGAAGCAACCTTTGAATTTTTTGCTGTAATTGTATAAGTATTCTATTTTATAAGTAATCTAGTATCCAATGAAACCTACTAATTATAATATTCACAATTTTTTCATTACTCTGAACATTTATGGATCGGCTAAGTGCATCCATCTAAGGAACCATTTTATCTCTCCCTGTACTCAGTCTGTTTGCTGTCTTAATGTCGGGATAACTGTAACCAACAAGGGTTAGTGACCCTCCTTGCTAAGAGTGATTTGTTACTTTAGTTTAAAAATTAATAAAAATATTCTTATGAAAAAAAGAGAACAGATTGAAATCAAGATAATAAAAAAAAATTAAATATGTCTAATTAAATATATATTTACACATATATATTATAAATAAATATATATTACCCGAACATTTCCGTGGTTACATGAATTTTTTAAAAATTATATATTCTGTTGTTTTTTTATTAAATTGTAACTTTTAATCTTATATATATTTAATTTTTTTTTTTTATTATCTTGATTTCAATCTGTTCTCTTTTTTTCATAAGAATATTTTTATTAATTTTTAAACTAAAGTAACAAATCACTCTTAGCAAGGAGGGTCACTAATCCTTGTTGTTTACAGTTATTCCGACATTAAGACAGCAAACAGACTGAGTACAGGGAGAGATAAAATGGTTCCTTAGATGGATGCACTTAGCCGATCCAACTGCATCTCACTGCATCTGATAGCGGGTCTATGTCCTCAGCCTCTATGCAGTTGATGGACTTTATCAATTCTTTTTTATGATTTTCCTCTTAAAAGAAATATTTACTTGCTGTTTTGTTTGTTTCTTTTTTACATCTTTTTTCTCACTAGCTTTTTAAAAAGGAATAAAATGAAAAGGGTGTGTCATTTGTCATTCTTTGTTTACCACTCTACTTCTTAAAGAAATATTTGTCTAAATTGGTGGTATATGTAATATATATGTATACATGTGGTTTCAGGGAAAAAGTTGGTATGTTGAAAAATGGTCCTGCTACTGAGTTATGTGTATCATCTCCCATGCCTGCTACACATAACTCACAATTCTAGGTCTCTATAAAAAATAATATTTATTAATGGAGTTTATCATTTAATTATTAATAATTAAAACAATCCAAATATAAGCACATTATGATAATGTTCCATGTGCGGAATAATAAATAATGATCACATTCAAATAAAATATTTTAAAAACTATTTCTTTTCCTTTTTTGTAATATGTCATTTCAACTATTCACATCAATGTTTTTTGGTACCTTAAAAAATAAATTACAAAATAAGCATAGCATAGAGCATAATAAAGAAACCTGAACGAAATAATAATCGTTTTTTTCGGTGGGTCCAACCCCCTTTTAGGTCCAACAAGCACCATTTTACGTTAATACTTAATTAGTAAGATTGACATAAATGTGTAAAACGAACTTATAAATTCAAAATTTAATATAATTATAATATTAATATTACTATTTGTTGAATTCACAAAAGTAGAGGTGGTGTTTACGTCCCATAATAAATTGAAACCTATATTTAAGCCTTAAGCCTTTTTCAAAAAACGACAGTGATGTATGTTTGAATCAAGTTAGAAAGAAAAAGTTATATCTGTCAACTTAAAACCTAAGTCAGTAAAAAGCTGCTAAGGACTCATTACTATTAATGGGACCGATTTTATTAACAGGTGATTGGTTTATTTATTAGCCGGCTATAAATGTGGAAACAAAAAAAAAAACGAAAAAAAACAAGTTCGTAAACATATATTCATAATAGTATGTAAATCAATCTAGAACTATAAGAAAAATATATACAAAGTAAGAAGTGCAAATGATGTGCAATGAATAAGGATCGATAGGTGGGGTACATTTTGGGGGGTGGGGAGGACTTAGGAAATATAGCAGATCATTATTTTTATCTATCTATTGACACAAAACCTAACCTGCTGACAGCCCACATCATCAGTCATTGTTATAATACATTTAATGCAAGACGGGCTTAATGTAGCTACTGGAGAAGGCTAGAATGCGAAATTTACTCATAGAACAAAATATTTCTTTTTTAAATAGTTGATGATGTGTGATTTTGCTCTCTTTCATAGATAGAAACTTGAAGACGTGAATCATTTGATGATGATCATCATAAGCAGGGAGAGGAAAAATTTTAGTTAAACTTAATAGTTAAATGAGCATTCCAAGGCGTCGTTGGGATGCTAATAGTCATAGGAAAGCTAATTGATAATATATATAAGACACCTGCTGATGATATCTCCTTCCATGCTTAGAGTTCGGTAACCTTTGTCGTTCTGTTTCGCCGTGGAAATGCAAACGGACAGTGTGCCCAACGAACCCTGCCGTTATCCAGCGGTTCTGGAAGACAGGACGTTCGGCTTAGCATTTGAAATGAGAAGGAAGCGGAGTAATTAACCCTCCCAACTGAGGAATATAATGCGACATAGCGATTAATGTATAATAAATGGACAGTCCTCTGTGCTCTTCTAGAACAGGCACAGGTACATCCTGCCGTGTCTTACCAACATTAGTACGCTCCGCCTCTGTTCTACAATTATATATTCATATATGCGTAGGTTAGGCTTGGTAATTATCGTCGACAGACACTTTCCAACCAAGTCGTTTCCAAGACCATGTCGGTCTTACCAGATGGTAATTTTGGCCGAAAATATGCGAGCTCGAAGGCGCACGCAACTTCTGGGACACTTAGAAGAGCCGTTAGAGGAGTCACCCACCCATGACAAAGGTATTAAGGCGTACCCAAGAAATGCTGAAGAAGATGTAACTTTTCAGAGCTTCGTGAAGAAAATGACAGGACATTCGGATTAGCATTATATATACAATGGAAATTGAGTAGTCCGCCTTTTTACAGGAGATAACAATCACATTCACGTAGCGGTTGTAATTTAATAAAGGAAGGTGTATTGATCTAAAAATGAAAATAAATAATGGATTCCTTGGAGTAACCCATTGATTACAATATACAACGGAGAGTCAACGCCGTAACTCGTAATACCGTTCTTTTAATAAAACCTCTAATCATCCATGGACACTCTTGAATATCCTAATCCAAATGTATTATAGAAAAGAATCATTTTATAGTTAATTTGTTTTTATAAAACTCATCCGTACAAATCGAGGTAACATCTTGTATTTAAAAAAAAACTCATAAATGAATTACGATAAATTGTGCTAAGTCGGGTATTAATCTATTCGAAGTCTCAGAAGTATAATATTGCACCAAAATGTAACACATTTGCGTGATTATAATAGTATCAGGAGATAGTCTTTATTGTCAGACTATGTAACATCGTTCCGTGTATCAGGATATTTATTGATAAGTGAAGGTGTCCATATATCGGTACCATATATTGGTAAGGATGAACATAGTTCCTGACACCATTTGAAACATGTACATTTTGTTTTGTTTTTTGGCTTTTTTTGTTATATTCACATCTGTCGATGAGACAACCAGTGAATGTGCTGGCAAAGAACATGTTATCGGGGCATGAAAGGCATAATAAAAAGTAGTACCCAGCGGCACCTGCTCCGATCGTGATTATGGTATATGGTTAGGCTAGGAGATCCCTCATCCAGCTGCTCTTCAACTTTCTGCGGTTGAGATCAGGCATGTTGATCATCGTCATGTCTTGCATGAGTGTGTTAGGATGTCCGTGCAAGCTATCGTGAAATCGTTTGTAGTGGTCCGTATGTGTTCGTCAACTGTTGGCATATTGAGGTCAATATGCAATTGATTTTGTGTAAGGTAATGTTGCTGATATCAAGGAGCTTTGATGATAGTCCTAAAAGTTTCTGGCAGAAAAATTTGAAGTTTTTGTATGCGAGTTTTTTCGCTGAGGACGAGCTGGAGGAAGCCGTTGAAAAGTTTATCAGCAGTATACAGCTGGCTGTATGGTCTTCTTCTGTACCCAGAAAACTTACAGGTCTCAGACAAGCTGAATATGAAAACAATACTCGAATCTAAGAATAGTATTAATAAAATAAAAAATATTATTCCCTGATGATGTTTTCATAATTCGCATTCTGAAGTTAAATAAATACTATAGCTTCTCCTAGTTCTGTAGTTGAAAAATGGCAAGGAGAGAGATCAGGGGCAAATATCATAACCGATTAATTACATTGATACTTCGACATAACTACCCATAGTATAAGCAGTGTGAGCCATGTCTATTATTAAAAATTAAGAAATAAGACCTTTTTTGATTAAAGACTAAGACTATCTTTGATTAAAAAGTTCAAATACCTATTAGATGTGATACATTTGAAAAGATTAAGTGGCATTAGAAAGGCCAAATTTTGCATTTTTATTTTGTACCTGCGAAGTTTTTTCGTATTTTTTTTTACGATTGCTAATTTTATCTCTTTAGTTTTTCTTTGATTGATACTGATTGATCATCTTATTTTACTTTTTTAAGAAAATGATTATTCTGTCGATAATTGTTTAATGAATAATAACATTGTTTTCATTATGATTGTGTTTAGTAACGTAATGTGGTGTAAGTGCGCACTAGATTATAAAAAGTTCGGCTTTAAATGACGACAACATCAATCTTTTTGAAGCTAGATTTTCCTTTGTTTCCATAAATGTTCCTTAGACGATTAAGTTTAAATGTCACATTCAAGCCCATGTTTCAATCACGTTAATTTCTATGAGATTAATTATTTTAATAATATCTAGTACGCACCTGTCTTAGGGGGTAAGTTAGTAGGGCGTATCAGAAAAAAATCATTATTCAAGTTGGAGCGGTTTTGGGGCAAGTGCAAAATAGTTCGGTTTCAGTAGGATTATTACACTGATGTAATCAGTTAAAGCTTGTCTGACATTCACATTTTACATTGTGAATAGATTAATATTTTAAAAATAAAATAAATTGATTATAAATGGAAAAGAAAAAAGAAAAGAAAATAAATTGATTATAAATGGAAAAGAAAAGAGAAAATAATACTAAAATGGATCTTTGGACACAAACGTGTGTGTTGTTCATACAGGAACAATCTGATACCCATAAGCTCTTTTAGCCAACCCCGCTTAAGCCATCCGTGACTTAAGCCATCATGGAATTATTTTTGGTTATTGTTACTATTGTTGTGATGAAAATTTTCTTATATATATTTGTCTTTATACATATATTTTAGGAGTATTTGTCTGATTACGAAGTATATATTTATTCCGAACATTCTTAACGTAGGGAGTGCATAACACTTGTTTAATATATGAAAAGGTTCGTATAAAAAGGAAAACAATTTGAATAATTATGGCATATTTCTAAACCTCAGAGGTTAACTGCGCTATCATTTATTTATTTATTTTTTAATCAAATTTTCAGCAGAGAAGTTTAAATGTAGTTAAAATCTTTTTATAATCCGCAATAAAATATATTTCAGTCAGCAAGGCTGTGAGAGAAAATTGTAAACATGATATATAGCTACTGTGTATAATCCAACTTATGCTCTGTGTGAAGTAAACGGTAACGTTTCTTTGCAGTAACATACTGAGATTGTGCAGTTTTCCTCGTATATCCATATATGTAAATTAATATGATTCCTTGCGTTTTTCCATATACCAATTGGAATTTTTCAACGGGAAAAGTTTTTTTCATCGAATTTAAGGTCGAGAAACTGACATTGATTCGCCGACCCTCTTTTGATACTCCACAGCGATGCATCGTGATCAGGTGCCGCGGAGGGTCTTTGAGGCCGAGTACGAAGGCGCTAGATTGGCCGTAGAGGGAGTTCAATTGGTTAACGAGACAAGGACAGTTCGAGGTCTCTTGCATAACTCTTGCGGAAGCCTGGACGTGGAAAGTCACGGACGTATGCCCTGGTCTTCTTGGGGAACTATGAGTTTGCAGTTCTAGCATAGGTGCATCTCCACAACAGGTACCAGGTGTGACGGACATTCAAATTGGAAAAAAAAGTTCTGTGATACAGCAAAATTAGAAAAAATAATAATAATATGAAAATAAATACCTCAAAACATGATCAGGTAAAGGCTTTCATACTATAATATCCTAAAAAAATGTTTATCGTAATATTTTATACCAACACTTAGGTTTATTTAAATTAACAAAATGTATTGTCAAATGGATTTGTCGATCGATATATAGACTTTTCGTGGAAAGTCTAATAATAAGTTAATAAATTACTGTAAAAATAAGTAATGAATAATGAATAGTATACAACTGTATAGTTTTAGTCATTACTTTGGCTCTGTTTTTTTTGTTTTTATTTTTTTTAATTTTTAAGGAACTATAAATAATTCGATCTAAATATCCAAATCGGACAAAATAGGTGATAACAAATCACAACTACCTATACTGTATGAATAAAATTAAAAAACACCAACATTCACTCACAAATATATACTGTTGGGAGTACTGCATATAACGCTTGAGATTAATAACTGAAATAAATCTTTAGAATTAAAGGAATAGAAAATATTTTCATAACTATAATATCGATTTGAAAGTTACTAGATAGGCTCAGTTTTGTTATTATTGTTGTAATGATGAATTGTATAATATAAATGGATTTTTATAAATCCTTGTTAAGATTATGACACCGTCCTGTGTGGACTAGTGCAACCAACTGTCATTTTGGATGATTAATCGTTAGCAACGCGCCAAAGTACTTCAGCAACAGCCAACTGTAAATGGAACTGTATATCCCAGCAATCGATAAATATATCAATGAAACCACAAGTTATTTTCTGGAATAAAAATATTTAGTATGTGAATAATATACAGAATTGGTGAAAATACAGTCATCAGAAGATGAAAACTCCTGCCAATCATAAGGTTTTTGTTGATATTTACTTGTTCTAATAATGTGGCGTACTGGCCGATGACGTATATAAGTAATGTAAATATAAAATAAATATAATTTTAAAAATTTTAAATTTGAATCTAAAAAATAAAATTTAAAAACAAAAATTTGAAAAACGAAAATTCTCGCGATTATAATACTTCCTTACTTCGTTCAAGGAAGTAAAAAGATGAAAACAAAAAAAGAAAGAAGCGATAAATTTCCTTTCAAGAAAACTTCAAAATCACTTGAACTTGAATTGGAGAGAAGTTTATTTTCGAAGAGACTCAAATAATCAAATAATATTCGTATGGTAAGCACTGTGAAACCAGTTTGTAGTGATACTACTCGGTGTTTTATTTATATAGATGGAAACTATTATAAATAGCTACTTCTTTATTTCATAGTTTTTGGCATATAATGCCATGGTTTTGTTCTTTTCATTTGTTTGTTTCCGAACCAATAGTACTTCATAGCGTGTCTTTCTGTCTTATTTCAAGGAATCCTTTTTCAACCCCTATTTACCACCTATTAAATAATACATATGACATATATTATAATGCCCTAAGATAATAGTTAAAGCAAAACCGTTTGTAGGTTGGAGTATTAAGTAGGGCAGATAAAGACAGATGTGGTAACTGTATATTGTAGTGTCACAGCTGGTACAACATGAGTTACCTGCAGAGCTCTTCACATCCTCTGCCTTCTATGAACTGTTGAGGATCGTCCCAGAGGATGTTGTTACTGAGGATACGAGATCAGGTATACAGCCTGACGACATAAATGACCTATATTTGTGCACTAAACTGATTATCAAAGGCATAGCGTAATGTCGATCATCTAACCATTTTTTTTTTTTTTTTTCTGCGTATAATAAACGGTAAATATACTATAAAATATAAAGTCTGAATCTGATCGTGCGTTGTTATAAAGTTTTTTTTTTTTTAAATATTAGCAAGAAGTATATAAACTAGTAAATGTTGGAATTCTTGTGTGTTCCTGAGGAATGTAGGCCAGGTATTTCTTAAGAGGATAAATGCAAAATTATTGAGATCTATGTAAGATCTTGATGATATGTCCTTACAGTGAGAATAATTGTTTATGTAGCCAGTATTAATTTTTTTTAAAAATGCATACTTTATTTTCTTTGTTCTGGATGTATAGCAGAATTTATGAATTAAAGTATTCGACTGAAAATTATGAACTATTCTGCTTTTTAATAATTAGTTTTCATGTATAATGAATCTTCTGCAACGACTGCTGTAGAAATGAAATAAGAAAATATCTAATGAACTTAACTGAATTATCATAAGTCTATTTAAATTAAAAAGCAATTAGTTTTGCAAAACATTAATAAGACTGGGTTTATCAGATTTTTATCTTAATTGAATTGAATCTGTAATTTAAATGTAGCGTTAATTATTTTAATAATGTAATGCTAAGATTACGTATGATTTACCTAATAAATTGCCTTTGTAATGCCTTATTTAGTATAAGTGTTATAATTAAGAAGAAATGGATAGTTCAACTCGAAAATGAATGAGGATTATAAATATATATATATATATATATATATATATATATATATATATATATATATATATATATATATATATATATATATATATATATATGAATATCACGGATTTTATATTTTATCAGGCATCTCCAAAACTTCCATAATCGTGTTCTACGAGTTATGAGACGTATAGAAAATGCAATCCCGCCCCACACCGCTGACCTTCGACCTAGTGCAAAAAGTCAATTTGATTCGTAAAAAATATAACAAATAAGAAAAAAATATTCACCCATTTTTTTAAAATTTGATTCGGAGAAAATACGACAAAAAAGAAAAAAATAGGTGAATATTTTTAATAAATGGCCAGAAGCAAAATTTATATGCTACTACTCATAGATTCAATAATAATGATAAATAATAATGTTACGGCTTACTCCTTAAATTTCTTGGAATTTCTTCAGAGGGAAAGCCCGTTATACTGGAATCACAGCTCGTAACGAAATTGTTCCAAGTGTCAGTTACCCTTTGCGTGCTCTGCAGATGTTCAATTAACGTTCAATAACGAAACAGCCTTTCACCAAGCGATCTTAGCGCCACTCAATGTTTTAGGTCGTTACGAAAGCAAGCGTCTGCGTCCCGATTAAGTATATTATCTAGAATATATTAATATAAATATGGCATTAATATATAGGTCTACATATATATATATATATATATATATATATATATATATATATATATATATATATATATATATATATATATATATATATATATATTAGGGACAAAATAAATATATAGATTGGATAGATATTGTCGAATAGATGTGCACAATATAAAAAAAAAAAAATCATATATATTTCCGTTTAGGCAGATAAATACCGGTGTTTTTGTTTCTAACTGTGGCAAAGTTATCTATTTAAAGGGTGGACGGATTTTGTTTATTGTTTTGTAGGGTTGGTGCCCCTTCTGCAAGTGAACTAAATTGAGCACTCTGTGCACAATAGCGACTGTATAATTTTTTTCGAATGAGTGAAGCGCCAATACGGCTCCTAGGATTTTGAAGAAACTTGCCTAAGGTTTTTCCTCAAAGCCCTTTAACTACCCATAAATACAATACATCCTTGAGATGAAAAAAGGAAACAAATTATTAAGGAAAGAATATTTTATTTGCGAATTTAGTATTTGAAAACAATACATTTTTCGGTTGATTGTTTCAGTGATCATTTTAAAGGTAAATAAATTTCCTATAAATCAAATAAAAATCATCGAAATGAAACCATAATTCGCTAAGATTCAATGCATTGATCATTGTAACAGCGTTTTTTATTTTCCAACTAATGCTAGGTAAGGAATGTATTTTAATCAAGTCAAATTTTTGATACGCAGCTTTCACCGTTTTCAGAGCTTCCTGACTTAAAAAAAAACATTGGCCATTGGCCTGTCTGTTCCACCATTATCTCATTACCTTTACTTAACTCTTTTCATTTTTACTTCTTTGTACGAAGTAAAGGAAGTATTGTAATCGCGAAAATTTTCGGTTTTCAGATTTCAACGGAAATATCCATTTTGACCATCCCTGAATCCATTTTGACTAGTTTCGTCGTGGCGTCTGCACGTACGTGCGTATGTTCGTTCGTTCGTATTCGAAAAATGGTTGGCCGTAGAAAGTTGAAATTTTGTATTTAGGATTGCTGTAAACTCTAGTTGTGAACCTCCCTTTTTGGTCACTGCTTAATCTCCGGAAGTGGTACTTTACTAGTAGGTCATAATTGATTTCCATCAAAAATTATATTAAAATACTTTGCAAAACTTCTCAAATTTGGTATTTATAAGTTATATATTGATTTACATAATGTGCTAGATTTTGGTCTAAATTGGAAAACCGGAAGCGGTACTTTAGCTGAAGGTCATATTAGACGTTCATCAAAAATTATATTAAAATAAATGTAAAACATCACAAATTTGGTAAATAGGAGTTTTATATTGATATGAATGTATTTGCTATATTCATTTATTTTTGCGATCTTCGGAAGCTAGTAACGAAATTCAGGATCACTTTTTGAGCCACTGATTTATAGTTTAATAAGCGTACAAGGAAGTCATGTGTTGTCCACATCAGATATTTTTAATTTACATTCAAACAAAATAAAATAATGTTTTCTGTTCATTTTAATCTTATAAATAAACTAAAAAACTTATACAATATTGTTTGTTTGGTCGAATTTTTACCACTGGCCCATCCTAGTTAATATAAATATATAATAGAAGACAAAATTTAGGACGATCCAGATTTGCCGGAAAAAAAGTGTATTTATTTATTTTTTTGAAAAATTGTTAAAAAGTACGAAGTGCATAGCAATATTCTTTTTTAAAGCCCTGTTTAAAAAAAAAAGTATTGCATTATTACATTGAAATTGAAAACAATACAATAGACATAGTACCTAATTTACTGCAGCCAGGCCTTTGGAATTGCATTTCACCAGTACATTGATGAAAAAAAAAAAAAAAATTAAAATTTGTTTTATCTGATGGTAGTTTCTCAATCGGATATAGTTCATAAAATCCTAAAAGATAATTAAGAATTGAGGCAGGTCAGCCTGACGTCATTGTTTAACAAATACACAACTAACTTTTAAAATCTATGCAAACAATATTTAGACATTAAAATTAATAACTAATATAATCGGTTCTTGATTTATTTCATTAAATTAGAGTTGATGTTTGTCTAAATTATTTATTTAATTATATAATTACTGGTAATTCTAAATTCTAAACCTCTAATTTTCAAATATAACTAAAATGTTATTAGCAATACAAATTTGATTCTTTTAAGGAATGCATATTAAGTATGAAATATCCTTCTGTTTTATACGATTAATATAAAATAGAATGATCTATAAATATATTAATCATTGGTCGTTATCTAAATACATATATTTTATAATATTAAATAAAGAAGATATATTTTGTACATTCCAGATCACACTGTATCCCATGAATCATCTAGAATCAGGCAACTTAACCAATACACCTGCTCTGTTAAGACCAACTACATTGTTGGGGTATATGCTAATTTATTTGGAAAAATCTGGCTTTTTCGTACATACTACATATTATTTATATTTTCACTGTATATTTCAAATATTTCAAATAAATGTAGTCGTAACTAGCACGTCACCGATTCCTTGTTAAATGCAGGAAAATCATAGGTGATGTTATATTTTATCATTTTGCAGCTGAAGAGAAGTGGTTAGAATTGAATATTAGAGGTTAGCTAATTCATATAAGAATTATTATTATTATTTAGTACATATATTTTCAGACAGTTTCTTTTTTCTTTTTATATTCTTTGTATTTCTTGTTTGTTTTTTTGTTTGTATGAACTTTTCGCTGTTACAATATTTTGTTTTCGTTTTAAGTTAAGCATTAAAATATTCGTTCCTGCAATACTTTCGTAAAAAAAAAAAAAATATCTTTCAAGGACAACTGCACAATTTTAAAAAGAATATCCAATAGGCTTTCCTGAAAATAACTATTTACAATTTTCTTGTATAAAATATTTCTCCTTGCAGGGAGATCTGCACTTTTAAAAATGTATATATTTTTTGTTTAACATATAAAAAATCACCTAAGTATCTTTATGAGATTTTTTAATAAAGTTTTTAGACAATTGTGAAACACATCTTTTTACTCCACAGCTGATTGAAAACAGCAAATTAAAAACATTAAACGCTGAAATGTTGAGGTTGAAAAAAATATGTATAAAAATAATTAAAATAAGGGACCAAAACGCCAAAAAACAAATTTCGTACATGAAAATATTAAGAGCTTATATTCTTGTAATAAAAATGACAAGTCATTTATCTTCAATATCTAAATTATTTTTTAAATTATCGATATGGTATATATCGTCATCTTAAAGGATTTTATTTGTTACCACTTACGGTGAAATTAAGATTTCTCATAGATGGTCTTAAATGACAACATAGTTTTATACCTTAGCACGAAGAGACCAACAGTTCAATTCCATTTAGAGTCACATAGCCTGAAGCATCTCAGAGCTGACAGTTCCAGTATTTTCGCAATAAATCTCAGATAAATTCGCAATAGCGCAGACTTCCACCGCCAAGGACGAAGTTTATCTTCTTTTTCCTTTTTTTTTTTCTTCATCTTTTTTCTTTTTATCTCTCCTATTAACTCGGGTCTTCGTCACGGTCGTCCTTTCTTCATTGTCGATAACTGTCTATAAATGTGCACCCTAGAATTATCGATTGTTAGTGAGACTGTAATCAGAATGTTTTCCAAAGCACTATCATTTCGCGAGCTGATTCTTGTTTGCTGATCTATCAATTATGAAATCATGGTTTAGCTTTGCTGACTTGAGGAGCGATTTTGTGGTAAACTAGCTTGTTATAATAAACTCCGTGATAGAAATGGACATGATGAACAATGTTCTGAGAAACAAAGATATTCTAGAACTGCAATTGTGGTTAGTAGCTCAATGTATTAGAACTACAATGTTCAAAAAAATTTTCATGAAATAATTTTTAAACAACATACCGTCGTCACGAGGAAATGACTTAAGTGCCATCAAATATTCTAAGTTAATTTTTATATTTTTTAGTGTCTATATTAATTTTAAATAAGACTTATTATTACTCAGGAATTTTAAAAATTGACATAATAATTCAATATAACTCGAAACTCAAAATCAAATCGTACATGTGACACTCTATCATTTTCTACAGAAGGCATAATTGGAATAATCTACGGTTTTAGTATCGATATTAGAATCCTAGATAAGGGACATAGAGAGAGAGAGAGACTAGGGACTAGGTAACGGTCCTTGTACAAGGATGGGCGAGGGCCATTTCATAACTCGCGGCGTGCAGCCCGAACCAACATTTCTCGGCAGTAAATCCTCAACTCCAAGGACTCAGGCACCTTTTTCAGGATATCTTTTTGTTTTAGAGTTAGGATCCTCGCTCGGCCTTTCCTCGAGATGTTTATTGTCCTTCGTCAACTGCCTCTCAGACCGCTCCTGCCATTTTTTCTCAATCGCATTCCTTGCTATTATCCACCGCTGTCAATTTAATGCGCCTTTTCCGTTTTCCAGTCTTCGCGATATCGATAAAAAAGAAAAAAAAAGCCTTATCGGAGACATGACTGGGAAGCAATGTCCTCGCTCCACCGAACAAGAAAATACTCTACCCGAAAGATATTTCAATTGATTCGATGAAGCATTTTCATTATGTGTTTAATCATTCAATGAAATTAAATTTGTTTAAATATATCTTGTTGAGGATATAGCCTATAAGAGTTCTTCTTTGTAAAATAGTTTTGAAAACTTCATCATAGCTGGTCAATATTTGTGAGAGAACATCGGGACTAAATAGCAAACAGGTAGGCTTTAAGAATTTTGGTAAATACCCCATTCAAATTGTCTACCCATTCAAATTTATATTCAGTGAGAGCTATATGATGTTAAACGGATTAAGCACCAATCTCTAGATTACGTTATAAAATCCATTCGAGAAATACATTATTTAAACTGTAAAACTTACATGAGTCAGTAAGTTATAGAGATTACATAGTAAATTATACAGATTTCTAATTATTTTTTTCTATCCTTTTAGAAATATATCTATTGATTTTTTTTTTTTTTTACTCTACTTACTTGAAAAATGAGATTCTGTGGAAACCAGATTAAGGAGTATACACTAAGGGACGTTGCAACAACAATTTATTAGAGAGGGCAAAATCTAAAATTTCCCAACAATTTTGACCGGATTCCCCAGCTACGTATATTAAATATCTTAATTTTTTAAAATAAATTATGAAATATTGTAATTTTTCTCAACTTTTCACTGATCTGTTGCGAATGTTGACACTTGGCAACACTAATTTTTCTTTTTTGTTAGACCGATTCCCAATCCTCTTTCTTCTAGTTTCTCCTATCTCGATCTTCATAGGAGAATTACAAACACAGGAAGTATTGATTATATTCCAATTTCTTAGCTCAAAAGAATTAGTTTTAAATTTTTGTAACTCTTAGAGTAAAATGTTTTACCACGATTTTCGCAGTTTGAAGTTGGTTCAGAAATCACAAATTCCCTCTTTTTGATTTTTGATTTTTAAATTGTTGGGAGTGGCAACACCTCTCTCTTACCCCTGGTGACGTCCCTGTATACACTAATTATATGTTTGAGTTCTCGCCTACTATCCAGAAACCCAAAAGTAAAAATATACGTGGTCTTTAAGGAAAGAACAGCCCCTCATGGAGTTAGCATGTTTTGCTTTGAGAATGACAAGAGAACTCACAACAGCTAGACTGAGTGGTAATTTATGGTCTGCACTGAGTTAATATAATTCAAGTAACAGCGATTGAGTTTGGTATAAAACAACTGACATCGAAATTTAAATGTTCTTCTGAGCATGTCGATGTATTTAATGCCTGTTCATTGTGCTCAACGACAAATCACCAATTATTGCCATATTTCCACTAACGAGTAGCATTAAATGAATCGATATTAGAGCGTAATGGGTCAATTAGTTCGATATATAACCGGGGCTGGCCGTTCGATAGGCTCAGATCGGTTATTTACCTGTCGGCACCGATCACGAATACTCGGTGATAAGAAGTATGCTAATAGTGCACTAACGATATGCAAATACTAGGAGCATAGAGCTATCGAGACTAGCGCTGCGGCGGCCGAGTGCGGCGCTAGAATGTCAACGGGTCCACGTCATTCATGTACCGTCCGGTTCTCGCGGGTACAGTCCGCTCCATTGAGCCAGTTCCAACTTCTTAGTGAGAGAGTATATACCCATTCATCCATCGCGGATGGAACTTAAGTACACTTCTGGGTTGTATCGTAGAGGCTATACCAGTCACAGGACATTTCGCATGTCTAGAAAGAAAGGGGTTCAACTCAAAAAATGTGTTCGTGTTGATCACCTATTTCGTCAATGTAAGGCTGATTAAAAATTTTTTGTTGTGCTCCCATAATTGTGGATCTGCAATATATTTCTCTAGTCAGGAAATAATTGAAAATTAATTAACATTAATATAAAACTTTTTCGAATATGGAATAGGAATAGTAAAAATACGATAAAATTATTTCATAAAAATAATACATTAATATAATAAGGGAAATAATTTAGAACAACCAGCCGAAAATTCGTGGAAACTATAGTCTAAAAAACTGATCTTTCCTTTGATAAAATCTTATTCAACTGCAATTAGGTTGTTAAACATTCCCAGATGAACAATCTTCTCCATGTATCACTTTATCACCTTCAATAAACTGGTAAGGAAATACAATGTGACTGGTGGGCTGCTTGGACCAAATTTCAGAGTTTATAGTATTTTATCAAATTTAATCTAATTTAAATAATATACAAACTTCCAAAAAGATATACGCATAAACTAAAAATCTTATGATCTAAAACAAAATATCAATTTTTTGGTAAAACATGAATGGATCTAAGATAGTAACCAAGATATATTTTTATTTTAAAAAAATTATTTTTATTAATATATATATATATATATATATATATATCTTCGCTTTTATATAATTTTTCAGGAAGAAAAGATTACATAACCCCTTTTCATGACTGTTCGGAGTCAGAATTAGAATAAATCTCTAAAGGCGTTTTGTACTCCGTCGTCAGCAATAATAATCCGAATATGATATAATTTAGACTGATTGAGATTTATACTACTATTTATGTATTACTAATTTTAGAATCCGATCATAATATTGAATACCAGGAACCATGCCCAGTTATTGGCCGACTACGGACACTTTTATCATAATAACTCTGTAATTCGGAGGCAGGGTGTGATATTGAAAATTGAAAATAAATAAATAAATATTAAATCCGATCGAAATTTTATCTGGTAATTTATTTTAATCATTTTATGATTTTTACAAAAAGTGATTTTTATTTTGAGATCAACAGCCGAAAAAATCATATCCTAATCATTATTTTTCAGAAAAATACTTTCGATCAATAATAGTGATCATTTGTGAGCAACGTTTTTAAAATCTAATCTTATCTTAATAATATATAAATCTGAAAATGTATTTGTTTGTTTACATGCAGCATCGCAGAAAAGCTATCAGACAAAATTTTTTTTTTTGTTTAAATTTTCCTTTTTCACTTCAGGAAAATATAGGTCCAATTAGGGATAGTTATTACAAAGAAAAAAAAAACGTTTCTGATGAAAGCATCAATCAAGAAATAATGCATATTAATGTGCATCCATTTTTGTTCTAAGAGGAAGAGTTCAAAAATCAGTATATATAAAGTTAGCGCTATGTAAACAACATAGCAAATAGAGAGAAAAATAAACGAATTTTTATTGTTTGATTTTATTTTTTGAGTGAAATTATTTCGATCATAAATTAATCATTACTTTAATCGTTAATTAATAATATAATTTATAATTAATCATTAATTATTATTTTTAATTGAAGCGTATAGCCCAGAAAGTGATCATTGTTTTTATTGGAATCAATAAAACTCAAAGATTGATTTGTATTTGTAAATCTGGCACTATTTTTAAATTTATAGATAAAAAATTATGATTAATTCACGATTTGTTGAAAAAAATAATTATCGAGTTCAAACCCTGCTCAGATGTGCAGGACACTATGTCCATTATCGGTGCTAGTAAATTGGTGAAAAATATATCCATTTTTCACCATATTTAGATCGGATTAAATAAAGCCATAAACTGATGACCCATGTTATATAAACATTTTTTTCATTTCTTAAAATAACTTAGAGGTTTAGTAAACTAAGTTACATTTCCCTCACTTTACAAGAAAGCAGTTTGAAAAGACGTCTTCCCTTCTTATATAGTACACAATTATCTATACCCCTAGGTCAAGCAAAAAACTAAATACAAATGCCTATTAATGCTGCTATCAGTCAAGGTTTTAGCTATTGTAAGAATATGTATTACACAACCTATCCCTCATAGATTAAATATTAATTTTTTTGAATTGTTAATTTAGCCTCTCCAACAGAACTAAAAAAATATCTACACATGGCTGTGGACACCACATGGACTTCCGTGTAGGCCTATTAAACTATATATCGGTGGCTCAAAAAGTGATCCTGAATTTGATTACTAGTTTCCGAAGATCGCAGTATCTCAAAAACAACACTCGGCTTCGCGACATCCATCTATTGACACACAAGGGAGGAAAACCAGTATTTTACACTAAATTTTAACATTTAAAACAAGTAATAAAAATGTTTAATTGGATTGGAAACCAAATTGCATTTGTAACCTTTATTACCGAAACATATGATTTCTATATTTAATTTAAATATAATTTTTGATGTAAGCTTATAATGACCTTCTAGTAAAGTACCGCTTTCGGTTCACCAATTTCAACCAAAATATAGTATATACATTCACATCAATATAAAAGTCCTATTTACCAAATTTGAGATGTTTTACATTATATTTTAATATAATTTTTGATGAAAGTCTAATATAACCTTCAAGTAAAGTACCACTTCCGGTGATCAAGCAGTGACCAAAAAGGAGGTTCACAACTAGATTTTACAACAATCCTAAATATAAAATTTCAACTTTCTACGGCTGATTTGAGTTTGCGAAATACGAACGTACGTACGAACATAAGAACGTACAGAGGCCACGGACGAAACTAGTCAAAATGGATTCAGGGATGATCAAAATGGATATTTCCGAAATCTGAAAACCGAAAATTTTCGCGATTACAATACTTCCTTTACTTCGTACAAGGAAGTAAAAAGCTAAATACAAATGGCTATTAATGCTGCTATAAGTCAAAGTTTTAGCTATTGTAAGAATATATATTACACATCCTATCCCTCATAGATTAAATATTAATTTTTTTGAATTGGTTATTTAGCCTTTCCAATAGAACTAAAAACAAATTAAACAAGTTTATCAACATTTTTCATCGACAACGATTTTTAGGATCGATAATAGTATATTGTTGTAAACTAAAGTAAGACATATGTTATAGTGATTTGCATATGTTATTTGCCACTTCTATAATTTTGATTTTATTGAAAACTATTTTCAAGTGTTATAAATTCATCTTCAGTTCTAAAAGCACACAAAAATTCAAAAATAAACAATTAAAAATAGAGTTTGGTATTATTATACATATTAAATTAAATGTAATATAAATTAGTATTATAAAACATTTATGAATTTAATTTAGACAAGAAATCAAATACATGTTGGTACTCATCAAGGTTTATATCTTATTATAGCTTATTTTTGTTTGTTTTTAGAACTAAAGATGAA
The DNA here is from genome assembly GCA_948150685.1 of Rhaphigaster nebulosa. Lineage (NCBI taxonomy): Eukaryota > Metazoa > Arthropoda > Insecta > Hemiptera > Pentatomidae > Rhaphigaster > Rhaphigaster nebulosa. The sequence goes on from OX411306.1 coordinate 31,481,560, forward strand.
TGTATAATATTCGAGACTAGTAACTTCCTTGTACGAAGTAAAGGAAGTATTGTAATCGCGAAAATATTCGGTTTTCATATTTCGACGGAAGTATCCATTTTGACCATCTCTGAATCCATTTTGACTAGTTTCGTCGTGGCGTCTAGACGCCGAACGTACGTACAGACGCGTCTGTACGTACGTTCGTATGTTCGTATCTCGCATAACTCAAAAACGGTTAGCTGTAGAAAGTTGTAATTTTGTATTTAGGATTGTTGTAAAATCTAGTTGTGAACCTCCCTTTTTGGTCACTGCTTGATTACCGTAAGTGGTACTTTATTTGAAAGTCACAATTGATTTCCATCAAAAATTATATTAAAATACTATGTTATACTTCTCAAATTTAGTATTTATAATTTATATATTGATTTAAATAACATACTAGATTTTGGTCTAAATTGGAAAACCAAAAGTGGTACTTTATTTGAAAGTCATATCAGACTTTCATCAAAAATTATATTGAGATATAATGTAAATTATCTAAAATTTGGTAAATAGGACTTTTATATCTATATGAATGTGTTTACTATATTTTGGTTAAAATTGGTGAGCCGAAAAGAGTACTTTACTTGTACGTCATAATAAACTTACATCAAAAATCACTACTATATATTATTACGGTAGTATAGATCCCTTTTCCGGCTCTCAGGAGCGATGGATTTTGACGGGTGAGGTATCAAAAGAAATAGAATTTCACGGAGAAGTGACGAATCCTGATTTTGTTTCTTAAAATCTTACAGGGGCTTAAATAAAAGTGATGAAAAAACTGGAAGGTTTCACAAATTTGACGACTGAGAGTCAACGGATCGAGACGGGATAGGTTGGGTTTTACAGATTTTTACGCGGGCATCAAAATCATGTATGATCCTTCGGATCATACTGGTCCAGCGTTTTAAAGCTTAAAAACCTACCGTTTTTGAGATAATGCACGATATAGGTCCGCACGGGTCTCATGCCATCTTGCGTACGTGCCGTTGTCATGGCAACTTTATATCAATTTGAGTCTGTTTACAAAAACTTTTAATGAGTTTAATATATTGTTTCCGATGTCCAACCCTAAAGGGCACTGTTAAATATGAATACTACATATAGAAAATGGTATAGCTAGATCTCATAGCCTAACTGCTAAATTGAAGAGATGATTTCCAGTGGGATAAGCTTTCAATTTTTCTAACCACCAAAAACTAATCCATACCTCATTCAACTAGTGCATTTCTAAATCAATTTGGAGCAGCAACTATCTCACAAGTTAATAAATCAGCTGTGATATACAGCATTAATTTCCTAGAGTCGCCACCTCATCATCTATTTATCTCCTGCTATATTGCGTACTACTTTTTTTTTCTCGTGATCCGAGTAACATTAGATTCTTTGATTGGTCGTTGTGTAAAGTACGCTCCCTGATTGGTCCGCCGTGCAAAGTGCACCTACCAAATAGGGAGGCCACGACCTTTATTCATCCAATGGTAACCGGGGATTATCGGTCTCCGTTGTTCACGAACCAATTTCCTTTATACAGGCCAATTAACGGCCATCTATTGATATATGTACTGTGGCCACGGAATTTTTCATTTAACGATAAGCTAAGAGAAAGGACAAAGGAACTTGTTACTTTGCGAATTATTAATTGGTTATTTGAAAGGGCATCGTGGTTTTATAATTGTTCATTCTGCTTGAAAATCTAAGTAAGCACGAAAAATGTTAAGAAGTACTACCATCTTTTCACTTCTAAATTGACCCCATCTAGTCAGAAAGGTTAATTTCGAGTCACTAGTTATAAACATTTTTTTACCGTTTCGTACTGGTATGTAAAATTAATTTAAATTAATTAAGGTTTTTTTTCAAACAAAATCAATTCTTTATTGAACACCTATAGTATAGTATTGTATAAATAAATAGTATTTATTGATATTTAAATTTTTATTTAAAAATCTGTTCATTCCAACATGTTGAACCCTTATTGATTTGGAGACAGCGTGATTGCAGCTAATACACAATTCTCTATTCAAAACCAATGATATTAAATAAGTAGGGATTCTTAGCCTTTCTATAGAAGAAATGAGATCAAGCATAGATGAAAAATATGTTTTATAACCAAATTTTTATATTCTAATATTAGTCTTTTGAATTTTTGAACATATTTAAAAAATTTCTGTCATCAAGATGGAATAAAAACGGTAAATGAAAAAAAATAGAAATATAAAACAATTGTTGAATAGGAAAAAGTAATTATAAAATGTGAAACCAAATAAAATTTTTTAGTGTTGTATTAGCGGAATAATTTCTTCCACATATCTCTATATCCCTTTATTATTTTATGCTACATCATTTCACCAACGTTTCGGGGTGCTCACTCATTCTCAAGATTTTTTTTTTATCTACAAATATCATACAACAAATACAACAATCAGAATTATACATAAGTCTATATATCTATCCATATTGATTTCGTCTGTTAATAAATACAATAAATTAAACAAGAAAAACTATGTTTTATATATTTTAAAACTATTGCGAGGAATGTGTACTACATCTATTTTCATCACTGTCACACTGCTCTGGTGTTATCTCTAGTACTAATCCATCCCTACTATTATTTATTTAGCTCTCATGTATCTTCCTCTACGCTGTTGTCCTAGCTTACTTTTTTATATCACACATTTATGAATTATATATATAATATTGGATGTAATAACATTACTTACACATTAATACATTACAAACAGTAATTAGGAATACGTAATATTTTATTTAATTATCTTCTTTTAATTATCTTTATGCCTATTAAATATTTTTTAGCCTCATTATTTCAAAGCTAGTTATTTTAGATTCAATTTATTAATTATATCAGTATAGTGATAATTTAGATTTTTGTGCCAGTCTTGTAATTTACTGTATTATCTGTTTTTTGGTATGTGGACTGTTTTTATGTAAGCTTCCATTGTTTTTATGTATTTTTCTTTTTATATTATATTATTTATGTATTTTTTTTTATTTTGGGATTTTTGAAATCAAAACTGTGGTAATTTTAACCATAGAATTCTCCTACTTCCCATTATTAATATTAAATACATAGAATTTTTTTTTTTTTTTGGCTTTTTGTATATTATTTTTCAAATCTTTGCATTAAACATTATATATTAGTTTACTTCTTTTGTTGTACATATCACTTATTTTTTTATAAAGTAGATCGTTGGAAATTTTTTAAATATATATATGCCACACCTATAATATGATATAATATTATGAGTCTTTAAATCTGGATTTTTTAATTTACACTTAAAATATTGTACAATATAAATTAATATATGTTCGCAATTTAACTATCGACCTTTGTTGTAGTAATCTTTAATTTGTTTTTTTTTTAAATTATATTATATTTTTTTTTTTAATTCCTACTTAAACCCTTGTGGGCATAAACCCCTGTAGGCAGACTAATTCAAGAAATAGCAACGGTTGACCTTCCCAGCAATACGAAGAGACTTAAAAGTTACTGGACAAGAGATCCCCCTTCGTTGTAACTGAAACAAGCCCGGGAAATTGCTGGATATTGTCTTTCTCCTGAGATGCTATCACTTTCCTATATGCCACAAAATTTTCTTGTTATTAGTTCCTTATTTGACAGGAGCGAATTAATATTCAGAAGCCCTTCCAAAAAAAAATCAATAATTTATTCATTTTTCTATTAGGTCTACTCTTTCTTTTGATGCATTCAATTGAGTACATATTCAGCAAATGAACAGTCGGGTGTTCCGCTTGGGGCGCTGTGCTCGAACCTGTAAATTCGAGAAATAACCTTATATTCAAGTCTTGTAAGTGGGTCTGTTGGACAAAGTTAGCTGAAAATTTATTTTGATTTAAGTTTCGAGGTTCTCTATTTAACGATCCGCACCGAAGTTGCTGAAGACAAATTAGCTGAAATGATAAATAAAAACATAAAAATATAAATTGTATGTAAATAGCACTAGTGTTTTTCATTTTACAAAATTAATGCAAATGGATCTGACTAAATGAGTTTTTTTCTCTCCTCCTCTCCCATATCAATAAACAAACAGGGTGTCCCACCTGAAGACAGAAAATATCTGGTCACGTTAATTATATGTACATAATGTGGTCTGGTCAGAAGTCCGCTATTAAGCACTGTGTCCCAGTGTTCCCACGACTTGCCGTGGGACGCGTAATTGAATGGCATAGCCTTAAAAAAATTAATAAATGATTAATAATTAATTTAAAAAAATAAATATATAATTTTAAATCAATTAATTGAAGCAGCTCTCACAATGATGTCCGTCTCAACATGGATTTCTGGCCACATGTTACAATTAAGGCGCTGTTCCCGTTGGTGCATATTTGCAATTACCATAGAAACAATAATGTTTATTGTAAATTTTAATAATTATATATTTACATTATAAAGTGATGTACGCGTTTATTTAATTATATAAAAATTATTATTTAGTTCATTTCAAATACATAGCCTTCCAAAAAAATTTAGTTATAATAGCTGATTTTTCTAGAGCATTTTGGTCGTATGAATAAATTCTAAATAAGGTATGTGTAAATTCTGTTTTATGTATTAATTCACAAGTGCATAAATATTATTATTTTAAATCGACCTCCGGCAGACAGATATTCTGTGGCCGTTGTGTTATTTTTCTCTTTTTCCTTTGATGCTTATTACATTTGTCCTTTTCTGAAAAATAAAATTTATTATTATTATCATTATAAATATGATGCATAAAAATATGTGTTGCATGTTACTACCAATTGAATTATTAATTATGCATAATTAACGTAAAAAGATTACTGTCTATGTATTTTTCTTCTTCCCTTTCTCCTCCATTTCTCCCACCACCAACAAACAGGGTGTCCCGCTTTAGGACAGAAAATATATGGTCACGCTAGTTATACTACCTCTCAATTATGAAAAAAACATTATAATTTGATGGTATAGTTAAGTGTAAATACAAATAAATAGAAAAAAGAACTTAATAGTACCCAAAACTGTCGTGAAATGTCTACGAATGATGAAGTTGACGATTGGAGTTATCAAACCTTTTCCATTTGGGCTAAATTACATAAATATTAAATGTTCGTATCTCAATTGTTGAACTGTTCATATTTTCTCAAAATATGTATTATAGCTGTTAAGCATTTTCATATAAAGCACCGATTGCTTTCCAGAGAATTTTCCATTTCCCAAAGAGCTGTGGAAGAAGAATCGGGTCCTCGGGATGACAATAAGCACCACCGAGACGAAGGTGATAGGATCTACAGGAAAACGCCTTTAGCTCTTTGAGTCGCCGCCGGGCGGTGTGAGAACCTAAGAGCGCGGTCTCTTTGATCGCCACTGATTGAGGAACATTTAGCTGCCTCTATTTGAATAGGAGAGCACTCTGGTGGATAATGTTGTAAAGATCCGTGTCTAGGGTTACTCAGTCAATGACGATACTATCGTGGGAGAGCCGCGGCTAATTCACCTCTCTTTACAGTTTCTACCGAGAATACTAACTAATTCCTTCTAGTGCCGTTGTCTTTTTTTTTATTCACGAGTCCTCCAGGAGTCGCTGATGAAGAAATAGTCACATCCTTCTTATAACCCTTGATTAATAATTCTGGCACGGATTCTCCAGTCCAGTCGTGTCATGATATCTCAATCCAATGCTTGAAGTCTAAGCTCCACTTTGTTTCAGCAAAGTATAAACAATTCAACAGTTTTATAAAAAAGAAACGTTATATGATCAGGTTTGGCAGAAAAACAAAACGAAAGAAAAAAACCACAATGGAAGCACAGTAATTAAGGTTAAATTCGCTAAAAGAAACTTGGAAAACCTAATGATTGGTATATTTTACTATCTCAACTGGTTAACATTTTGGTGTCTCATAATAACTACATGTTCATCTAAGCTAATAAATGTTTTTTGATAAGACTTAAGTGATATTCAGACGGTGTTGATCTAAAATTAAATAAGTAAAAATGAGTTAGAGGTGGGATTCAAATGGAATTAGTGCTTACTATTTCAAGAGAAAAGAACTACTATCTCATGACTAAGGTATCTTCGATGGAAAATCGAAGTTGAAAATATTTTTTTGAAAATAGAATGTGACATTTCTATTTCCTGAAAAAGAACAAAACTACTTAATATTTTCAGTGGAACAAATTACAATGTTTTCGTACTATAAGATTAGGTCTCAAAAAATAAAATAAAATAAACTTATTGGAATGCTTCCAGAATTATCAAGGCCATTTAACTTTGACTTGTGTCTACTCAAAACATATGCAATGAGAGTTGGTTCTTTTCAAATAAATGCCGTTCATTTAGGGTACTGCAAAATGCGTGATAAAGCAAGTTCAAACATTATGTGTAGTTGTGTTATATTGTCTATGGGGACAACTGGCAAAGGCGAATAAAGGGGGCCCTGACTCGGGAACGGGGTGTCGCACCGCTGTAAGTGTTATATTGTCCAGTAGAATATATTTTAATTTGAATACATTTTAATCATTTAAAATGGCAATATGGATGTTTAGCACAAAAATGGTAATTGCTATTTTCGTTCAGAATGCTTTGATACGCATGTTATGCAATCTATTGTTCTGCTCGAATGTGGTAATTGATGTCTAAATTATCGGTTTTTGAAAAAAAAAAAAAAATTCAAATGTCATAATTACAATATTGTTCGAATGACTAACTACATTTTGGCAAATTTGCACTTAGCACATGTGTCCATAAAACCATCGATATCCTGAAATAGGTTAAAATTCAGGGCTCCAAAATAACTGTGCACTTTTATTTTGAAGAAGTTCTTGTTCTAAATTAAACTTTTTTAGGAACTTTTTTGAATCAGTTCTTTAAGAACTTTACCATAAGAACGTCTATATACAAGTTCGATATTAAAAAAGTTCTCGTCAGAACTTTCAGAATAAATAAGAAATATCATTTTAAGATAAGAAATTTTTTAGAGACAGTACATACTCTTTAGTCTGTCGTGACTTTCTTACGTTCGTATTAAGCTTAACTCTAAAGCGGTTTGCCGTAGAAAGTTGAAATTTTGTATTTGGGATTTTATAATATCCAGTTGTGCAAAATCGTTTTTGGTCACTACATGATCCACAGAAATAGTAATTTAATTGAAGATTAATAAATTTTCATCAAAAATTATATTAAAATATAATGAAAAACTTCTGAAATTTGTTATATAGCACCTATATATTATAATATAAATAACATACTAGATATTGGTTAAAATTGGAAAACCGTATGTGGTACTTTACTTGAAGTTCGTAATAGACTTTCAACAATAATTATATTTAATGCAAAAATCCTCAAATTTGGAATGTCAATACTACTAGCACACTTTACTAGATTTTTGTTAAACTTGGATAACCGTAAGTTTTACATAAAGTTCATAATAATTTTTTTAAATGGTACTCGTATCAATTTTATAAATAAAAGTTTTAGAAAATAAAATTCTGAGACTAACACACCTAGAATTACAACTCAGGAAACCGTCACAAATAACCATATTCATGACCCATATTATACTATAGACTCATATTATGCAACTAGAACTTTTTTCGAAGGTGATCCAAAGCTGAACAAGTTTTGTTTGAAGATTTTTTAGATAAAATTCATATTTTCTTAAAAAAGAAATATCACTTACAGTAGGTTTTCTCTAGAATTATCGAATATTTTACAGGTTACACGCTCCGTAGTGTCGTTATCGTTAGTTTTAGCAGAAAATGTAACTGAAACTTTTTAAATGATATTTTAAGATGAACAACTTTTATTTGAAGCTTTTTTTTGATAAAATGCATATTTCCTGACAAAGAAAAGTCAATTACGAATGTTTCACAGGCTTGACACTCCGTAGATCCGTTATCGTTATTTTTAGCTTAAAATGAAACTGAAAATGAAACATTATTTTTCTTGAAATAAAAATTAAAAAGTTGCTTCTTTTACATTTTTATTTTTACTTAAACCATAACTAGGTACCGGTTTCAATTTCCGGATTATCATGTTCGTAATCTACGCAAAATTTAAAATAACATCATGCTCGATTTTACCGCAGTAGTGAGCCGTAGCTATCCTGTCGCTGATGGACTATTATGTAGGCATGGTTTACTAATGTTGTGGGCATCAAACCTCCGGGTTCGCTTGGCGTTAGGGTTAAAGAAATAATAGTCTCATGAAGTTTATTTTCACTGATAACATTTCCAAGCAGCATGTATAACGTATAAAACTAAGACCAGCTTGTCTGATATATGTTTATAAGTTGATATATGTCCGGATGCTATGATTTAACGGGTTCTTCCCATATCCAACAGAGTGTGCAAGAGAATTCCTTATACTTCTGGGAACCGAAATCCAAACCCCTCTACCAAGCCGAGACCATCATGTGGAACTAATGCACAAACAAGGACTGCGGAGTATGTTATTACCGGCGATAGCATCTCCCAATTTCCTCATGGGGGCGTATAATCCGAAGCGTCTTAAAAAGCAATGCCCTTTTCATGATAACGTATATATATATATATATATATATATATATATATATATATATATATATATATATATATATATATATATATGTATATATATATATATATATATATATATATATATATATATATATATATATATATATATTTTTTTTTTTTTTTTTTTTAGGATAGTTTCTTGCAAATGAGAGAGACGACATTATCCTGGCGACCCAGAAGGACGGACAGACGTCGGGACATCCTAATTAGTAGACGTCCACTAGGAGACGGGAGCAATAAAAGCGGGACTCAGTGGCTAAACACTGAAGATGGCCGAGAGTAAAAAAAAGCCAAAACTTGAGCGGGGCCTAACTCAGCCGGATTTGCATACAATTCTCCCAGTTGTCTCGCTACCCCTTGCCTTCCTATAGCTTCTCTTCTTGTTTCCTTTATTTGTTTCTCTGTTTATTTAATCTCTTTGTCTATACCGTCTATTCGCTTCTGTTCGCCATTGGCCGCCGATGGTCCTATTTAATTGAACTATCTCTATAAGGAAGCTACTAGCCATTATAAAATATTGTTCGTATAATTTTTATTTCAAAGGTGGAATTAACTTCATCGAGGACTTTTCATTTTATTCTTGAATAAACATTTAATACCACTTAAAGTTTTATAATAAGTTCTGGAATCTTAATTCATCAAGGAAACTTAAGAAAAGTTTTTGCACTCGATGCATACATTTACCTAATTAAAAATTGTTTATTCCGATTCTCTTTCACACGATAAACTAATTTTGTGGAAATAAAATGAAAAAAATGAAGCATGAGGATGAACTGAAGTGTAAAGTGACTAATAAGTAATTTTCAAAATAATCAGCCTTAAAATTTAGATTTTGCTATTTCCATTATAGTATAAATAAAAATAAAATATATATCATTAAAATTTAGTAAATTGCGTTAGTGTTAGTGGAACCAAATCATTATTCAGAAGATAAATAACAGTAGACATAAGGATTTAATGTAAACTAATATTCATTCACTTCGCTCGATATCAAATAAACAAAAATTTCATTAATTAATCTTTCAAAAATAATTAAATAATAATGTTCTCTGTTTTTTTTTGTTTTGTTTTTTTTTACTATTTTTCAAATATATGTAATGGAAAAGATGGTTATAAAATTTAACAATAATAAGCAGAGTTCCTAGTTAAATGATCTATTTGAATTAAATGTCCCTGACCATTTTTAGATTATGAATCGTAATCATGAATGATAATGCCAAAGACAGCTTCCTTAGAGAAGAAAATATGGAAGAAAAAGCCCATAATTATCACTGTGTTGATATTTTTTATCAATGATTGCATATGTATCAATTGCATTTTTTTTTCAATACCAAAATTTATCAATATGTTGGGACCATTTTCGCCAATTTCTAAAACTCATTAAAACATCTGAGAACCATCAAGATGGAAAGAACCACTAAGAACTTAAAAATAACAACAATAAAATTTCTTTGAAAATTCTATGAAAAAAAAAACTCATTGCTTTCTGTTTTCAAAATTAATATAAATTCTCCTTTGAACTAAAACTAGTGTAACATGATTAAAGAAATATCGAAAAAGAAATTTTTAGTGTAAATCTAAATCAAAACAAATCTTAATTATGTTTACATTTTTTTTTTAATTTACAAAAAATGTTTATTACGCTTTAGATAGCTCACAAATCCAACTAAAGGATTCTAAACAATTTTCTGGTGGTTGGTATCATAAGGGTTTCGCCTGTAGTACCCAATACATCTCCGCTTTTACTGTGGGCATTATACTATCAACAATTTCTGGGACAAAGTTAGCCATAGTCACATTTTCGGAAATAACGAAGGAAGAAATTAATATCTAAGCCTGATATTTGCTTTTAAATTACATAAAGAATTTGAACAAGTTAGTTAACACTTATCTTTATAGTACAGGTTCGAGTGTACTAAAAGTTCGAGACGAGTTGTTTAACAGAGAATAACAGGAGGAGAAAGAAAAATACCAGATACTCAATGCTTATCTATCCCATGAACTTTGCATCTACCCATCGGAAGGCATACTTCTCCTCTTTCCTTCCTAGTATTTTCGTGCCATTTACTACCGCTTGTGGGCCACACTCAACAACACGAAACTTTTGACGTCAATGGGACCTTGTCATCCCTTATAAACTAATCCACTTCGTCGGTACCTTAATTTACCATAAATTTAAGCCTCTTTCTATGTTATATATTTATGATTATCTTATTCTACCATACACTCTTAAAGTAAAAGATGATAATATTATTAAGCACGACACTTCAACTTAAGAAGCGATTATACAATCGTCTTACATCCTGCTCTATCTAGAACCAGAAATTTCATTTTAAATAGCAAATGAGAAGTAAGTTGGTGTCAATGCTTTCGTCTTTAGTAGTCTTCCCTGACCTTCTCCATGAACCAAACCGACCCTTATACTCCACAACAAGACATACATCGTTTTCTTTAAGGTGATCGAAGAGAACCCCACTGTTTTTGAGGATCCTTGGACGAAAAGAAGGCGGACCCAGACCCAACCGAATTCCGCAAGGGTGATAAAAAAGGTATTGGTGAAAGTGGCTGGGACTGTAGTGTACGTGACATATCCACCACTGCCACGGTTAGTATGTCCATTGTGGCCAGGGCATTAGTCAGGATTAGTATACCTGTGTCCTTCCTGTGTCGCTCCTTCGGGGAAGTCCTGTCGATAAGTACTTATTTACCTATAATAACAATGTGACTTTGGGTAAAAAACATTTTTTATTTCATTTTAAATCTGGTATTTTTTTAATTTTCATAAAACGTAAAAATACTTTCACAGTAAATATTCGCTGATTATCATATATGAGAAGAAGTTGGCTCGATGAATGAAAACGTACGAATATGTGAGGTTTATTTTTTTATTGTATACCAACGTTTCGGCAGGGCTCCATCAGGACTAAAAAGACAAAAAAGATAACAATAAAAATGTATGAAATTTTAGAAGAATAAAACATGAACATGTATAAGCAGTGTAGACAGACAGATATATTAAATACTGGCATGAATATACAAAAAGTATGACAATTTGAAAATGTTTACATTATATGAAAATATATAAAATAAAAATAACTTATAAAATTTCACACTTTATTGGTTGCTATCTTGATTACCTACTTACGGGATGAAGGCCTAAAATTTGAAAAATAAAGTTCATTTATTCGAAGGTTCAATAAAGTTCAGCCCCCTAATCTACTTCCCCTCAAATATGTCTACGGTCAACTACATCCACATCAATTGACTATAATAATTGTGTGTGAAAGGACAAAAAAGGGATTAAACCGTTTAAATATGTTAATTTATTTTTAATATTTGTGCATAAAAAAGAAACTGCCTCATTAACAATGCAATCGATCAATATAGAGGATATTCTCGGTTTTTCGAATATATGGTCTCTCAGATGATAAGTCAGAAATTAAGAACGTCACATGTTGTAACAGGTTATGTTTAAACTGAACAAAAATTTTGTATATATGGGTGACCCTCTCGTCAATGTTAAACCAAAATAAAGCTTGTGTTCTACTCTGTATGCTTATGAAACTTATAAATATAGAATATAGAATTATTTTTATTCTAAAATGGCCTTTCGTAACCGTTTGATAGTAATTATTTCAACGCTTTCATTATCGTCAAATACCCCAATTTTTAAGGAAAAAATATTCCAAATTTGATATTTTTTTTTAATAATTCTCTCTCTCTCTCTCTCTCTCTCTCTCTCTCTCTCTCTCTCTCTCTCTCTCTCTCTCTCTCTCTTTCACACACACACACACACACACACACACGCCTCTCTCCTCCTCCCTATCTCTCTTTTAATACTACTGATTTAGAATTTAGAGTGAATTTTGAATTTTATCTGTTTTGAATCAACTAATCAATAATTAATTAGATCATTTGTTTTACAATTCTTTGTGATTTAGTGCGCAATGATATTTTCTTGTTCATTTAAAATTTCAAAACATTTGTTCTCGTTGTATGAATCGGGTTGGAAATATTTTCTTGAAATGTATTAGACAAAATGTGGTTTGGTGATGATATGATTACTTCTGAAATAATTTTTTTAATTGAAAAATAATAATAATGATTTTATATTAGCATAAATGATCATCAAAACCTTTAGTATTATTTATTTCGATAAAAATTGAAAATATTAATGGATGAGAAACGTTTTCTATTCAACTCCATGGAATATTAATTATTTTTGTCAAGCATTGAAATATACATAGATACTATTCGGATGTGATATATGGAGAATCGGTGAACAGTGGAAATTTAAATAAATAAAAATAAGCCAGCTTCCATAAAAATCGATTTCTGAAGATTGAAAACCGGAAATGAAACAGTACGACCTGATGCGGTGCATTACAGGATCGAGAAAAATAAATTTGATAGATAGAGGATACAAATTAGTTTCCGGGAGAGTAAACTTACAATACAAGAAGTTCATATTTTGAAATATGATATGAAATATGAACAAAAGGTGATGAAAAAGAAATAGTTTCATTCTGTAACAATGACAAACGGGGAAATAGTCAGCTTGTATATAATTATATATATATATATATATATATATATATATATATATATATATATATATATATATATATATATATATAATATATAAAATTATATACATATACATTCATTTTATGAAGTATGACTTATCTGAATAATACATTAAAGTTTCAGTTCCCTAACATTCCAAGCTTAGGAAATCGTGGTATTTTTCGTGTTGCTTCATACTAATTTTGAATAACAGATTTGTATTTCAAATAGAGCAATACTGATTTAATATTTTTACAGAAAAATAAACTGGTATAATTTTATCAATAACTGATTCTAATTTCCAATGTATCTCATATCTAGTAATAGAGTAAAATGAAATACTTGCATGTGTCAGTGTGTCGTTCATGTCACAATGAAATGAGTTGTTTTATTTTAGCTCGGAGCTTGATCCGAAACCATCTACTTGGTTTTAGTTTCATTGATAATGAGTCTCGCTGCAGCTTCTAGAACAAGGAAGGCTTCAACTACCGCTTGTCTGGATCCCCCCACAATTTCTACCTCGTCTGCACCGATTTGTTCAATACCCTGCCTATGGTTTGTATCTGAGAGTCCCTTATTGCTTTTTCTAGCATCATGTTAAAAAGTAGGCACGCCAGGACGTTACCCTTCCGGGATGAGAATTACAAAGACCTCCGACCTTAAACCTGGACCACACACTTAACACTTGTCATTGTCAGCCTTATAAGTCGTATGAGCTTGGGAGTAACATTCAGCTGATATAATGCTTTGTAAAGCTCTGTTCGGTGAGTGCTATCGTCTGCCGACATAAAGTCACCAAAAGATGATGTGTAGTCACATTATACTCCCTTCCTCTCTCGAGTATAGTTCGGAGGCTGAAAATTTGATCTGTAGTAGATCTGCCTGGTCGGAATCGACATTGATAATGACCAATCTCCCTTTTAAAATTGGGAGAAGCCGGCAAAATAAAATATTTGAGAGGATTTTAGCATAGAGAAGCGAAGATATTCCGCTATGATTGGTGCATTTTCACATAACTCCCTTTATGTGTATGGGATCATCATTTTTCTCGAATCTCCAGGCAATACTTCACTGGTCCAGATGCTCATTAGCAAGCTGTGCAAACAATTTTCTAGCTCCATATAATACTGTTTAAACTTTTCCGTGGGGAGTAAGTCAATGCCCAGGAGCTTTATAATTCTTCAACTGACTAATTGGTTCAACAACTTCTTCCTCATCAGGCGGTTCTAATTCGCTTTCATAAAGCTGATATTCTGGTGGATTATCGCCTCGCTCTTCCTTTCCATTCAGTAAGGTCTCAAAATATCTTCTCCATTCCTCAATGCAAGCTTTATCATCTGCCAATTTGGTTCCGCCCGCATTCATACATAGTCGGGATCTGCTTAAATGGTTTTTCAGTAGTGTTGACTTTTTTGAAAAATTGTCCAGTTTCGTTTTCGTATCGAAACTTCTCCAGTTCTCATAGGTCAGCTTTATGACCTTCTCTTTCCTTCCTGACGTTTTCTCCAGTACTTCTGAACATTTCAACGTATCCGCCTATTGATCATTGTTTTATCGCCTTCATTATTTACATCTGTGAGGGCTTTGCACTCTTCATCGAACCACGGAGACATTAAATCATTTTGATATGGCTCAGAGACCTAAAACTACAACCAGAGCTGAGAACCAACTCTTTTTTATATTTGAGCGGAAAGTGTAGCGCCAAATTTATGGATGTGTGTTTAAAAATAATGAATGGAGGCGTCGAAGCATTCGGGAGCTTTGCGATTTATATCATGGACAGAATATCTCCCATTTCATCAAGCTTGGAAGACTCAGATGGTCAGGACATCTCGCCAAAATAAATGACGGTTTATCACCTAGGAAGATTCTGAAAGAGCCCCTATTTGGTCGTCACAGATTTGGAAGAACAAAGCTGCGCTGGGCAGATTGTGTAGCCAATGGCGTAAGAGAGTATTTGAGCGTGCGAATTTGGATGTCAGTGACACAAAATAGGGACGTATGGCAGTTGCTGTTGGCGGATGCCTAGACCCTTCACGGGTTGCAGTGCTACTAAAGAAGAAAAAGAATATTAATACATACATTCGATGAGTATTTTTATGAACATTTAGATTTTTTTTAAATACTACTCTTAGAACACGTCTCCTATTTTCCTTTCAGGTTTCAGTGTACCTACTTATAAAATAAAGTATATCATAATGTAATATTTTACGAGAATATTGAAGTAAACGTATTAAAAAATAAATTGAAGATATAAAGCTTCTAATTATGTAGGAACTGTAAAATCTGGATATATTGGTAATTCATGCCAAAAAATGTATTCTTACAAAATATTTTTTTTTATAATAACTAATTTAAACAATTAAATAAAATTCATTCGATGCTATCCTATCTAACTTTCTTTCTCTATTATTTTACAGACTTTATATTATCTCTGATAGACTCAACAATTTTGAATGAAACCATATCTATCGTTACGTTCTTGGGATTGAAGGGCGTATGGTAATTAGCATAATCTCACAATAATAAACCATTTCTGATTAATATGGAATATTCTATTAACATAAATTATATAAAAACCATTTTTCGTATTTCTTTCAGTATGGAGAAGTTTCCTGATAAGGGATCTTTATTTTTTAAAAACGCAAATGTTGTTTTTACTTCTTTATATAGTTTGGCTAGCCAATTAAGTGTTAGCTTAAGGAGACATCGACAATTAATAAAGTTATCGAAGCGACGAAAAGACGAACAAGAAGATACAATAATTAAAAAATAAATGAGAAAGAATAAGAAGGGGCTATAAATTGGAGCTGGCGATGCTTTAATACAATTCTCTTTTCCTTCAGGTTCTTCTCTCTTTATTTATTAGAGTTATCTCGGGAAAAGTGAAATTAAATTGGGGGAGGGGGGTGGATGGCTTGTCTGAACAACTAAGACAATACATCATAGGCCAGCTTTTCCCTCGCCCTTTTTATTATTATTTTTTTTGTGGTCTGGAAGAGGGGATTTACCGAGAGAGCGGGAAGTTATCAAACTTAATGATCCTCGATCCGGATCGGAAGAGTATGATTTATATCGATACATCGAGTCAGTAAATCTGGCGGGGGCGGGACATGTGTTTCCTGAGGCGGGTGAGTTATGCTCGCTACAACAATGGCGCGCGCATGCAAATGACACTTTTGCCTACTCGCGTCCTGTTGGTTGACGGACGTCCTCTCCACTTCCGGTCACCGTACCAATCAGATCAAGGCTTCGGCTCTGCAATTTGTCAGCTCGTCGAATCTGCTTCGTTCTACTGTAGGTAATATATTTAGAAACATCAAATTACAAACATTTTCTAATTTATTTTTTATCAATATTAAATATCAAACAATAGCAGATTATAGTCAAATGATGTACACCGTAATAATGCAAATAACGTCATGAAAAACGATAAACAGTGCGTCCTCCACCAGTTTTGTTCGATGCTAGATTTAGCTCAACAGAGCTTCAATACTGTTTGTGAAAACCAAACATTATCCTGAAATTAATTATCAAGGAACGCAATTTTACTAATTGAACCAATCGGGCTCGTTCTCAATCGTAATATTTTTGTTGGACAATTACATAAAGCTTATTGCACAGGTAATTATTTTTAAAATATAAAAAAAAAAAAAAGATTTCGACGCGCAGTTTCTTTTAGTTATATTATTTAAGATCAAACGAGAAGCAATGGATTCATTTCATAGTAGTGAACAGCAAATTATTGTTGATTTAGGATCACGAATGATTTTTAATATTTTCTGTGGATTTTGCAAAATTATTCTTGTTATTATCATATCTAAGACTTTTCACAATCTATAATATATAACTAAATAGTTAAGGATTTAGTGAAAGGATGATCATTCAATAGTCAAATGAATGTGTCGTCGGACTACGTATTGAAAGTAGCGTTATAATTTTTTAGAATTGGTACTGGTACTGGCATTGTTGGGGAGAAATAGTCCGATAAGTGGGCCTTATGGTCCTTTTTGCCAACCCATGATGGTTACCTTCACGTCACCGAGGTGTACTAACCAGAGTGGGAGTGTCAAGATTCGTTTCGCTGGATCGCCGCGAAATAAATATTGACTGACCCAGGAACTGACCCTAATGTGCTAGGTCGTCACGTCCTCTTTGGAATAGGTAACAATTTTATAAAGGTTATAAAGAAACGGACCAAGGATATTGTCTTGAGGAACTCCAGCTGACCGAGCGAAAGTTCAATGAGCAGGCATTAGGGTCCAATTGTAAAATTTTGTCATTATAGTAAGAGGTTTCACTTAACCTAATATTTTATTTTATATTAACATTATAGTTATCGTACATACCCTGCGACACTAAAAAAATAGAATACTGTTACAAAAACATTAACTCCCTGAGGATATCTAGCAAAACCTTCCATGAGTGTCATGTAGAGGATAGAGATAGGATAGACACAGTATGGCCACTATCATGCTCAGCCACATCTCCACACGTCTTCAGATCCTAGCAGAGATACTTCCTCAGCAGCCAGAGGGCTCTTTCAGCGCTCTCTAAATCTGCCTTCTCTCACATACCCTTCTGGTGTGGCACCTTTATGAGATGGAAGATAGTAAGTATATACCCAAGATACCCATTAACCAAAAAAGTTTCTTGTAAATTTGTTTCGAATTTTGATTTATAATACCTAAACAATAATACAGCATGTTTCATTGTTGTAATCATGTCTCATGATGTTTATTTCTATTAATTAATGTCCTAAGCTTTAAATCGGCTTACCTCATGCAGGCTTCTACGCCTAAAAACTATATCAATTTTAATTTTTTTTTCTGTGTTTTAAGTGGCTCTATGCAAGACACGATGCAAGATCTGAAAAAGAATTTTCTAAAAGAACTGTCCCATTGGTCACACTTCATTCCCCTGACAATTTGGATACAGTAAATCGAAAAATCTTAATGCTAAAAGTATCATCGAAAACAAAAAAACATTTTTTTTTTCAGCTCCGAGGGTGGTCAAAATTTAAACCCACAAAATTACGTTTGGGTATGAAGATCTGTATCTCGTTTCAATTAACCCGATATCGACGGTCTTGATCTCATCCAAAAGAGGGGAGTTTCTTCTTGAGGTTCAAATAATCGCTCATAAATCAGGAACCTTCAGACGATTCAAACCAAATTTGGGGCATCGGTAAAGGTCCTTAAACTCCGCGATTTACTTTAGCCGTGGTGTATCTGCGTGTTTTAGAAACAGCATTATCCGCAATAGCTTCTATTTTGTGTTTCTATGGTAATCTCCTTTTTTAACACTGGCCTTCTATGATAATGCAATACTTTTATATCTGCTTGGAAAGAAGAAACTCCCCTGTTTTGAACGATTTCAAGACCGTTGATATCGCGTAAATTGAAGACGAGATACAGATCTTCAAACCCAAACCTAATTTTGTGGCTTTCAAAATTTTGAGCGCCATTGGATCTGAAAAAAAAAAATGTTTTTTGTTTTCAATATTTTTAACATTAAGGTTTTTTGATGTACTGAATCCAAATCTGCCATCATTTTTGGTGTGAAAAAATCTATAAGCCTAGTTGATATTTTAAACACTTATTTAATTTATTTGACCAAAAATCAATTATTCTTTAATTTTGTATTTTTTCCATTGACGCACTTTAAAAAACAAATGTTTAGCTGGAAATACCATACCTATATCATTTTTTAAACTCGAAATATAAAATAAAGCACTTTCAACATGTTTCATTTTTTTTCTCAGCTTCTAGGGTCCATTGGATAAAACGTTAGGATTTTTTTTTCAATGTAGGATCACCCTAAAAGTTTTGATCAAAATCGGTAATAGACACACCTTGCACTCCTCTTATTAGTATAAAACCTAATCTTCCATACTCCTTCCAACCCCCAAATATTTAAGGGTTACGTTTCTTAGTATTCATTCTCCTGCGTCCTGTAGTTTTTACGAGTTAATTCTTTTTCTCACCTTTTTATTCAATTATGAATACTTTGATGGCACTGTTTTAGTTTTGCTAATTAGCACAATGCTAGTATTTTTTCTTTTAATAGTATTTGAAAAAGCTTAAAAATCCATTCCCCTGACAGTTCTTTCCCTTGCGTTTATGCGAATTAAAAATAAGAGGCGATGAAACATCGTTTTTTTTCCTAATTTACTTAATTAATGTTACCATTGAGGCGTTTTATTTTTCAAGGCGTAAATGATTTTAATCAGGTAACTATTTCAAGCCATTAATTCCTTTTATTAGTTTTAAAAAAATTTCAATAAAATATTTCTTTGTTATAAAATAAATATTTTTTGTTTTTTTATTCCTTTCTCTGATTATTCATTCCGCTTTATACCTTTTTTTTTGACCAAGGTATTTTAAGGAGTATATGGTGCTCTCTCAGTAAGACTGCTTGCTTTCGATTGCCGAAGGAACAGTATGATATAAAAACATAATTAATATAAGCATATTTTTTTTTTTTTAATCCAGTTTAAAAATGCCCTCTTATGTGAGAATGGCCCACATATATCTTTTATTTAGACACAAACTTAATATTCTGATTACTAATAATGTAAATGACCGTCCAGCATATTACGTTACTTTCTATGGAAACATAAAGAAATAAATATAGCTTGAAAGAAGACCGGCACAACTCCAAAAGCTTTACTTTTGAGAAAACGGCGCTTGAAGCTTTCATCTTCAAATTTCAACTGATTATTAAAGGTTTCCTTACAATTGTTTTAATAAATATCTTAAACCCATTTGCAAGTAAATGCTTGCTGGTGGCTTGTATAAGATATTTTTATTTTTCAAAAATATTTTTAGACCTAAATTTTTTGATTTGTCACAGTTTTGTTTAAATAACAGCAGCTCTCCAGCGGTCGCAGGCTAAACAATATTTGTGGCTCTCGTCATCATTAAACAATTATCATTTCGTTGATTATTATTACATCAAAATTGGAAAATCATCAATTTTTGAGTTGTGTCGATCTTCTTCCAAGATAAAGATATGTAGTATTTTGAAAAAAAAAAACTAACAAAGAAAAAATAAAAATAATACACATACATACACTTACTTGCCTGTCGCCTTGTAAGTGAAATAAATTTAGTGAAAAAAAAATAATCATAAACTATTTATTTATTTATTTATTTACTATAGATGAATTTGAGGGGGAAGTAAAATGACAACCTTTCCCAAAAGAAGCCATTTTAGATTTGATAAATTTTAAATGTGATAATTAAGAATAGTCTAGGTGAACCGAAGTGACGAAATAAAAATGCTACAACAAATATTAAATATTGTTGTATTAACCTGGAGATCCTCTATTTAGGCTTTAAGTGAAATGAAATTATAATATCCAGGCTTTTTTTCTTAAAATTTAAATTTGACTCTACTATATTTATTATAATAAAATTTCATGGTACTGTGATTCTAAATGACTTTATAATCATGCAAATCGTATCTTGTGTAATCATTCTTCTTTTCGAAGAATTTATCTTGAGATCTAGATGTTCTCTTTCTTATTTCTTTTTTTTTCTCTCTCTCCTATCCGCCATTCCCATTTCTTAGCGAGTTCCCTTAGAAGACAAGAGATGCGCCAGGTACACACAAAGTTTCCCGCTATTTCCCAATAAACGGCTCTCAGAGCCGAGGAGATTCCTGTGCTCCCACGGTCGGTGCTAATGGTGGGAGAGCTGTGGGAACTGTCCCTATATGGAGCACTCTCCGGGCCTCCTTCCAGAAGAAGTGCCGTCGGGAACTCTGTTCGCAGTGAAGGAGTCAGGACACCGGGAACCATGGGATACCCATCCCACTAAGTATAACGGTTGGTCCATATTGGTTCACTGTAATCAAAAGTGTTGTTGAAATCTAAGGGTACCTAATCTATAAATATGGCATATAAACTTATAATAGAAAATAAAAAAGACAAGCCAATAATGGTATAATATCAAACTCTAATATTCTATGATTAATAGTGCGCGTTTCGATCCATTGCACAAGCTTCTTCAATTATTTGTTTATATTAATTATCATCCCATGGAGTTATAACTATATATAATTTATTTCGTGGCGGTCCCATGGAATGAATCTCGACCTTCCCACTTTGATTAGATTAGATTGGAAACCTGTAGGAATAACCAATCCTGTTTTCCTCAATAGGAGAAGGAAAGGACGTTTAACACCAATAAAAAAAAAAGACCATCTTTCAAAATTGATATACATTCAATAAAAAAGAACCTAAACTAAAAAACCGTTTAATTTTTATTGCCCCTCCTGGCTTTATTCTGCTATTTCACTATGGTCAATTATTTCACACATCATATTTAAACCTCCAAAGCCATTAATAAGCTCTGCTAAAAGTTTCAATAATATAGGTCTCACTTCAAGATGTTAAAATATTTTAAAATTATATATATATATATATATATATATATATATATATATATATATATATATATATATATATTTATTTATATTTATATATTTTATTTTTTTACTTGAAAATTTTGATGACTTCGATATTCCTTATCCTTAGTTTTTCGGGTGAAAATATGTTTAATGATTTATTGAATGTTAATTAACTGATGGGTATGATAAAAAACGACATTCAGCATTAATTTTTACATGTGAAGGAAATTAGAAACACGCAGAACCTAATTAACAACAAAAATTGAATAATTAATTTTTTTCTTCTAGAAATTAATAATTTCGATTAACAGCCCATTTTGAGGCATTATCCTTCAATCTTGATTTTGATCATTTAGTCTTTTTAGGGTTATTATTTGAATAAAAGATTATGCATTAAGTGAAAACCATAAGCTCAGAACAAACTACATGTTATTTTCACAACTGTTACTGTATGAATACTTTTGCTTGATAAATTATCAATTTTTGTTGT
The DNA here is from genome assembly GCA_948150685.1 of Rhaphigaster nebulosa. Lineage (NCBI taxonomy): Eukaryota > Metazoa > Arthropoda > Insecta > Hemiptera > Pentatomidae > Rhaphigaster > Rhaphigaster nebulosa. Next base: position 31,503,609 of record OX411306.1, read on the forward strand.
CAACTAGTTTAACAACCCATTCTCCCCAAAATAGGCCCTAAATCGAAATATTATGATATTATTATGAATCTATCTAAAAAATTAATTGTTCAATTTTTGTTGTAAATTTGGTTGTACGGGTTTCAAATTTCCGTCACCTGTAAAAATTAATAATAAATATTGTTTTTTTGCATGTCCATCAGTTGATTTATGATCAATAAAATATTAAAATTATTTTTACCCGAAAAAGTAAATGTACGAATACTTTTTTTGTCCATTGAATTTATTATATATATGTGTATATATACCAAGTAGCTCAGTTACAAACACGGCCAACTCTACTTTGTAAAATTTTTTAGGAGCACAAAAAATCTGTTACTGATAAGCCTGATGTCACTTGTTACTGAATACCATATATAAATGACGTTTTAAATGCAGTTTTAACTCGTTTCTGGCGATTTAGTAACAAAAGAACTTTAGTATTGCATGGAAATTTATCAGTATATATTTGATAAACTTCCATGCAATACTAAAGCTCTTTTGTTACTAAATCGCCAGAAACGAGTTAAAACTGCATTTAAACCGTCATTTATATATGGTATTCAGTAACAAGTGATAGCAGGCTTTTCAGTAACAGATTTTTTGTGCTCCTAAAAAATTTTACAAAGTAGAGTTGGTCGTGTTTGTAACTGAGCTACTTGGTATATATACACATATATATAATAAATTCAATGGTACTATTCCAGGTACCTCCTCGCCACATCTATCCCTTTAATGACAGGTATTGTATGTTAATAACATCGTTTTCACATATTTTAAAATAGTTATGGATCCTAAAGCTCCTGGTGTAAATTAGTTGTTGAATTATTTTACGACGAATTAACTGACACGCACGCATAGATTCGAAATCGTTTTGAACACGAGATCTGATGAACGATAGATATCTCAATTCTCGGAGAGAATCGGAAATATTTCAGAGATGCAAATCAGATTAAAAATTGAGCATTAAAAAAAAAAAAAAAAAAAATGGAACCGATCTTTCAAAACACCCGTGGCACGCTCGGAAATGTTCGGTATGCATCGAGCTTAACTAACAGCCGGTTTATGAATGAAGTGATGCATGATGGCTTCATTCATGACTGTTATTCATATCTGTTTGGGCTGAGTAAATTCAAAAATGATATTCTTCGTGAGCTACTTCAATTCGATTAGACATTTTGTATCCAGGATAGTTCATGCAATTATTATTATTTTTTTGTGAAATGGTACTTGACATTGTAAGTGTACAATAAAGAAAACCCATCTAGAAACCTGAAATATATATACACATATATTTTGTTTTGTTTTTGTCAAAATTATAGGTACTTTGTTTACACGTTTGCAATGACCATATATTAAAAAACTGGTTTATAAAATAAGTCGATCATTAGCTGTCAACGTCCCATATCTCGCCACTGCAAGTTCCTCTCTTTTTCATAAACTACAGAATCTTTCCATCGTTTTGCGGTAAGTTAAGAATAATTAAGAACATTTTGGAGGTATAGGTAAGCAAAGTACGCTGCATTTGAAGTAATATTATCGTAAAAAAAACAATTCAAAAATTATAAAATGTGTTTTCACTGGAACAGTAATTGGGAATACACTTTTTTTTTAATCAAAAGAAATTCATGTAGTCTTCTTTCAAACCTATATATAATTTAATATATATATATAGGTTTGAAAAATTGCTTTGTCTTGATTTAAAAAAAAAAAATATGTATATAGATATGTATTACCAACTAGTTTGCAACAAAACACTAGCGAAAACTCTTGTTAATTTTTTTTCTTATTTTTTTTTTTTGGCGATAATATTATTTCAAACAAAATGGGATTTGCTTGCCTATATTTCCACAGTGTTCTTAAAATTCTTAACATACCGCATAACATACAACATAAAATTCTTAACATTGCGTTTCATTTTGGACGATTCTGTAGTTAATGAAAAAAAGAGAAACTTTCAGTGACAAAATATATATATATATATATAATGTCTATCTTAAGCTGTGAATGTCCCATATTTAAAATATATAGTCAAATTATTTATTGTATGATCAAATAAATTATGCTATGATTATATTTACATATAATCAAAACGATAAAAAATAAATATTTGCAATATTACTGCGTTTTAATAATTCGTGAATATTCACATTCAAATATATGTAACCGCTTTACTTACAAGAGTTACCAACCAAGTATTAACCATGGGATTTCATCAGTATACCATTAACAATCTATATTATTTTATAGGTTTAGAAAATAAAATTGAAATCAATCTGTAGGTTAATTAAGCATTTTCAACAAATAATTCTCTATAGCTTAGGTTCGCAATACTTGGAAAATAACTAATTAGTTATTTTGAATCAACGCCTTTTATTTATTTTATTTTTTACAAAATCGAAAATTATTGAAAATTATTATATAACATGGTAAATAATACAAAAATAAAGTAGATTAAAACTTAGTGAATTAATAATTGTTCATGGTATGTAATCAGACATAAATAATTATTCCACATAAACAGTCACTTATTGCCGATGTATCTATTACTATAAGAAAATTAAAGTTTTAAATGATAGCTTTGAATAGAACCATATTAGGAATTAATGATTTATTCAATTTTGTTTTTCTACCTGTTACTTCATAAATATTTCAAGTTTTCCATACCTCCGATGTTGTTCACGACCTCTTCATTCAACAACTGGTCTTGACTTGCCCCTGTCCCAATCTGACTGGACGTCTGTCAGGATCGTGTTCCGGGTCAGTGCATGTCCTCAGATCCAACGGCCGCTGTCAGGTCTAGACAATGGAGTAGCGGATTCCGACCTGGCACTTCTACTACAAAGGGTATCTTCTTCAATAAGCTTTTGTTTATTCTAATACGCTTGAAATGCTTATGTTTTTTGACATTATTGGCTTTGTCAAAATGATATTAAACCATAAAACAAGGAGTGTATTACCACAACAAAAAATAAGTTGAAGATCACAGAGGAGAATTTGAATTGGCAACTGTAGTTACAAAATCCAAGCGAAATAAGAATAATTTGTACAGAAAAGGGTTGAAAATATATGATTTTTTGATGAGGATTTTACTCACAATCTTGGTTTCATTAACTGAAGCGTGGAAATGCAAAAGGGTCTAAGTGCCATTAGCAAAATTTTTCAGAATTCAAGTTTCTACGTGAATAATATTAAAAAAATATAACTTAATTTAAAATAAAACCATTTTTTTTTCTGATTACCCATGATGGTATAAGTAATAAAATCAGATTAATAATAGTATTAATTCGGCAAATGGACCCTAAAAATTTTTGGCGGAACCCTTTCCCAGAGTTTGGGGATCTCTGGTTGAGAAAAACTGCTTTAGACCTTGGATGATAAGTGAATGTTTCATTGTATTTAGTTTTAGAACAATAAATTAATTTCTCACTTAACAGCTTGAAATATATCTGCTTCATACGTCTGCTAGTATCTATGTTCTAGCAGCTTTAGTGATCGATTGCAAAAAAAAAAAAAAAAAAAAAAAAAGTATATGCTCCAGGGTCAGGTATATATACATATACCCCTACGGCCGTTTCATTTTCTATACGTTTATGCTGCAAAGATTTTTGTTTTAGCCCTATTAGCTCAGACCTACCACAATGCTATTTGAACACAGACTACGAAGAGCCCGAACCGCAGCCTGTGACCGCTGGGAGCAGCGCTAGGACATTAATTGGCAGGAGGGAACCTAATTCGATTCCGATAAAACGTCGATATTCTGGAGGACGTCAATAAAGAACATTTGCATATCGTCCTTAGTCCTGAGGGACGTTCGTAAACAAGATTTCTAATCCTGTCAATGGCTTAATCTGCTTCGTCGCTGCTCTGTCAGTGTCCAGGTAGTCCTCCATCGCTCCCGGTCGATAGATGGCTCCTAAGAAAAAATGAAAACTTATTTTTACTTTCTCGAATGTGGATGAAAAATTGTATTTTATTTATTTATAAAAATGAACCATTTTATGGTGATATGAGTCATATTCTAATATTTATAGTCTTTAGCAATTTATTGACTATTCAATATTAGGTGGTTAGCAATATGCAGATACCCATTTCACAGACTACATGAACGTATATTTTATTTTTGTTTGGCACTATAGAACATGCAGATCTTTGACCTACCGATGTGGTTGACCTACAGACATTTTATCGCTTGCGGGAACACAGACAGCCTGGAGGGAGTCGCCCAATCTCAGGTTGCTGCGACCTATAGCGGTAGGCTACCCATAGCTCCTTAACCAGTCCTTGGGAGACAATACGGCAGTGTCCTTCCCACCGAATCAATCGGCTCAAGGATAGTGACCAATCGGTGTAGATCCACAGATTATGGCTGTCCGGGATCAGGAGGCGCACAAGGACTTATATTTCTTTCCTCGAAGCAGACCGTTTTTGGATCAAACCTCCGGGCGGCCATTTTACATCCTGGAAAACCACAATGCTATTTACAATTTAGGAACATGGGGAAGGGTCATCACTCCTACGCCCGGATATGCGTATATATATATATATATATATATATATATTTTTTTTTTTTTTTTTTTTTCGGTTGGCTCTTTAGACCTTGTAGATCTTTGGCCGCGCGATGTGGTGTTCTTACAGACATTTATTGCTTGCGGGAGCACAGACAGCCTGGAGGGGGTCACCCAACCTCACGTTGCTGCGAACCATGGTTTCCATGGTGCAGCGGCTGGCTGCCCATTGCTCCATAACCGGTCCCTTTGGGGCCAATTCAGCAGTGTCCTTCCCACCGACTCACTCGGGTTCAAGGACAGTGACAAATCGGTCTAGATCCCATGGATTATGGCTGTTCGGAGTCAGCAGGCGCACGAGGACCTTATATTTCTTTCCCCAAGACAGACCGTCCTTGGACCAAACCTCCGGGCGGCTATTTTATGTCCTGGAAAACCAAAACGCGATTCACAATTAAGGTACACGGGGTAGGGTCATCACTCCTACGCCCGGTCTGTGTGAGTAGCCTCCAGTAGCCTGACGGGCCTCACATACCCGGGGGGAGGGGTGATAGATTTCTTGAATTATTACTTTAATTAAATTAAAGTAGTGCCGGTGCCGGGATTCGAACTCACATCCTTTGGGTTTGAGAGTAGGTGCACTTTTGCAAGCGCGCTAACCCGCTCGGCCACCCCGACCCCATATATATATATATATATATATATATATATATATATATATATATATATATATATATATATATATATATATATGTATACATACATACATACGATTGTCACAAACGTCTATTATCGTTTCGATCTAAATTAATATAACTTTAAAATTAAATTAAACATTTTTTGTTATATATCCATGGTCTGGCAGGTTAACAAATTTTCAAATATCCGATTTATAATTTATTTTTTTATGTGTTCAAAGTAAAATGAATATCAGAGCTAAGACTTCGCCTACTTATTGAAAACAGTAATTACCAAAAACAGTAATCATCAGCAGATTTACTTCAGTAAAACTATTACCTTTTCACCCTACATAATAAATTTAATTTCAGTCTCTGATAAAATGAACGTTTTGTATATTATTTTATGTCATTTGCGAAAACTAAGCATTTCCATATAAAAAAAAAAAAAAAAAAATCAAAATTCGCCTTTAAAATTAATTTATTTTTAAAGTTATCTTTAACCTAAAAATTTAATTATATATATTATTACGCAGGATATGGGTTAATGAAAGCATGTTTTCTAAATCTTTCGTTTTAAAATATATTGATGATTGTATATCTTTAGCAAAGTAACTTCCAACAATTCTCTAACTAAAATAAAATAATTTAAAATAAAAAAAAACTTATTTCAGATTTGAACTCCCAATAGTCATATCATTGATGGTTACATGTTGAGAGTACGAGCACATCCTGGAAGTCGAAGACTCAGAATAACTACCTGAGTGGGTGAGGGCTGCAGGAGAATCCTGACATAAATCACAAGAGATGAGATCTGGAGGTGGCTATTGTTCCTCTAGCAACCCTTCTGGAGTCTGCCTGGAGTCTGACACAAGTACTGGAAATTCATCATCACAAATGAAAAAAAATGCCTAATTAAAACCTGAAAAAATCAAATAATAACTAGTAGTTCAATAATTCAATAATAACTAATAGTTCAATGATATAAAAAATAATTACCGCCTCTTCTTTATATCAATTTTGTTTTTTTTATAAAATTGTCTTCAGCCCAACCAAAAAAAAATGTAACTCTGATAGTAGCTAGTCAATTAAAAAAAAAATTGTAAGTTAAAAATTTTTTTAGAATCGTAAATCGTTGTTCAGAAATATATTTGTAAATTAACTTTTTGAGAAATAGTCTGGAATTTTTATTTGAAAGTAAAATCATCTTTTTCAAGGCCTCTGACCGAAAAATCATGATTCATAGTCAATTATATTTATGAATAGCGTAAACAACACATTGTACTATAAATACAATTTCGTATTGAAGATTAATATAATGAAAATATTAATTAATATCCACCGATAAAGTTGAGAAAAGAAATAAACTTCCAAACTTAGTTTTTATTTTCAATAAATGTAGTTGGTGTTTTTTACTAGATTTTTTAAGTCAAGCACGTTACAATGCATACGGGTTTATTGAACGCATTCATATATCCTTTAAATCAAACCTTCAATTTTGATCAATCCTTTTTTTTTTTTTTTTGTATTAAATAAAAGGAGGGAATTCACACCAATAAGTAAAAATAAATAAATAATCTAATCTAACAAAAAAATAACGCATTATGATATTAAAACAGTAAACATAACTGGAACTTATTTAAGACAGAAGGGGGCAAAGTTTATTCGCTCCAAAAAGCAAAATCTTAAATCTCAGACTGAAAAATAAATTAATGAAAAATAAATTTCATTCTGGGACAACCAGTCTCCTTAGAAAAATAAAAAAAATTACAGTACCAGTAGCAATTGTCTGGCTTGTAATGGTTCTTAATTAATTTCTTAATAACTTTAATTCTCACAAATATACGGAAGATTGATAGTTATGAAGGTGGAGAAATAATTAACGTTTAAATGGTGTTAAGAACAAGATTTTACAAATGGAGATTCGGTAAGGAATCCCAGAACAAGGTAGCACTAATAATAAAGGATTATTTATGTGGAAGAAGATTTATGAGAAGGAATATATAGATTTGTGGACCGAGGAGCTGGGAATAAATAAATTAAGAATGTAGGGAGGCTTTTTAGTTTTAAGGGATCGGAAAAGATAGACAGCAAGGAAGTATGGCAAGCCACTTTAACTTGGCACACAAACTGGATTTTCTACACTGACATTTCTAATTGACACTAAGACAGAATCAAAAGTTATACTTTTAATTATCTGAAACACATTGTCAAATATACTGGGACCTCATGAAAAATTTCTTTCAGAATTATTAAGACTGGTAAAATACTCATATATATAATCATATATATCTTCTCCACGAACACTACTAATAGTAGCAACAGTAAAAATCTCGATTTTACATAGAGGATACTAAAGAGGAATTAGGAAAGATATCTTCAAGTTGGTTAGAGTGATGTCGTTATAACACGTACAATGTACGCTAACCTTTAAACCTAAAAAAAAATCACACGGCATCTTACATGTTCTTTCTTAATATATAATTTTCTCACACTGTAATCTACGATAGTTCCTTCAGTTTATGTTTTATGTATCATTGCCTGATATAGTATATCACGTTTTTAATAAGAAAAATATCCCTTAAAAGGTATTAAAAAAAAGAATGTTTTGCTAGTCCTGCGCGAGTTATAAATTCTTCTAATGTATTCTCGTCCCCAAAGGTGTGGGGACTATTAATAATTTAATTGTTAACATTCTATATTTGCACATAAATAGGATGGCATGCAATATGCCTGCATAAGGGATGTCAACGATGCAATTAAATCCAATTAACTTTCTTAATAATAGGATATTATCTAGAGTAGTATTAAATAATCAATCACCAATAGCATATTATTTGGATGTTAATGATGTATTTATGGCTAAGTTACGTAATCTATGACCTAGAGAAATATCCAGGAAAAAAAAAGGCTCGAAACATTTGCAGAACCTGCTAAATTATTATTTTTTCAACATTAGAAGGTGGGGGAGAGAGGAATCGGTGAAGAGAGAAATTCCTTAGCTTTAACTGTATGGGTGGGATTGAATTTGGGATGGGAAATGAATGTGTTGGATAGATGTTTGGGAAATGCTTCTGTTCAATTCTCATCTGACGAAGCCTAGAAAACATCGTCACCTCGAAGGTGGTGGGAAATGGGGTGATATTTAAGGATTTTTTGGGTTCCTTTCCAGAGGGAATTACCACGAGCAGATAATGAGGAATTGTAGGATTGGGATCTAAAGATAACTAATTTCTATTTATCTAGTTTGGAATAGTAATTGTACAATCTCTTGGTAATTGTACGATGCCTGCTTCTTTGCCATACGGCTCTAGAAAATCCATAAGGTTTTTAAGATCTTTGGATAAAGGATTCTTCTTGGGATATTGCGAGGAAAGGAGATGTGAGGATGCAATCCAGACTGCTTTTTGAAATCTATAAAATAGGTAAAAGATCATTAAAATAATAAATGAGTAGAAAAAAAAAGAATAAAAAATCCAGTATTTTACTAAAAAAAATTGAAGCTTCATTTTGGATATCATGTTTCCCCACAACTCCTTAAAACTATACTTCTATATTGTTTTAAGGAGCAATAAATTTACAACTACCAGAGTGTAAATATTTGCAACATAGTAAAATATAAAAATTACTTATCTATATTTGTATTCAACAGAGTATATTATGTTATATAATTTTATCCATGCAAAATTAAATTAAGAATATAAATCATTGTTTTTCAACTCAGCTTCCACATGGATATTTATCGTTCTTTTTTCCCACTCACCCTTGATGTAAAAAAAAACAATTACCATGTAAATTAATACTATTCTATCTATCTATATATATATATATATATATATATATATATATATATATATATATATATATATATATATAGAGAGAGAGAGAGAGAGAGAGATAGAATATATATATATATATTCTAGATATCTAATTGGTTTCGACAAGTAAAATATAATTTTGCAATTATTTGACAATTAATGGCATCAATGTGAAATTCTGTAAGCCAAGTTAATTATTTTATAGAAAATCACATTTAATTTAAGTGATTTTATGATTTTTTTTTTTTTTTTATAACAAACGAAAATAAAATCAAAAATTTTTAGAGTTAAGACCGAACCCAAGTATGACAATCTTGGGGAAAAAATAAAAAGCATCTTATTTCTTTAAAAGCACATTTCTAACATTAATATTTTATTCTGGAAATATTTTAAATTACAAAAATCTATAAATTTTATGACTGAGAAACTACAATATTAAGTAAAATGGAATTTAAAATGAAGTACCGTTTTCTTTTAAAATAACATTTTCTATATTATATCTTTTTTTTTTTTTTTTTTTTTTTTTTTTTTTTTTTTTTTTTTTTTTTTTTTTTTTTTTTTTTTTTTTTGTAAACATGAAAAGTATCAGGATCTCGAATAAAAAAAGAAGCACCTCCATTCTTCAAAAGCAAAAAATATAGATCCACTTTCCAACCATTATTGCATTTTATTTTTTACTTCCTTGTAAGCAATTAAGGGAGTATTGTAATAGCGAAACTTGTCGGTTTTCAGATTTCAACAAAAATATCCATTTTGACCATCTCTGAATCCATTTTGACTAGATTTGCCGTGATGTCTGTACTTATCTACGTTTGTAATAACTTAAAAACGGATGAAATTTTGGATTTTATAACATATAGTTGTGCACCTTTGTTTTTGGTCACTACATGACTATCGAAAGTGTTACTCAACCTGAAGGTCATAATAGATTTTCATCGAAACTTATATTAAAATAATATGCAAAACTTCCCAAATTTGGTGTATAACACTTGTATAGTAATATAATTAACACACTAGATTTCGGTTAAAATAGGTAAACCGGAAGTGGTACTTAAATTGGAGGTTATAATAGACTTTCAACAAAATTTATATTAAAAGCAAACATTTTCAAATTTGATAAATAATATTTTTATATCAATACAAATAACGTACTAGATTTTGGTTAAAATTGGCAAACCGGAAGTGGTACTTACAGCTTCTTTTATTTTTATTTTATTTTTTAAAGCGTCTTTTTTAATCTAAGAAATAAATACTTCAAATAATATTTAGGAGAAGCTTGGTTGGAGGTGCGGTCAATGAAGACATAGGCAAGCAAGAAAAAGTAATTTTATTGTGTGCCGTCGTTTCGGCCATCATCAGGGCAGAGAGGTATAGGGCCAAGTCTCATCTCGTCCAAAAATGTGTAGGGTCACCATCAGTTGGCGCTTGACCCTACACAGCTCTGCCCTGATGATGGCCTAAAACTTAGGCCGAAACCTCGAAACACAATAAAATTATTTTTTTCTTATTTGTGAGTTTCTCCATTGACCACATCCCAAATCAAGATTCAACATCAGATATTTCCACGGTCGACCATAATTCCACCATTACTTCAAATAATAGTTTTATAAAATTAAACTATGCGTGTACCGCATCAAGTATTGTTAAATTAGCGCTTATTAATTATTACAGAATACAGCAAAATATATTTAAAAAAAATATCACGATTAATAAACATAAAAATCTCGATTGGTGATTGGCCTTACCAAGTGGTGGGCAATAAAAAGCAGTTTATAGTTTCTAGTAAAGTATCTCTTCCGGTTTATCAACTATATCTAAAATTTAATATGTTATTTCTATTGATATGAAACTATTCAGTGCTAAATTTAAAAAGAATCCTATTATATTTTTTAATTTTTTTTTTTGTACCAAAATCTATTCAGTGCTTCAAGTAAAGTATCGCTTCCTGTTTATTATTTGTAGCCGAATTTAATATTGTACTCCCATTGATTCAGAATTATTAAATGCCAAATTTGAAAATAATTCGAGTAAAGTTCTACTTCCGGAGGGGTAATTGTAGCCAAATTTTAATTATCTCATATCAGGAAGGAAAGAAAACCAAACAGTGATTCAGGACCACTTTTTGAGCAACCGATTTATAATTTTATTGGTGTACATGTTAGTTACGAGGTTTCCATATCAGATTTTTTTTTATTACAATAAATCTATAAATTTTATGACTGAGAAACTACAATATCAAATATAATAAATTAAAAAAAAAATGAAGTAACGTTTTCTATTAAAATAAATTATTCTATATTAGTTTTTTTTATTGTTTTTTTATGAACCTTTAAAGAACAACGATCTCGAATAAAAAAAAGCACCTTCATTCTTCAAAAATAAAAAATATATATAAACTTTTCTAGCATTGTTTTATTGATATTGATTTCTATAATAATATTTTATTGATAATAAATCATAAATCAGTTTTATGACAGGAACTACATTATGTATAATAAAATGAAAAAGTAACGTTTTGTTGTAGAATAAATTGTGTTTATTATTTTTTATGACATTGTTCATCTTTTTTTATTGACGTTTATTTCTCAATAATGAAAAAAAAATAATCAATTTAGTAATCAAATAACTACAAGTTTATGTATAACAATCTAAAAATAAAATATCGGATTGTTCAACATCAAAGGCTCAGACACACAGAGCGCGATATGTCGCGACGATCAGTGATTTCATCCCGCAGCGAGCTGGCGATCTATTATGTTACTACTTACTGCACTAAACATGTCACTCAGAAGGCGATCTGCAGGGATCCTTATAAATAAGACATATATCTCTCTCTCAATGTTTTATATAAATATATAATTTACTAAACATATAACTTACTTGTTTTTGTATTTTCTGGGAAAAAATATTCTATCTACGAGTCATAAAGATATTTTGAATTAGGTTTTCACTAGGTCGTAAACTATTCTTGTAGGTTTCGTTTCTAATAAAAATGAGTATTGTTACAATATTCATTATTTTATTCGGCTTAGAGTGATTTTGATTTCTCAATCATCGGAAGAATCGTAAAACTAGATTTATCGTCACCTTTATGGCTCCAATGCCAGAGTCCAATGAAAAAAAAAAAAATTACGAACACTTAGAAAAAAAAATAGTTTATAGGAAGAAGGGGAAAGAGAATTTTTCCTTCCTCGTGGCCTTCGGTCTTATCCTAGCTCTTCAAGATTTTTCCTTCAGCAAAATACCTAAGCCTCGTTTTCTAACGGCAGATTGTGTTAGTACATCAATAATTCATATAATATCTATCAGGTGGGTCTGCGACATTCGAACAATAAATAAATTATTTAAAGAAGCCTTTAGAGATTGAAAGTTTATATTTGACCTCAAAGTCTATCAAAATACTATGGCATGAAAATAGTCTGAGATATGAAAGAATGATCAGCATATCATATTCATTACAGAGATATTTATGTGTTCTATAGCCAGTAGTAATTTTACCAAAAACGAAATGAATTTTGTGTGGGCAAGAGCCTTCCGAAATTTAAAAAATAAATGTTAAAAAAATATTATCAGCTCGATCTATTTACCGGTCTAAGCAGTCAGTAGGTATATTACATGACATTATTAGATATTAATAATTATATTAAAGGCTTAGGATATCAACTATATGGATAGAAACTGGATATTTTCCTTTTGTTCTAAAGTATTCGCATCAATAATGTACAAGAAACTATTTTAAATACTAACGGATAAATGGATAATTTGGATTGAAAATGAGGTGGAAGAGAGATCTACAATCGTAATCTCTTAAAGTAGGGCTATGGCAGAGAAGCATCGGGTATTGGTTTTTCTCAGGCTCGTTTCTTCTATTCATTTATCGTAGGCTACAATTTTCCTATTATGTGGTAAAAACAAAAAAAAAAAAAAGAAAAAAGAACTGTTCTACATTCTTTCATCAAAGGACTTATTTTTCGAACCTCTGGACCTTCCTATGAGTTCCTATTTGAGACTGGAAAAAAAATGTATATAGGGTAAAAGCCCTACTAGTTGACACATTTAAGGAAAACTCTAAGAATTTTTAACCACAAGTCTTTTTTTTTTTCCTATTTTATTCCACTCTTTTTTTTTTTATTATTAAACATTATTTTTCCTTCTTTCAAAATAATTTTGTAAAATGAAAACAAGTCAACATAAAATTTGGATATAATAAAAAAACGCAAAAAAGTTTCTTGTCTTACACAAGATGAAAGCGCATGAAAATACTTAAAAATTCTGTATTAATTATTTAAAACACAATTGTATTATTTTTTAAACTAATAACAAACAATGTACTTAAAAAGTAGCATACAAGTAGATAGGTAACAATTACCTAGGCTAAAGTTACCGACTGCCAAGCCTTGACTAGGAATCAGGTATTTAATAAAAATAAATTTGTTAATAAAATATTTGAGTAATTAAAAATCGATGTCGATTGATTTAGAAAATTGATATCTCTTCTGCTGTCTAGAACCAAAAATTAATGGAGCATCAGCTAATTCTTGTTATTTATATTAACATATTTCGAATACAGCCGACGAGGTTTATTTCTCCTTCTCCTGAAGACATTTCTCAGTCTATGAAGTGATTTTAGTACACTAACCCAAATTTACCTTTCTTAGACCTAACCATTTTTATTTTATTAAAATTAAAATTTTTTGTCGTTGTAGTTATAAGAAAATTTCCTGGCTCAACTTCTATATTTATTGGCGTAGTTTCCTCCGGTTTATCCATAGCAGAATGACGCTTCTCCGTTTCTCTTCTCATTTCCGTCTTGTGAAAATATTTCTGTCTGAGCAAAGAAGAGGCCAGCTTGGAAAGGTTCGTAGGAGGAGGTCTTCACGTTTTACCTTGTGAATTCTTCCTTCTTTACAAAAATTAAAATGTGCCTCCAGCATATTTTGATATTGAACTAGTAGTTGATATGCATTGTTTCAATAGCTACCACCCCTAATAACTACTGAAAAATAAGTTTAAAAAATAATTAAAACAAAAGTCTAAAATATTGGTTCGTTCTTCTCTGTTAGTTTGATTAATATTATATTTTCCAATATATAAAGAATGATGAATGTTCTAGTAGTTGACTGGGCTATTTGCCATTGAACATATAATTAAAATGGAGTACCAGTGGTTGGTACGATATTAAAGAAATAGTTTTCTGAATAATTTAGATTAAAAAAACACTTAAAAACAAAATCTAGAATTATTATTCAAATAAATTCGTAAAAAAAAAAATCTTTTTAATTTTTGTAAATAATGAAACAATAAGACTGTTATCGAGATAACACCTACTGCAAATACCTTCTCCAGATTCGGGAGCCATGTGTTATTTGCTTGGAATGTTTTAATAAAATTCTCGCTGTTCCATCTCCCTCAAAAATACAGGGGTGTAATCCTTAAGTAAAATACCACCACTTATAAAAAATTTCTCAAAATTGATTTAGACGCTAGTATAACCTTTTTATTGAATGTTTCATAACAAACTGTCGACTACTAGGCTCCCTGTCAACTATTGGAGACTTTACCCAATATATTTATAAAATACACATATGAGGCGTTCAAAGCTGAAGTGGATGAAGTCCAAAAGTTTAAAAAAAAAATTGTTTGTTGCGGATTGGTACTTGTTAATGGCAAATATTTTCAGATCCAATGTGAACTACATCCTTGCCAAAGTTAATTTCTAACAAACGGCAACAGTTTTCTTCAGCCCTGTAAACCTTTCATAAAATTCCAGTGCCAAAGTAGATCAAGATAGCCGGTAGATTAAGACTGGTATAACGACCGTTTGTCTTCAAACTACAATTGTCTACATTGCATCTTCGCTTTCATAAAATTAAAATTCTTAAGTATAAAATCATTTTAATCTTTAGCCTATTAAAAAAAACATGAAGTAATATTATTCTAAGCCATTGTATCTCATCAGACTTGCCGACAGGATAATATTTAAATATTATTGGTGAAATTGACACCGTTTGGTGAAAACAACTTGGGTGAATGATTAATTTTTTTTCTATTTCAATAATTTTCTTTTTTAGAGTCATCCCAGAGTACTCTAATGAAATTTTTATTATTATTAATTAATACAATTAATAAATTTATATCTAATTTCAATATAGGTATATTTTACTTGTAATCAAGTTCAATGATGCCCAAAATATTATTAGAGGTATAAATAAATACATTTTTGTAAATTTGAAACGTTTATTTATTTTCAAAAACAATACATGAGGAATTAAAATCTCATATACACAGTTATGGTACACCAAATATACCTCGTAACGGGCATGTACTGCAAACTAGCACTGGTACACGTGTTGTACCAGCTCTATTATTTCCCAGTACATTTTTTTTTTATAAAAAACACAAGAACTAAATAATAGATACCTAAAAGAATATATATATATATATTGGTGAAAAAATGTTTTGCAATGCTCAATAAATTTGCCTTATAAAGGGTTAAAGGAGCTTTCTATCAAAAGTTAATATTCTCACTTCTCAAAAACAAAGATTTTTTTGAAGAAATAATATTTTACACTAAAACATTAATCAGTTTATTTCAAATTTTAAATTTTTCTTTTTCAAATATGAATTACAAATCAACCGTTTTTTTTTTTTTTTAAATTACCTTGTCTCAATGAGATGACTCCCTAATAATTTTTTGTAATAATTTCCTAAAAGTGGATATATTAACTTTTGATAGAAAACTCCTCAATTGTTTACAATGTAATTTTTCTTTAGGAAAAATAAAGGAATTAATTCCTTTTAACATGTTTACTGATATAGTGTGTTCCAGTGAAAATAAATAACCATTGGAATTGGAAATGAAATTAGCCTTTGCACGCTAAATTACCTGTTGCAAAAAATCCTTGCACCCAAGGCGCCGAGCTGGTTGGTTCAGTCATTTTGTGTGTACACATTGCGCTTTTAGCAGACCGTACCCACTGCGAAATCTAGCCCCCTCTCCGCCTCTTAGCCTGATCCGAAGGAGCACTGCTCAAGCTATATGGGTCGGGTCTGTCAGAAGGTTAATCAGCTTTTGCTGATTAACTCAATCTTAGATAAATATTTCTACTTCTTTTTACTACTGTAAATTAATTGTATTTTAATCTTAATTGCGAGGGAGATCACATACTCTTGGGCACAATTGAAATAACCACCACTGGAACAAGTCACCTTAATTACTTAATATAATTTGAATTATCAAATTATAAGCCATATTTAAGTTAGTCTTCATACAAAAATAAAAAGGAAATCATCCTCTGCATCACTTGATGATCCAATTAGTGTTAATTAACTTAAACTTTGATTATCTCAATAATGTATGGTCTTCATCCACTTTAGCTCTTAATGCCTCATAGGTTGAAGGTGTTCAATACTATTAGTTTTTTAATTTATTCTTCTCTTTATGATCAGGTACATAAAGGAAATAAATACGTTAGCTTTTATATGTTCTTTTATAAGTATATATACTTCACCGTGAAAGATACTATGTACAATCAACTAAGTACAATAATTCGTTCCCTCAGCTACAAACAGACCATAACAGTTCCAAGTCCACATAAAGTCTGTGGCCAGAGCTCCTGTAAGTGCCATATATCGGCAGTATATTGGAAAAAGAACATGAACCGGGAATGCGCAGCCCGCCTGGCAGATGCTAATTTGAATAAGGAACTGTGAAATATAGTGGGATATTGGAAAGTGGCCTTCTTATCTCGGCAGTAAAGTCGGCTAACTGATGCCTTATGGTGCAGTTTCAGTAGCAGTGGGTGGACTGCATCCTATCTCGGGTTCATCTGGGCACTACTGGTGTAGGTGGCGGTCGTCCGGGGCTGGATATAGTGTCCGCTTAGATCGTGTAGAGTTGTCGCATTAATACATCTATGATTACTAAGAAATCATTCCTATCAATGATAAATATATCTGTACCTCATTAATAGGTTTGCGTCAGATATGTAATTGAAAACCAGAAAGGTGTTAGAATCGATAGCATAACTCTCGATATTTTTCGATATGCTAAGATAACTTTTCCTAAAAAATCAATAATTTAGCTACACCCTACGTCCTTCAAAGCCAAGCCGCCTGTGTAACAATGCATTATTTACGAATTCGCTTGTTGAAAAATCCATTCTTCAATGAAATTCATTGAGATTTTTATAAAGCATATAAATTGACGGCAATTTATTGAGTCGGCAATTTATTTATTGAGTCGATGGACTCAATATTTGGGAAACCATTCTCAAATTAAACAAGCGATTATAATATTGGTTTATGACACTTCCATGGGTTGTGGGAAAAACCAAGTGATTAGTTTCTCCTTATCACATACTGTGCCCATGATCCTTGTCACAAATCGTACACTTGATGCTAATCACATACCGCTCCCAAGATATTTAAATAAATAGGATTCCTTTAGGTCGTTATTAGTCGTTAATCTAATAAATAAATCATTTTTCACAATGTAAAACACAAGAAAGGAAAAAGAAAAGAAAGATACATAGATTTTCAAAGTTACATTTTCGTCATAACTTTTTTCTACTTATTCTCGAGAATATAATATATATATAAAAAGTTAAAGGGCTATAAAGAGAAGAATTTCGGTAAGCTTCAACAAAATCATTCTATAGAAAAACACGTTTTCGCAGCCTCTCTGTCGCTCTCTGTCTGTCTCTCTCTCTCTCTCTCTCTCTCTCTCTCTCTCTCTATATATATATATATATATATATATATATATATATATATATATATATATATATATATATATATATACACATTTTTGTTTCAAGATGCAGAAATTCTTCATAAATGATTTCTATGCTCACGAGGATAAAGTTGATAAATCTAAAAATGATCCTTCTGAGTTAAGTATAGAGTATCAAGCCTTTTGCAGGCAGTTAAGAAGTTGGTAACTCCATTCTATACCTCTAAGAGATTTTGAGCAGTAGTTAATCATTTCTTTACAGAGTCTTCCAGAGTTATAGAGTAGAGCTGCCAGTTACCACCTTCTTCACAATTTGCAGAAGGCTAAGGAGATGATCCATTTTTCGACTTACAACTTATTCCCTGTGTCTATTGATATTAATATATTTCATATAATATCAGGATTGTTATAGGACTCTTAAGTAAAGAATGAAGTTGACTGCCATTATAGTATAACCCACAAATTTACTCCTGCATTCGTGGTTTTATCCAAAGACGTTAACCTCATAGTTTCTATCAGTAGTTGCGATGCAAAAATATAAACCCACTTTGCGGTTTTTACAAACAGTTTATTTTATCAGTATTTTATCAATAATGTTCACTTGTTTACTCCTGTCGTTGCTTAACATAAATTTTTCGATTTCGGAACTATATATATATATATATATATATATATATATATATATATATATATATATATATATATATATATATGTTTTTTTTTAATCCGAAATCCAGAGGCACTTTTCATTCCGAAGGTACATACAGTAAACGTCGGAGCAATCCTTTACTGTAGCCGATATGACAGACAGACATGGAGATATGACGTCACTAATTGCTCCATTGTGTCACACAACAGGTGTGACGCCACACCCTGCCGCTACGCCGAGGCAAGAGAAAAAAAATACCGAACTGTGATTCCTCTATTGTAATATGACTTCCTGGACCCAAAGCCGGCTGCTTCTAATTTCATGTCCCACCGCTCCTTGCGACAAATGGTATCCTCCCACTTCCTTTATGGCTCACCTGGGTCTCTTCGGCTACAATGTGACAGTCCCTCAAGACGGTCTGCGGTCTCAGTAACAGCTGCATACGAGTTTCTGCACAGGCAATCTTATTGTGACTTTCGTGAAATCACAGATTACGTGTTCACAAACATTAGTCTGTTTTATTTTTATGAAATGAGTTATTTATAGGCTGCTAGTATAAATATACATTATATACGTATATACTTTACATATATGTTTGTTTTATCCCATATGTGATACCCCAATTAAAGGATTGTTGATATTCACATAAAACAAATCGGTCTAACATATCTTACATCCTTACATAAAGTTGTAAGCATAACAATATAAGAAATATATATTAATTTTTCATTTTTCATTTAAAATCATAACTCAAAATCACAAACTTTCTTTCCTTACCGCCCTCGGATGTCTCTAAATAATTGATCTGCTTGTCTGTAGGTCTGTATGCCACGATTATCATTTGAACGGGTGAACCGATTATTTTTTATTTTTTTGGGGGGGGAGGGGGAAGGGAGAGAAGGGGTAGAGATTAGGCTCCAATTCCTGTGAACCGGGCACCCTGTCCTTGGTAGCCGAAAAATGTGTTTTTCTATAGAATGATTTGGATTGAAAAATTATGACGAAACGGTAACTTTGAAAATGTATGTATTTTTCTTTTCTGTTTCCTTTCTTCCGCTGTACATTATGAAAAATGATTTATTTGTTAGATTAACGACTTCTAAAGAAATCCAATGGGTACGATTTGCGACAAGAATCATTTGTACGGTACATGATAACGAGAAACCAATTCTTGATCAATGTTTGTAGGTACCACGTGATTTAGAGTCAATCACTCGGTTTTTCGAAAAACCCATCGTAGTATCATAGCCCAAATTATAATCCCATCGTTAATTTAAGAATGGTTTCCCAAATATTGAGTCCATACGATGTATAAGGAAACTGGCAGTCAATTGCTGTCAATTTATATGCTTTATAAAAATCTAAATGAATTTCACTGAACAATCGGGAGAGAGAGAGAGTTCGATAAAGAGACACGAAGAAGAGGAATCATTATCAATCAATCGACTACAAAAGACTCGGATACTCAGGAATTGTTCAACTCCTCTGGTGTGGCCATGTTGTTAGCCTGGAATTGACTAAGGAGAAAATTATTTACGATCAGTAACCGGAGAGGATCCCCTAGGCAGTAGTAAAAATTAGGTCTAATCCCGATGAAGCTGGCCGTGAAGTAGAGGAGAAAATAACAGTGTACTGTAACGACGGTCCCTGAACAGGTACCTGCAGAGGTACTAAACAACATTTCGGGTACTCGGGCTAATTGATAACCGGGGACTTGTCAAGGGCCACTTCGGCGTTTTATAATTCGTGATACGATTTATACTTTAGCTAGTTAAAATATCAAATTACAGATCAATTGGAATAATTATAAATTTAATGAATATCTTAGTTTCCTTGATTGTCATTGATATGAATAAAAATATTAATTTTAGTATTATTATTTAGAATTCGTCACAATCCACACTGGTTCGGCGTCCTTAATACCAAGCATTACCGAATCAGTTGATAACACAAACGGTCAGTCGTTCACAGGAGACGTTAGAAACTTGAATTCTGTCAAGATTTCACTGAATTGGTTCTTGTAGATGCATTATATTTTGTTTAATTTGATTTGTCCTATCAAAGGATTCCTTATTACATTCAAAGATGTTGCATTTTAAACAAACCTTAAAAAGGGGTGCGATGGGATTGATATGAATGAAGCATCAGCATAAATTACTGACCAGGCTGAAAGCAAAAATTAAATAATCATACATATTAAAATTATAATTAAGCTTCTAATGCGAAACATAAGCCATGATAGAGCTAAAAACGAGCTTAAAAGCTAAATATAAATGTAAAAATCTTAAATGTCAAAGGAATAAAACAAAAAGAAAAAAAAATTGTACCACTTCAATCCAGGAAGGATCTTGGGTTATGTACTTGGTAAGGAACTACTGTTTCTAGAGCAACGGTTGTGCAACGAGGCGATCTGGTCGTCCAACCACCAGGGTTTTGCCCGCCTTATAAAGACTGGATGAACCCCACAAGGGTCTTCTGAGAATGTGTTCTAATCCATGGCAGATAAAACAGAATAAACAATCATCTGCCATAGAGAAATAAAAAATAATTATTGTACAAAAATAAGGAATAAAAATGATACTTAACTAAGTATGTTGCTAATTATTTTATAACGAATGAAAAACATTTGCTAATTAGGCTACACAATTGCTAACATAATTGCTAAATAGACCCGAGAAAATCACCACAACTTAAATTGTTTTTATTAATTACTTAACTATGTATTTTTATTTTATTAGGAAGATAGTTAACATTGTCAAAGGACGGCCAATGACGATTTTTTGACGTGTTATATATCGATGATCACAAACTACTACAAATAGTCAATTCGGTTCTATATCAGTCGATTTTCACCTGCTGTTACAGAAATTCTATGGCTTAAAACATATCGAAATTATTGCTGTCCCATAATGTGGGTTGTTGAATAAACATTTTGGAGGTGATTAGATAATTTTCTATGGCTGATTTAAGATTGGAATTGGACAAACAAAAAATAGACTCGTCTCTAGGGTTCCTCATCCTGTGCATTTTAACTTTCCCTTGTATTCGTTAGTTTTTGTCTTTGATTTATTTTTGAATTATTTGATTTATTTTTCTGATGTTTTGTACATTTTTGGATTTTGAGTAAAAGAATTTCCTTTTTAATTTTTTTTTATTTTCTGATGTTTGTAATTTAACCTTTCTCAGCTGTTGTTATGTAATCTCTCTTTTCCCTGAATATGTGTCTGGGTACCAGGGATGCTGTCTCTGGTTGGTGCCATTTGGACTGTGGATGTGAGATGTGCTGCATTTTCTGCTTTATATAAGTTTATTTTTTTTGTTTTTTTTCTCTATTGCCTGATGATGCAAGAATTGGGCGTTGTTTTCCGTTATTTTTGAACTCTTGCTCTTGTAAATTAATAGAAATTAAATATTAGTTCAAAAATAACAGAACACTAACCAGCATAGCAGCCAGTGTCTCTCTGCTACTTACTCAGCAGATCTAATTAGCTCTTATTTTTAGCATTGGCTGTTACGAGTTTCAATCCCTTGTTACTTAGTTGAAAATCGGTGTGTGTGGAACTGATTATTATTACAGATAGATCTGTTATTACAGTTATTCTTTATTATTATTATTAAGTAACTTAGTTAAAAAGTGTTAATCGAAAATCACTCCTAATAAATTACTGATTATTAGTAAGCCACCCATAATCAACAAAAGCTAGGAACATACATTTATTCTTCTAGCATTAGCTTAATATTTATCACCAACCTCCAAATATTTGTTTACTGAATGCAACTGCCAGACGTGTGAAAATATATTTCTGTATGAATAACTTACACACACTATCTATTACGTGGAGTCGCCTCTTAGAGTAGTGTTTCATTATTTAAGGATTTAAGATTGAATTAATTTGTTAATAGTTAATTATTATGAACATGTATTTATCTAAAAATATTTTAGTGTAATGTGATACCTCATTAACATGTGCATCGCAGCTATAAAATGCTTATGGTTCGTTTGTATTTAATCTTTGCAAAATGAACTGTTAGTTATTAATTTCATATTTTGTAGTAGAAGCGTGCTTTTTTTTTTTTTTTTTTTTTTTTATCATGCAAGATCATTGAATAGATAGTAAGTCTAAGCGATACCTCTTGCGCTCCACCTTCTCCATTACACCTCGCACCTTGCTTCCTCTTTGCAGGTAGAGAAGGTTCTCCGATAATCTGCCGATGGCTGGAGGTGACGGATGCAGACTGTACGGCAGAAACGTGACGATGGAGGCAGAGAACGGATAGACGGACACAATGCGCCACCTGGGCGTTGCGTGGAACGAGGGGCGCTTTTATTACGCTTCAACGGATTTCCTCTCGATCGGGTTTAACCTTTCTGCCTCAATGATGTTGCATTTGCATATTTAATGTAGCATCATTGCATTCGGTGGATCGGGCTGGAGACGGAAGTTGACCGCGGAAAACATATGTTTAGTTCTTTATTATTACATACGCTATAAGCTTATGGTTATTCAACACCAATAATGGGATTGGTAGGGAACATAGCCAACTGTCTCAGTATGTTTGATACGACAGTTCGGAAACATAAAAAAAAAAATAATCATATCTTTGGATTAAAAATGAGCATCAAAACCGATAAATCCAACTGATTTTGCCGTAACAGGCCGAACCTCATTTTTAACTTTAATGTAAATTTCAACAAAAAAATTATCTTAAATATGTAACTAAATTTGAGATCTCCGAATTACTATGCTATAAGGAATTGATTAATCAGCTAAGGCCAAGATAGGGCCCACATCAATCGTGCAAATCTCTTGGCTTTCATTGTCGGAGCGGATGTGGAAGATTTGTGGATTTTTTTTAATGAAAACGAAGTGTTCTCAAAATACGGTATGAACAAGATCCAAATGTGAGATTCGATTTAATACCTCAAAAAAGCCTTTGACAATTGGGTTTTTTATTGTTCCGGAAGTGATACATACCACGAAAAAATGATATTATTTTTGCATGAAATTTTTATTGCACGTGATGTCACTAAAAGCCATAATTTAATTCCTCGAGCATGCTCCTAGAACTACTGTAAATGTTAAAAAATGGCTTATTTTTCAGTTTTTCTTTTTTTTAAGGACCTTAATTTTTTAATTATTATTTCCGGCTTTTTAAACGCTTTTTAGTTATATTTTTTATTATTCTCAAACAAAAATATTTCTCATTTTAAAAGTGAACACTTTTGAATTTTATTCACCAGAATGCTTTACCGATTTTATCTAAGCATATACAATTTGTTTCTTCTACTATTTCCCTAATTATCATGCTGAGAAAGTCCTTTGTGGATTTAATTCAAAAAATGAATATTTGTTTCTCTATCGTGCCTGGACTATATTTTCTTTTCCATGATTTTAAGATTAGACTTCTCGGAAAAAGTGTGATGTCATGCCATGCAAAGTTTGAAGAGACGCCTTAGGCTTTTCGCGATAGGCTTTTCGATACTAACGATAGTGCCATGGAACTATCGCCAACCTTGCTATCATGTCTTGCTAAACAGATACATAGGCACAGTCTATACTAAGATGGTGTAACTTTTATTTTAATTTCAAATCTTTTTTTTTATTATTTGTTTGTAACGGTTGTCAGTTGATAGATGCTTCATTTATTCAAATGAATTTTAATTTTTTTTTAGTTATAACATATTTATTTAATTCATGATGTCTAATATCAGTGAGAACTCAAGATAGAAGTATGGCTTATGGCTGTTTCTTAGAACTTCTTGATTATGAAAGTGTAGAAGCAGAAGATGAACTTATGGAGGACTTTTTTGAAATAATTTTTACTATTCTGTGTTACAACAGACATTGCAATTTTTTAATTTAGGATTGGTATAACCCATCATGCAAATGATAAAAATTGTAATGAATAATAACCAATATAATTTACCTAAGCATAAATCACTTGTAATAAATATACTATAAATCACAAATAAACATTTATTAATTGAAAAGAAAACATAAATAAAAATAAATTTGGTATAAACAGTTTCAAAACAATTTTTTGGATTTTTTTTTTCATTTTTTGATATTTTTCAGAATGACGCTGCATTTAGAAAACAATCAGGTCTGTCGAACTGAGCCTGTTGTTTGCCTTGTTTTCCAGTATGAGATTTAGCATACTACGGTTGAAACTCGAAAAATAGTACAATTACCACACTCCTGAACGGAATTTATACAACCAACAAGATGCTAACATCTAACTCTGAACGTTTAAACATTAAGATTGAGATGACTTTTTTAAGAAGTTGTGTGGCCCAGGTAAAGCTAAGAAGCAAGCTTTATGCAACTCAGAGCCCATTTCATTGAGACTGAAGAGCTCAGTTTGTGGTGAAACTAGTCAGTCCACGTATCCTGTAGCATCTACAGTACGATTCATTTCCTTCCATGCGACAAACCATGGGCTAATC
Source organism: Rhaphigaster nebulosa (assembly GCA_948150685.1). NCBI lineage: Eukaryota > Metazoa > Arthropoda > Insecta > Hemiptera > Pentatomidae > Rhaphigaster > Rhaphigaster nebulosa. The sequence continues at coordinate 31,528,461 of OX411306.1, forward strand.
AGAAAAGTAATGAGTGGCATTTACAGTGGGTATTGATTTGCATCCGTATTATCAATATTTTTTATTTATGTAGGTCTTGAGGAGTATCTCATTTTATTTAATGCAATTATTAAACTATTTTAAAGACAATTTAACCGTGAGTGGCTAATTTATTTATTTTAAAGTACTTCAACCGCTGGGCTCATTAGTACTTAAATTATAAATTTATATACTAGTATACAGTGGTTATGAGAAATAATATACAGCGTTGCCAGAGCATCTAGACCCCCCTTCCCTCCTTCGAAGTCACAAAATATTTTTACTTATCCGTATCTGTAAAAAAAAATTGTATAAACCTATTTGAATTTTATTTTATAAATAATATACCTAGGTATAGAAAATATTATATATAGAGGGGACCCTCTTATATCCACGGTTGGAGTGGGTTTCTTTAAAGTATATCCTGGAATTGTCCCTCCTTCTCCTTTTCTCCGAAACGAAATCCTGGCTACGATACTGGTGGGTATTCTATATGTTACGCGTGTAAATTCCAATTAGTTGTGTTTAAAATGAAAAATCATATTTTCTACAATACGCAGAGTGCTGTTTTCCTAATAATTATAAAACCGCCCTGGCAACAAACACTCACTTTATCGTCATACTCCACATCTGATATTTCGACTTTTAACCTTCACAGACACCGCATCCTGAGTTATAAATGCTGCAATGTGTAGGAAATTGAATTGAATAAATCATAATTCACAAATACATCGTTTGCACTCCGACATAGATCCTTTCCACCATATTTATCTTTACATCACTCAATAACCAACATATTAGCTCAATCCACTTGCTCCACTCATTCTCATAATGCTTCTCGACGTTTGAAATAGTAAGATCTCGCGTAAATATAACTATTGAAATAGTGACTATGATCGCTTATTCCATTTGTCTTGAGTTTTTTTAGCAACCGTTCTTTCACTCTACGAAGCCAGTAGTTCAATACTAATGATATGTCTTGGAGTCACTCGGTGCGTGGAGGAAGGAGTTTAGTGATGAGGTTGACGGGATAAGTGTGATTATTGTTTGTAAAATAGGGTAGTAATGAAGTATATGACTTATTTTTCGTATATTTTATATACGGTGCCATTTAGAACAACTGGAATAGATCATTGAAATTAAAATTAAGGGTCAAGTAAATGAAGGTAATAAGTAACATTTTTCGAGTTCCTATTAATCAAAATACCTTTATCCACTATAAGGCAGATGTGTATCATACCTTGTCACCTTGATCATTTCAGTTCTGAATCAACTATCGAGTTTATGTAAATAGAAGGAGGAAATATTAAAATATATTACTTTATACAGTTGCCCATAGAAATAATTCAGTTGTTCCGAAAATGCCACTTATCATCATTATCCATTTGACTCTTCAAATAAAACACAGTTATCGATATTTTCATCCATTCGAAGTTATAAAAGGTTCTAAAATCTGAGGGGAATATGCCATTGGACTATAAAAAACCTGCAGAGGTTTTATGAAAAGAAAAAGTTCTAAGCACCTAACTTAAATTCTTATATTTTATTTATAATAACCGTACACAATTATATATGTACAAGGAATGGGGTACTCAGTAAGTAAAGAACTGTGCTCCTATTTCCCGGTCCCAGGTTCGAGACCGCCTGTGACAGATAACACTTATTCTAATTTTGTCAGCCGTGGATCGACCCTCCTGTGCCTCACTCAGCCTCTATAGAGAGGATATCTTTAATTAGAGAAAAACCTGGCGGTTGAGCGAGATCTTGGCCAAATCACTTCAAAGTGCACTACGTCTCTCTCTACAACTTCTCCGCATTAAATGGTTTCAATCCCACCATATGCGATCTTTATAATTGCACCAATTGTTGCAGAGTTGAAGCACTATCCTTCTATTAAATTGATCAGAATACAGTAAGATTTTATTATCATTCTTGTTAAAATAAGGGTTAGCAACAAGACTACTTCATCCTCTATACAGTAGCAGCCTGCGAGTTGCTGTGATGGACGGATAGCAGAGATAGGACCGCCCTAAGGGACACTTTAACTCTAGCAGTTCCACTTAATCAAAGCGTTATCGCGGATCTGCTCCTCTTATCGCGACACAACCCCTTCCTAGAGAGCTCGTTAGATTCAATCTAGGCGCCTAGTATCTCGCGCTTAAATCGCACGCTATTCATATTTTATTTGGTCATTTCAATTATGAACAAATTAGGGGAAGTGTTATTGCTGGCTCTGGGCATGAGAGTGTCTCCCGACAACTAGGTCATCAAATAAGTAACTACATCTTTTTGCTCCCTCAATTCCCTTTAAATAAATCACCTTTATCCTAATCTCTTCTAGTAAAATGCAGATAAGAGTGATCGAGAGCTATTTTAGAATAAAAATCGAAATTTATCTTATAATTATCTTTCAATTTAAGTAATTTTGGCTTTTATTATAAAATAGCTCTTTATTATTTCTATCTGTATTTTGCTAAAGTCCATATTGATAATCTTATTCAAAGTGTGTACCTCCAAATGCATTAATCGATAAATTAATTGTAGTTGAATGAACCGTTTCCATAATCAAAGAAATGATTTCATTACTGAAAGTCTTTTGAACGAAGTCATTCTAAGTGCAACATTGTTATTTTTAAGACTTCATTCGTTGCGCTCCACGAAGTCCATCCCCTAGCGACAACCCTCCAATTACCCTGGAGGTCTGGAGCAGTTACTGCCGACAACTCTTTCACCCCTTCGTTGGAGGTGGATATTCCGCGGGCCGTATTAAAATATCAGCCTCTCAAGACACCTCCCCCTGTCCCGAGTTAATAAACAACTCGGCATTAATTGAACGGGTTTCTAACCCTTCGCCTTATTAAGCTCTAATGGAGCAGGGTGACTATTTCCGTTGTGTTTTTTTTTTTCTCTTTTTTCCTTGAAACCCTTCTTTCTTTTTACCGGAGTGAGAAATTAATCCGTCGCAGGCTAGGGTTTATTGCGCCGGTTGGATTAACGTGTTTTGTCTTGATTCGTTAATTGAGCAGTAAATAGTTGAGGGGATTTTAAAAAAAGGGGCCACTAAGGGCGAAACCTTGTCCCCACGGATTTATGTGAAGGCACGGGTTGCCAGAGGTCTTAGTCCTGATTGCTCTCAGGCAGTAACAACTACTGCGAGAATTCAGATTAAACTGTACACATTTATTTCTGTTTAGATGGTCTTGAAAGATACGTAGTAACTAATGTTAATGTATTACCTAAAATTCCAAATTTTTAAATTAAAATCGATGATTTTATTTTATCAAGTACACTAGAACACCATTAACTGTATATTAACTGTAGGTATATTTACATCCTGGGATAGGGTGTATTATGATTTCACAAAGAATAACTGAGTTACAGTTAAAGACTGACTGTGAAGATTGTAAAAATTTATTTTTAAATAATCAACAGTAAATGTATAAATTTGGTTTCGGGAATGATAATTCCAACAAATTCCATTATTAGACTTTTGCTCTCTGCATTTAATTATATTATTCATTTAACGAATTTTATTTTAATCTGAGTTCTGGTTAAAAAAAAATAAGAAAATATATATAAAGAAAAATGTTCCTAAGCCTTATACTATTTCAGAAATTATTATATATTTCGCGTCTATTTAATATTTTGTACGTTACCTTAGAATACATATAAAATCTAATAATAATGGTATATTGATGGTCCAAAAATAAAATCTGATAAAATAATTTTAAGATTTGCTGGCAAGCATTATTTTGTATTAATTTTTTTTTTATATACAGAATCTGAACTTTTAAAAGATTTAGAGATTTTCTCTCAAGTATTTTTTTTTTTTTTTTTTTTTATATTTCCTAAGAATGTGGTGTTTCATAAATTCGACAAATTCACAAAATATCTTCATTTGATGGACCTCACTTTGATATACCTATCCAGATTTGAAATTGGAGTAGAAATAAAACATTATTATTGAAATTTAGTAGATCTGGCTTAAATTAATATTTCTTTTATGAAGGGAGCGAATCACAACCCGTTAGGAAGAAATACTGGAATTACCGCATTCCGCTTTAAACAAAAAAAACAAAACAAAAAAAACGGTCATATGCAAGATCAAATTATTATTATAGGTTAGGATACCTAACCTTCCTTAATCGGGCTAGCAGTGTACTAACATTTTTTTTTTTTTTTTTTTTTTTTTTTAAGCCGAAATGTATTGTCTTTATTATCATTATAATCTTATAGTAACTAAGTACCTACAAGCCGCGGCGGGACTTTTTTTGTTTTTTTTTAAAGGAGTATAACATCAACGGTTTTGGTTTGTTTGAACTATACAGATTTTGAATATATTTTGTCTATATTTTAAGAAATAATATATTTATATAAATAATTAATGATTAAAAAAATATATTCAGAAAAATTCAAAGAAACGCTATAATTTACACAGGAGGAGATGTGCTTCGCTGTCATTAAGTGCTTTAGATATATTTGGGGACAATCCTACTCTACTTATTGTTGGGATATAGTGAGTGCATTCCTCAAAAACATGTTTACCAATAATGGAGTTACAATACTGGAGTTGCAATGATGGAGGGGGCAGTTTTCAAATAAGGTATATGTGTGGCCTATTCTTAAGCGGGTTAGGGCAAATTCCTCTATGCGGCTGCAGGGCAGGATGTAGACCATGATATTTGTTATTATTTAATTATATGGAGAGGCTTTCATCCCACATAGCCAATGTGGATTATATCATTGATTGGCTAAAGTGTCACAACCTCAATTAAAATTATTCATAATCGTATTTTTTCATGAAAGTAGTTTCTAAATGATTTTCTCAAGATTGAATTAATAATAATCCAAAGGATAATTCCAAGGCGTAAAATCAGACCAGTGCCTATACTGTTCCTGAACAGAAAACAAAAATTACTGACTATAAATATAGAGATTTTTCTGTTAGGATAGCTAGCGGAAAACAAGAACTTACAGTTAATGAAGTCTGGAAAGTTTTAAGACTAAATATTAAAGGAGTTTATAAACAAATATCGTGATGAGTAATTTTTATTTTTTCCTGATATTGAAGATCGATAAAAAAAAAAAAAATTAATAATGCATGAATCGATTTCAATAGTATCATAATGAGATATAAAGGAAATACCTTCTGGTCTTATGAAAGTCATTGATGCTCTTCAGTCTTAGCAATTACGGGCCACGGTTAACATGATCACGTAATTCGTTTCCGGCCAGACGAGTCAATTACTAACATAATAATAATTCTGTGTAATTGCCAATAATTTATGGCACGGACCAATTATTACTGAAACCTAATTGCATCGCCAGGATTGTTATTTTTTTTTTTTTTTTTTGCAAGATGGTTGCAAAGGATAACTGTGGAGCTTGTCCAATTAGAGTAAACCGAGGTACTTGACGTTGAAGCGATGACATGGTCATAACGAGCATGATCTCGTACTGATAATGCTAATTGTATTAATTCAATGTAAATGATGAAACAACCGTCTGCTCATGAGTAAGAGAAAGACGAACGAAAAACTCATTTTTCATTATCGACTAAGCAACGTTGAACAATGAATAAGTACGATAATCAGTAAAAAAAAATAGTTCTATTTTTCGCTAGGACTAAGAATGCTGCAAATGATTGAACTATGGCTTATAATTTCCGAATAATTATACATTCAAAAAAAGTTTCTTTGTGATGGCACCTGTGACTATAAGACATTGTTTTTTTTTTTTTAAGGGTTTGGTATAATGATTCCAAGCACTTTACAGCCTTCCCCTTCCTTTATGAGTGGCCGAAATATGGGCTTAGGAAATTAAATTGCTCGCGTCTTTTCGAAACGAAAAGGTGCCAAATCTCAAAAAAATCGGCCGAGAGTCTCGAAGATAAGCAACGGATGGCGAACGGTTGGATTTTTTGTTCAATTTTTGGTTTTTATGTAAATAAAAAAGTATAACCTTAAATTTTGAGGGGAGGAGTAAATTTTTTTTCTTGGCCGATTACATATGTTCGTTATTGAAAATGATAAAACAAATCAATTTAAAATATATTCGTTTCAGGTCCTGAAGTGAAATCATTTACGTAGATTCATATATGATAATGTAATATCAAAATAAGGTGCCTCTAGCCTGTGCTGTTATACACGGCACCGAAAACCTGTAACCAAATAAATAAAATAACTGATGTGTTGAGACCCTCTCTATTTCTTTGGTTTCATCGTTCTCCATATTTATAAAACTTAAAAGATAATAATTTCAATAAAATATATGAATTTTTCGTAAGTCAAAATGTAATGAAACATTAAATATTTCTTTTTTTTTCTTAACAGAATGAATAGCATCATAACATAACATATCTCTAAATTTTTTTATAAGTTCAGATCAGCGTGAATACTGAAATAAAATCAATGACATTATGTAACACAAATATCAAAATCAAAAACATTCAGCAGAATAATATTAGTAAAGTGCACGGTAAATGTATAGTTTAAAATTAAAAGCTTCAAAATTTCACTAAAATGTTTGTAACAGTATTTATCTTAATGAACTTTTTCAATATAATTTATCAGTGTTGTTAAATTTTTTACATTTTTGTACGCTGTAAATAACCATCCATTCATTTTGACCATTCCTGAATCTATTGGCAAGTTTCATCGTGACGTCAGTACATAAATTCGTTCGTTCGTTCGTTTCTCGCATAAGTCAAAAACGTGTAACCACAGAAAGTTAAATTTTCTACTTAGAATTTTTGTAACATTTAGTTGTGTGTATCTCTCTTTGGTCACTGCATGATAACCGGAAGTGGTACTTTACTTGAAGATCATTATAGATTTTCATCAAAAATGTATTAAAGTATAATGAAAAAATTCTCAAATTTGATATATAAAACGTGCGTATTAGATACGCATATACATTCTAGATTTTAGTTAAAATTGGCAAACCGAAAGTGTTACATTACTTGTAGGTCATAATAGACTTTCATAAAAAAATATTAAAATATAATACAAAACATTTCAAAGTTGGCATATAAGACTTCTGTTTCCACATAAATAATATAATAGAATTTTGTGAAAATTGGAAAACCGGAAATGGTACTTTGCTTGAAGTTCATAATAGGCAAAACATTTATAAATTTAGTAGTCTTTCATATAAAATTTTACTTCAATTAAAATAAAACTTTTCAAATTCTCTATTTAATGCTTTTATGTCAATACAGATAAACTAATAAATTTTAGTGAATAGAGCCCAATCGGAAATGGTAGTTTACTTGTAGGTAGGTCATAAAACCTTTCAGAAAAAGTTATATTAAAATGAAATGTAAAACATTTCTTATTTGGTATCTAAGACTTTTACATCAATATAGATAATATACTAGATTTGTCAGCCGGTAGTGGTGCTTTACTAGACATTGTTCTTGTTTTTTTTTAATTTTCGCCTTTTTTTTTTTCTGAGCTATCGATTTATAATTTAATAGGCGTATAAAAAGTCATGTGGTGTCCATATCATATGTAAATTCTTTAATTTACTGATTTTAATTGAAATTCGAGCTAACGAGAAATTGATAAAACGCATACTTAAGACAGCGCCGTTTCAATTTATTCAAGATTACTGAAAATATCAAGTTTTTTTTCACCAGTTTAACCTCAAAACGGAGGTCAAAGACAACCCTATAATTTAATGTAATGCGATTAAATAAATATGATAACATAACTTTAAAAAAAGGATCAAATAAAATCATAAGTGTTTTATCTGGCGAACTAATGCTTCAAGCATTCGGTTGAGTTAAAACGGAGTTTAGTTAAGAACTAATAACTAATAACTAAAAACTAACTAAAAGAAAGAACTATTAACAAGTAAAGAACTATTTTAACTAAGAACTTCATAATTGCATATATAAATTGCTTATAAAATATTTCAAAAAGTTGACCTTCTGATTAATCAAAGAGAACTTTCCCGAAATGTGGTCAAGATTAACACTAAAAAAACAGTAAAACGCTGTTTATTGATTGCCGACGCTTCGGCCCACATTGCAGGTCTTCTTCCGGGCTGCAAAGAGCATGATACGATAAAGATGAAAATCGTAGAAGTATACTGAATGATAGTGTAAAAATAGTATATTCATAACACCTGGATGGTATGAAATGAATATCAGTAATAAACACACAAAATAAATAAATAGAGTAAAACTAAATAGGATATTAACAAAAAAAAGTAATGCAAGCATAAACAGAAGTCATCTTAATATGTTTGCCTTACTTTTTTTTTTTTACACATTTAGTTTTACAATACTTCTTTATTTTGTGCAAGCATATGTTCAATTTTAATTTCATACGATTCAGGTTTGAGCTCTTAATTCCTTTTATATTTTTGTTATTTATAATTTGGTTTTTCTATACCATTTTTATGATTTCTTTCTGTATAATTCTATGATTTTATGATCTTTATTGTATCTCGTCCTTTGCAGTCCAGAACGAGGCCTGCAATATTGGCCGAAACATTGTTATTCGTTAGATATCTTTTACATCTAGTTTTGTTGATCTTGATCTCCATCCGAACTATCTTATACTTTTGTACTTATAGCTTTGTTTCAAAAGTCAAAGAGCTTATTATATCTGGTTCTAGTCTAATAATAATTTAACCTTCACCATTGAATAGAACTTTGTTCTTTGCCCCATTTCCAGAGTGAACTATACCCTACCATTTGCTCTTCCAGGAGGCAACCATGGATCACTCCATATTCTAAATCCCATCAGCCAAACCTCCATTCCTCACCCCTGGACTCCTGCCAGAGACTCCTCAGACAGGATGTTTTGGCCTGAAGACGATCCTACAACAGTGGAGTATTGATCTTAACTTTTTTACCACCCCAGACCCGGTAGCCGGGGGAGCGACCCCAACGTGAAATTGTTGTGTCCTGCATACAAATAAGGAGCTCCCCCCCCCCCCCTTCCCGTGTACGGCAAGAACAAATTCTTCCGATGCTCTTAGCTCCGGATCGATAGCTCTATACTCCTGGATCGGGCTATCATCGGCCCAGTATTAGGGCTTATCTCCCTGCCTTATATGACACAGGTATATAGGCGTGCTTAAAAATAGGGTTCACTTCAACAATGAGACTTTTTAAAATCGAAACTTTCCATTTTGTTGGACTCTGATAAATTCTTAAAACGTATGAATAGCATCTAATTAGCCTTACCAATCACCAATTTATATTACCAATCAATAGTTACCTATATTCTGCATCTTAAATAGTCTCAAAGAAAAAAATTGTTCATGTTAAAAAAAAATGTATATATTGACAATATTCCTGCAAAACCTTGTAAGCCCTATTTTTATCAAAATACATTTTTCATCTCTATATAAAAAAAAAAAAGGTTCCGGACTGAATTGAGTTGTAATTTTTAAGTTATCATCTTTACCAAAGTTATTAGATTTCTAAGAATGATTTCAAAAGCACTTATAAGGTTTTGCAGGTATACTGTCGGTATATTAATATTGTTTTTATATTTTATTGGATTGCACCGAAAATGTGGCGAAAATACAAACAATTGATAAATAGCCATTTCTTTATTTAATTAAAAATCCAAATTCACATTTGCACTCCGTCATAATGAGCAATGGAGTTTGCAATAATTATAAACCAAATTTTCGTGCAGTAAAAATCTCTGAAATGTGCAATAATAACCCCAAATATAGAAAGGTAATTTGGAGATGGATAGAAAATGAGAAGTGTTTTGAAATCAGTATACCACAGCCTTTAAAAAATATCTAATGTGGACAACACATGACTTCCTTGTACGCCTATTTAACTATAAATCGGTGACTCAAAAATTGATTCTGAATTTGTTTTCTAGTTTCCGAAGAAAACTCGGCGATGCGACAACCATCTATTGACACAGACTCACACCCATAATCTTGTTTCTGGAGGTCTCATTCCGATGAGAGATTTCTTCGTGTTCTGTGACAACATTAGAACTGTCAATGTCAAAAGTATGCGTTGGAAATCGACATTTTCGGCATTTTAAGCGGAAGATACCACTTTACTTGTATCGTATTCTCATGTTCACCTCACAAATGGGGAGGAAAACCAGTATTTTAATCATAATTTTAACACTTAAAACAAGTAATAAAAATGATTAATTAGAGTAGAAAAAAATCGCGTTTGTAACCATTTTTGTGGAACCATATGATCTCTGTGTTTAATTTAAACATAATTTCTTATGTAAGTTTATTATGACCTTCAAGTAAAGTACCTTTTTCAGCTCACCAATTTTAACCAAAATCTAGTAAATACATTCATATTGATATAAAAGTCCTATTTACCAAATTTGAGATATTTTACATTATATTTTAAAATAATTTTGATCAATAATCAATAATGACCTTCAAGTAAAATACCACTTCCGGTAATAATGTAGTGACCAAAAAGGGATCTTCACTACTAGATTTTACAGCAATCTTAAGTACAAAATTTTAACTTTGTACGGCTAACCGTTTTTGAGTTATGAGAGATACGCACGTACGTACAGACGTCATGGCGAAACTAGTCAAAATGGATTCAGGGAAGTAGAGGGAAAATGGGGGAGCTGGCGCACTTCTAGGAGCAGCCAATCAGAAGCCAGCATTTTGGTCACGTGACCTATGGCGGGAAATTTGAATTTGAATTTTCATCTCGACCTAACCTTAACTGCCACGTGGTCTTGTCTCGACCCTACCTTAACCACCACGTGGTCTCACCTCGACCTAACCTTAACTATTAGGCCACGCCCCTTTTTAATCACGTGACCGTTAGGTCCCGCCCCTTCTACTCTTATCAATCTCCAACCAGCCAATCATCTTGCTTCATCCTGATTACCCCCACCCTAAGGCGCCATTTTGTTTACAATGACGTGGTCAGCATCCACGCTTAACCACCAGGTTTATCTCCTCCACCAATTGAAGGGTCAGGTATCCGCTTTATTGTCTGTAACCTCCCCTACGGTTATATAATCATAACCTATACGATGAAGGGTCAGGTATCCGCTTTATTGTCTGTAACCTCCCCTACGGTTATATAATCATAACCTATACAATGAAGGGTTAGGTATCCACCTTATAGAGCATGAGTGTACCCGGCCGCCATTTTGTTTTTCTTACACCGCCATTTTGTTTTTCTACTGTTTGAGAGACTTGAGGTTTTGTTGAAGGGTTAGGTACCTACCTTATAGAGCATGAGTGTACCCGGCCGCCATTTTGTTTTTCTTACACCGCCATTTTGTTTATTCTACTGTTTGAGAGACTTGAGGTTTTGTCGAAGGATCAGGTATCCACCTTATAGAGCATGAGTGTACCCGGCCGCCATTTTGTTTTTCTTACACCGCCATTTTGTTTTTCTACTGTTTGAGAGACTTGAGGTTTTGTTGAAGGGTTAGGTACCTACCTTATAGAGCATGAGTGTACCCGGCCGCCATTTTGTTTTTCTTACACCGCCATTTTGTTTATTCTACTGTTTGAGAGACTTGAGGTTTTGTCGAAGGATCAGGTATCCACCTTATAGAGCATGAGTGTACCCGGCCGCCATTTTGTTTTTCTACAGTTTGAGAGACTTGAGGTTTTGTTGAAGGGTCAGATACCCACTTTATAGTACGTAACCTCCCCTATGGTTATATAATCATAACCTATACGGCGAAGGGTCCGGTGCCTACTTTATAGTACGTAACCTTCCCAACGGTTATATAATCATAACCTATACGACGAAGGGTCAGGTATCCACTTTATAGTCTGTAACCTCCTCTATGGTTATATAGTCATAACCTATACGATGAAGGGTCCGGTGCCCACTTTATACTCTGTAACCTTCTCAAAGGTTACATAACCTTTACATTGTTTTCGTGTTTGTGCAACCTTCTCAATGTTTATATAACCTTTACAATATGTAGCTGTATCAACATGTAAACAGGTTGCATCTTGTATAGACAAGTTGGATTATGTCCAGGTGAAATACAAATATGGACCTTGAACTGTTTATCTCTAACATATAAATAAATAGCATAGTTTCTTAATCCTATAACTGCTTTTGGACTTTGAGCTCTTAATCACAAACCTTTCTTATCTCGCTGAAACATAAACAAAACAACTTTTCAATGTACTATGTATTTTTAATGGCTGATAGTATAAGTAATGGTCTTAAAAGGATTAACTTGTCAATGTTCTACGTATTTTTATTCTCTCATAGTTAAATAATGGTCTTAAAAGGATTAACTTTTAATCCATTAAGTTCCTATCGAACTTTTAATCTTTAAAATATATTAACAAATCGAAACGATGGTATCACGTTGGCCAAAGAGGTTGCACCTTTTCATAGCTTTGAAATATTTTCAAAGTACACGAGTCGGTATTAATAACTGCGAACATGTCGCAGTAAATTTTAATTAATGAATATTAATTAATACTATTTCTTAATCCCTTAAGGGCTTTTTGGACTTTGAGCTGTTAATACCAAAACATAAAGAATGATTTAGGACTTCCGCTAAAAAGTAAACAAATTTAGCTTTCGCAATAATGCTCTATCTCTTAATCCTTCCTTTAAAAGTTAACAATGGACTTTGAACTGTTAATCCTCTATCATTACTCATCTCGCTGAAACATAAACAAAACAACTTTTTAATCTTATATGTATTTTTATTCTCTAGTATAAACTATTAAAACGCCGTAAAAGAATTAAATATTAAATCCTTAAAGTTTTTTATCATTTACAAACAATGATAAAGAGCCTTTTAATAATTTCATAATATCTGGATAGATGACGTCATTATTATTAGCTAAAGTTTTGTACCTTTTTCAGTTCTCAATGTTTACATTTTATGCAATTTTTCCAAATTTTTACCTTTACCTACCTATTTCTTTTTTAAATTTTCTATAACCTCCTCAATGTTTATACATTTTCTGTCCGCTAGGGCGCAGCACCTTACTCCACTCGGGAATTTTCCTGGCTAGTTTACATAATGTTCTCAATGTCTATGATTTATACAACCTTCCCAATGTTTACATTTACCTATCTATTTGTTTACGTTTTCTTTAACCTTCCCAATATTTAAATTTTATGTAAATATAGTCTTCTCAACTGATTTTTTTGCCTTTCCTAAATTGGTTTTCCCCTTTTCTGAACTTGATTTAATTATAATTAACTACCCTGGTTCCTAATTGCACTCGTATCAGACCTTGCGATATCATCGGCTCCTTTCGGCTACTCTCGGATACCCTCGGAGCAGAGCGGCCGGGCCCCGATCATTGTCCTCGGTGACGCTCGTTCGTCCTCGGTTTTCCTCGGGCCCCCCACCTCGATCTCCCTAATCTGCCTTAGGATGCTCCCGATTCGAGAATAACCGAACTCCTCCGGACTCATATGATCATCCAGAATCACTAGAAAAAATTTGAAAAAATCTCCTCTTCTCACCTGGACTTCTTCTCCTACGGTTCCAACCATTCATTTTACTCAGCACGTAGAGGTCTCTCGTCTGCGTACCCCTTGATCAACTCTAAATATTTACATTTTTCATAACTTGAAGTCCCATAATTTTAGTGGTTTTTAGTAATTTTAGCGGTTTTTATTGATTTTAGTCATTTCTTATCAGCTTCTAATGGCAAAATACACTCCGGCAATAATATTATGCTTAATGTTTAACCGAATCCATCATTTTCTTTCAATTCATTGATAATATCTTTTGAGTAGGTCTTTTACTGCTTTACTGGTCTTTTACCTCTAATTTTTAACATAGCTTTATATTTTTTAGTATATTTTAACCAATTTTGGATATTATTTTTTGTTTTTATAATTGATTTTACATGTTACTTTATTGATTTTAGTCAATTTTAATGATTTTAGAAATAAAATAAAACGTTTTATTAGCAAATATTTGTATATAAATCTGTTTTGAGATGATTTATTATCTAGAGTTGATATTATTTGAGAATGTTGATGTAAGATGTGCTATATTTGGTCCCCATTTGTATGATATTATGTTGTTTTTTTTTTTGTTTTTTTTCACTTCTAATAATGACCGAATTGGCGAAACGTTGACTGATCAAATATTTTCTGCTGTTTAAGAGATTCAAATCTTTATAAAATGAAATAATTTATATAATGAAATAATAACTATTTATTAGATATTTCTATATCGTCTCCGGGTCAAAATATCTTGTTTTGTGCAGGAGACTGTCAATATTAAAATGTTTAGCATGATCGGATTATAGATAATACTAAAATTAACTCATATGAGCACAATCGTGGTAGTTATAGCACAATTATGACCACACTTTTTCCCAAAAATACCAAAAGTTCGCCTATGAGGCACCACTATCAGTACTTGTTTCCTCATCGAAGTTTGTTTATCGATTAATCAACAATCAGTTCAATCAATTTTGACGAGTCCATCTTGCTTTTGCACACTAACTTTCTGTTGGACAGAACATTTATGGACTTCACCAGGATGAGAACCATTGTTAAGAGGTGTTTCATAGCACCCTAGGATTTTAAAATGAGTAGCCGATAGAGGGAAAATGAGGTAGTTCGAGCACAATGCTGATCACACTTTCTACGAAGAATAGCATCAGGTCTCGTCTATGAGACATTTTTTCCCAGTTACTTTCGCCTTGCCGAGGTGTGTTTATTGGTAAACACAGCAATCACATACTAGATTTGATTTGTTTTTATTAGATTGATATTTATTTTTTTATTAAGAGGCGGAAGCTGGACCTCATTAAGACTCCAATATCTTTTGGTAATCAACTCCAATCAATCCAAAATGTTAAATATTTCCTCGAAAAAACATAAATTTAACGGAAGGTATTAGCTCCGTCCTCATTTCATAATTCAAATTGTTTGATATCTTTCATGAAATGATAACTATTTATTAGATATTTCTATATCGTCTCCGGATCAAAATGTCTTGTTTTGTGTGGGTGACTGTAAATATTAGAATGTTTACCATCATCAAATGATAGATAATATTAACAGTGACTAATATGAACAAAATCGTGGTAGTTAGATTCTGATCACAGTTTCCTCCAAAAATACCATAAGTTCGTCTGTGAGGCACCTCTACTAGTACCTGTTCCCTCATCGAAGTTTGTTTATCAATAAATCAACAATCAGTTCAATCAATTTTAACCACTCCATCTTGCTTTAAGACTCTAATATCTTTTGGTAATCGACTCGAATAAACTCATAATATTAAATATTACCCCGAAAAGACAAAAATTTAACAGAAGGCATTAGTCACTTTCTGAAAAGTTATACGAGCTGCGGACATTTCATGTGACTATAATCCAAGAGTCATGCCCT
This sequence comes from Rhaphigaster nebulosa, assembly GCA_948150685.1. NCBI lineage: Eukaryota > Metazoa > Arthropoda > Insecta > Hemiptera > Pentatomidae > Rhaphigaster > Rhaphigaster nebulosa. Next base: position 31,543,804 of record OX411306.1, read on the forward strand.
GGATAAATTCTACTGTCACAGTCGAATCATAATATTAATCATGGATGGATGACCTTAGTAGTTGAGCTCCTCTAAATACTACACTCTTAATACGAATATAAAATTTTTAATCCAATTTATCACTTTTGCAGGGGAAGTACTGCAGTATATCGATGATTATTAAAACTATCAACACAACTGCATGCGAATCTGCTGACCTCTATTGTCTGTTTTAAGAGCTATTATTCAGCTTTCATGTCACACGAGGGGGTGTAGATCGGTATGTTCAAGGTATGGCTTGAGGTAGTGATGGAGAGTAACGGATGATCAGGAATGTGGTGTAGGATGATTTAGGGATGTTCAGACATGGTTTGAGATGGTTAGCGATGGTCAGAGATGGTTTGAGATGGTTAAGAGTGGTTTGGGGTGGTCAGACATGGTTGGAGATTATTTTAGACCATCTCCAACCATGTCTGACCACCCCAAACCACTCTTAACCATCTCAAACCATCTCTGACCATCGCTAACCATCTCAAACCATGTCTGAACATCCCTAAATCATCCTACACCACATTCCTGATCATCCGTTACTCTCCATCACTACCTCAAGCCATACCTTGAACATACCGATCTACACCCCCTCGTGTGACATGAAAGCTGAATAATAGCTCTTAAAACAGACAATAGAGGTCAGCAGATTCGCATGCAGTTGTGTTGATAGTTTTAATAATCATCGATATACTGCAGTACTTCCCCTGCAAAAGTGATAAATTGGATTAAAAATTTTATATTCGTATTAAGAGTGTAGTATTTAGAGGAGCTCAACTACTAAGGTCATCCATCCATGATTAATATTATGATTCGACTGTGACAGTAGAATTTATCCAGGGCATGACTCTTGGATTATAGTCACATGAAATGTCCGCAGCTCGTATAACTTTTCAGAAAGTGACTAATGCCTTCTGTTAAATTTTTGTCTTTTCGGGGTAATATTTAATATTATGAGTTTATTCGAGTCGATTACCAAAAGATATTAGAGTCTTAAAGCAAGATGGAGTGGTTAAAATTGATTGAACTGATTGTTGATTTATTGATAAACAAACTTCGATGAGGGAACAGGTACTAGTAGAGGTGCCTCACAGACGAACTTATGGTATTTTTGGAGGAAACTGTGATCAGAATCTAACTACCACGATTTTGTTCATATTAGTCACTGTTAATATTATCTATCATTTGATGATGGTAAACATTCTAATATTTACAGTCACCCACACAAAACAAGACATTTTGATCCGGAGACGATATAGAAATATCTAATAAATAGTTATCATTTCATGAAAGATATCAAACAATTTGAATTATGAAATGAGGACGGAGCTAATACCTTCCGTTAAATTTATGTTTTTTCGAGGAAATATTTAACATTTTGGATTGATTGGAGTTGATTACCAAAAGATATTGGAGTCTTAATGAGGTCCAGCTTCCGCCTCTTAATAAAAAAATAAATATCAATCTAATAAAAACAAATCAAATCTAGTATGTGATTGCTGTGTTTACCAATAAACACACCTCGGCAAGGCGAAAGTAACTGGGAAAAAATGTCTCATAGACGAGACCTGATGCTATTCTTCGTAGAAAGTGTGATCAGCATTGTGCTCGAACTACCTCATTTTCCCTCTATCGGCTACTCATTTTAAAATCCTAGGGTGCTATGAAACACCTCTTAACAATGGTTCTCATCCTGGTGAAGTCCATAAATGTTCTGTCCAACAGAAAGTTAGTGTGCAAAAGCAAGATGGACTCGTCAAAATTGATTGAACTGATTGTTGATTAATCGATAAACAAACTTCGATGAGGAAACAAGTACTGATAGTGGTGCCTCATAGGCGAACTTTTGGTATTTTTGGGAAAAAGTGTGGTCATAATTGTGCTATAACTACCACGATTGTGCTCATATGAGTTAATTTTAGTATTATCTATAATCCGATCATGCTAAACATTTTAATATTGACAGTCTCCTGCACAAAACAAGATATTTTGACCCGGAGACGATATAGAAATATCTAATAAATAGTTATTATTTCATTATATAAATTATTTCATTTTATAAAGATTTGAATCTCTTAAACAGCAGAAAATATTTGATCAGTCAACGTTTCGCCAATTCGGTCATTATTAGAAGTGAAAAAAAACAAAAAAAAAAAACAACATAATATCATACAAATGGGGACCAAATATAGCACATCTTACATCAACATTCTCAAATAATATCAACTCTAGATAATAAATCATCTCAAAACAGATTTATATACAAATATTTGCTAATAAAACGTTTTATTTTATTTCTAAAATCATTAAAATTGACTAAAATCAATAAAGTAACATGTAAAATCAATTATAAAAACAAAAAATAATATCCAAAATTGGTTAAAATATACTAAAAAATATAAAGCTATGTTAAAAATTAGAGGTAAAAGACCAGTAAAGCAGTAAAAGACCTACTCAAAAGATATTATCAATGAATTGAAAGAAAATGATGGATTCGGTTAAACATTAAGCATAATATTATTGCCGGAGTGTATTTTGCCATTAGAAGCTGATAAGAAATGACTAAAATCAATAAAAACCGCTAAAATTACTAAAAACCACTAAAATTATGGGACTTCAAGTTATGAAAAATGTAAATATTTAGAGTTGATCAAGGGGTACGCAGACGAGAGACCTCTACGTGCTGAGTAAAATGAATGGTTGGGACCGTAGGAGAAGAAGTCCAGGTGAGAAGAGGAGATTTTTTCAAATTTTTTCTAGTGATTCTGGATGATCATATGAGGCCGGAGGAGTTCGGTTATTCTCGAATCGGGAGCATCCTAAGGCAGATTAGGGAGATCGAGGTGGGGGGCCCGAGGAAAAACGAGGACGAACGAGCGTCACCGAGGACAATGATCGGGGCCCGGCCGCTCTGCTCCGAGGGTATCCGAGAGTAGCCGAAAGGAGCCGATGATATCGCAAGGTCTGATACGAGTGCAATTAGGAACCAGGGTAGTTAATTATAATTAAATCAAGTTCAGAAAAGGGGAAAAACAATTTAGGAAAGGCAAAAAAATCAGTTGAGAAGACTATATTTACATAAAATTTAAATATTGGGAAGGTTAAAGAAAACGTAAACAAATAGATAGGTAAATGTAAACATTGGGAAGGTTGTATAAATCATAGACATTGAGAACATTATGTAAACTAGCCAGGAAAATTCCCGAGTGGAGTAAGGTGCTGCGCCCTAGCGGACAGAAAATGTATAAACATTGAGGAGGTTATAGAAAATTTAAAAAAGAAATAGGTAGGTAAAGGTAAAAATTTGGAAAAATTGCATAAAATGTAAACATTGAGAACTGAAAAAGGTACAAAACTTTAGCTAATAATAATGACGTCATCTATCCAGATATTATGAAATTATTAAAAGGCTCTTTATCATTGTTTGTAAATGATAAAAAACTTTAAGGATTTAATATTTAATTCTTTTACGGCGTTTTAATAGTTTATACTAGAGAATAAAAATACATATAAGATTAAAAAGTTGTTTTGTTTATGTTTCAGCGAGATGAGTAATGATAGAGGATTAACAGTTCAAAGTCCATTGTTAACTTTTAAAGGAAGGATTAAGAGATAGAGCATTATTGCGAAAGCTAAATTTGTTTACTTTTTAGCGGAAGTCCTAAATCATTCTTTATGTTTTGGTATTAACAGCTCAAAGTCCAAAAAGCCCTTAAGGGATTAAGAAATAGTATTAATTAATATTCATTAATTAAAATTTACTGCGACATGTTCGCAGTTATTAATACCGACTCGTGTACTTTGAAAATATTTCAAAGCTATGAAAAGGTGCAACCTCTTTGGCCAACGTGATACCATCGTTTCGATTTGTTAATATATTTTAAAGATTAAAAGTTCGATAGGAACTTAATGGATTAAAAGTTAATCCTTTTAAGACCATTATTTAACTATGAGAGAATAAAAATACGTAGAACATTGACAAGTTAATCCTTTTAAGACCATTACTTATACTATCAGCCATTAAAAATACATAGTACATTGAAAAGTTGTTTTGTTTATGTTTCAGCGAGATAAGAAAGGTTTGTGATTAAGAGCTCAAAGTCCAAAAGCAGTTATAGGATTAAGAAACTATGCTATTTATTTATATGTTAGAGATAAACAGTTCAAGGTCCATATTTGTATTTCACCTGGACATAATCCAACTTGTCTATACAAGATGCAACCTGTTTACATGTTGATACAGCTACATATTGTAAAGGTTATATAAACATTGAGAAGGTTGCACAAACACGAAAACAATGTAAAGGTTATGTAACCTTTGAGAAGGTTACAGAGTATAAAGTGGGCACCGGACCCTTCATCGTATAGGTTATGACTATATAACCATAGAGGAGGTTACAGACTATAAAGTGGATACCTGACCCTTCGTCGTATAGGTTATGATTATATAACCGTTGGGAAGGTTGCGTACTATAAAGTGGGTATCTGACCCTTCGCCGTATAGGTTATGATTATATAACCATAGGGGAGGTTACGTACTATAAAGTGGGCACCGGACCCTTCGCCGTATAGGTTATGATTATATAACCATAGGGGAGGTTACGTACTATAAAGTAGGCACCGGACCCTTCGCCGTATAGGTTATGATTATATAACCATAGGGGAGGTTACGTACTATAAAGTGGGTATCTGACCCTTCAACAAAACCTCAAGTCTCTCAAACTGTAGAAAAACAAAATGGCGGCCGGGCGCACTCATGCTCTATAAGGTAGGTACCTAACCCTTCAACAAAACCTCAAGTCTCTCAAACAGTAGAAAAACAAAATGGCGGTGTAAGAAAAACAAAATGGCGGCCGGGTACACTCATGCTCTATAAGGTGGATACCTGATCCTTCGACAAAACCTCAAGTCTCTCAAACAGTAGAATAAACAAAATGGCGGTGTAAGAAAAACAAAATGGCGGCCGGGTACACTCATGCTCTATAAGGTAGGTACCTAACCCTTCAACAAAACCTCAAGTCTCTCAAACAGTAGAAAAACAAAATGGCGGTGTAAGAAAAACAAAATGGCGGCCGGGTACACTCATGCTCTATAAGGTGGATACCTGATCCTTCGACAAAACCTCAAGTCTCTCAAACAGTAGAATAAACAAAATGGCGGTGTAAGAAAAACAAAATGGCGGCCGGGTACACTCATGCTCTATAAGGTAGGTACCTAACCCTTCAACAAAACCTCAAGTCTCTCAAACAGTAGAAAAACAAAATGGCGGTGTAAGAAAAACAAAATGGCGGCCGGGTACACTCATGCTCTATAAGGTGGATACCTAACCCTTCATTGTATAGGTTATGATTATATAACCGTAGGGGAGGTTACAGACAATAAAGCGGATACCTGACCCTTCATCGTATAGGTTATGATTATATAACCGTAGGGGAGGTTACAGACAATAAAGCGGATACCTGACCCTTCAATTGGTGGAGGAGATAAACCTGGTGGTTAAGCGTGGATGCTGACCACGTCATTGTAAACAAAATGGCGCCTTAGGGTGGGGGTAATCAGGATGAAGCAAGATGATTGGCTGGTTGGAGATTGATAAGAGTAAAAGGGGCGGGACCTAACGGTCACGTGATTAAAAAGGGGCGTGGCCTAATAGTTAAGGTTAGGTCGAGGTGAGACCACGTGGTGGTTAAGGTAGGGTCGAGACAAGACCACGTGGCAGTTAAGGTTAGGTCGAGATGAAAATTCAAATTCAAATTTCCCGCCATAGGTCACGTGACCAAAATGCTGGCTTCTGATTGGCTGCTCCTAGAAGTGCGCCAGCTCCCCCATTTTCCCTCTACTCAGGGATGGTCAAAATGGATATTTTCGTTGAAATCTGAAAACCGAAAATTTTCGTTATTACAATACTTCCTTTACTTTGTACAATGAAGTTAAAAAACACTTTATACTTCAATGCTTTTGGTTAATTATTAAACTAGTTTTAAATAAATGGATGATGTTTTATTAATATCGATGTTATAATATCAAACATCGATGTTTAATTCGCTTTGACACCACTACGCTCACCGTGGCGGCAATTACGGGGTCAAACTAAAACTAGTGGTCTAGATAAGAATTATTGAGCTCATATCGAGAATATAAGTTGTTAGTATCGCGACAATATTATTGATTCGATTTTTTTATAATAATAATAATTTTCACCCAGGCATTTTATCTGTTTGATTGTAATTGTTTCAGGTACTTTAGTTACTTTTTATTTTACAAATCTCTATAAAGCCTATTATTCGCCCAAGTAACAACAAACAATGATAAAAAACAAATATTATAGAACAGATGAATTCAGAAATTGTAAGAATATGCTATCTACACTTGGGTTGATACAACCTAGTGCTCTAATTATAAACATTCTGTGACTGCCATGTATTACTATGTTATATTGGTATTTTATAAGAGATATTAGATGAAAAGAAAACACTGTCGCTGTGAAACATTATCAAACCATGCAGAATTATTGTCTTTCATATAAAATAAACCTCACAAAAAATATTTAGAGTGCTTTGATACATCTTCGGCCGTGGATCGACACTGTGGGATCGGGAGTTCCTGGGGCTCACCCAGCCTCTATAAAATGGGTACCCTTAATTGGGGGAAAAGCCTGGCGGTTGAGCGTGATCTTGGCCGAATCACCTCCTTGCATAACCGTTGGCCAAGAAACAGTACGGTCCTTACCAAGTACTGAACCCAAGACCCTTATCGGGTTGTAGTGGTAAAGGTTTTTTTTTTTTTTTTTTTTTTTTTTTTTTTTTTTTTTTTTTTTTTTTTTTTTTTTTTGACACGTCTTCATGATTTACTTGTTTGGGAAAAACATTTATTATTGTATCTGTAAATTGAATGTTCCTTTTTTAAACTCTTTCCCCAATACTATTTATTTCATTATTTAAAAACTATGCATAAAGAAAAGCGTTGTTGATTGGTTATATGGTTTTTATTTAAACAGTTACATCCATTTAATACTTGTTAGCCAATGCTCAGGTTGAAAAAATAGCTGGTTCTGTTAAAAGATTAAATGAAATAATTGATATTAGTGTCTAATCCTACCGTTACAAAAAAATATCTACTATTGGGATTTGTACATATTCTAATTTAAACTCTTTACATTTTTTTAATGTTCTTCTTACAATTATATGAGTTTGAAGACAGAGAACATTAATAGGAATTTTACAATATAACTAATAAAATTTCTTTCATATTAACATTGTTTTTAATAAAACACTACTTTTATCATTACATGACCCTTTCCAACATACCCTAAAACTCTGAAAACGGTAATACCCTACAGAACACCCTGTGTGGAGGAATCTCTCGCTTCTGGAGGGCTGTTATTTTTGCCTACTGGAATTGTAGGGCTCCAGTGGCAGCCCAAGAAGCTAAGGAATGCGACAATTCCTGTCCCTTTGGACAAATAGCCACCAGTAAATAATGCATTGTCAATTAGTTTACCGACACTCTCTCAACACTACGCATCAAATAACCGTTCTTTTCCCTTCTTTTTTTTTCTCTCTGCCTTCTTGTCTTAGTGTTGTTTTGTCTTCGGTAGGACTTCTTTGCCTAAGGACATTTATTATTAGGACACTGAAGGGTCTCCTGCTAAACGAATTTCCACCCTCCTGCTATTTACTAAACAGGAAAGTAACAAATATCTTTTGAGTCGTGAAAGACATTTTCGCCATAAAGTGTCATTACTGCTTTATTTATTTATATTTATTTTATAAATATTTTTTATAAATATTTTATTTCGATATAACGGACTGCACTAAACGGAGACACTGTTTAAATGGAACTAAAGCAATGGATATATGCCATAAATGATGTTAAAGGTGCGATGCAAAATGAACCACTTAACAGATCAAATGGATAATTTAAAATAGTAACGATGCATACATAAGGCGTTAGACCTTTGTCAAATTTATACAGTGAATCGAAAAAAAATTGTTAATCGTGGTTCATAGTAGAAAAAATATCTCGGATGATTATGAGCTTTTTATATAAATCTCATTGGCGAATGGTCGACAACGTTATGAAGTGTATATGTGATATCTATACCGTGGAAAAGAATTGAGTATATTAATTTCTATTAAATAATATAAAAAAATAAAAAAAGAGGGAACAATGTAGCATACGTATTCTTTCTAACGCATTGTTGCTGTAGCTGTTACTTCAGAATAAAATTTTATAACTGACAGCAGAAATTAAATTTAACTTTTATTCAGAAACCTGAAGTATTTTAGGAGCAAATTCTAATGAACTTTACTGTTTGTGATGCTAAAATTGATTGATGTATATGCTATTATATAACAGTGATATATATTTTTTTAGTGTTTACTTTTGAATACGAATTCTTCAGTTAACCTTAATTATTTTCTTAGAAGCTAACATGCAATTAGGTAGAATAGGAATAATTCTTTATGAATGTTTATGAAAAATTCATCAAGCCTAAAGCTGTCCAGGTTTTTAAACTACTTTAAAAAAAGTATAACAAAAAAAAATTAAAGTGTTTAATTTACTTAAATCATCTAAAGCTTTCTCAAATTGATTTATTTGATGTTTTGACTTTACATATCCTCCCTACCATGTCCAACTATCGAATATGCGAAAATAGGATTTTCATATTCGTTACTTTGAAACGTTCTAGTTGAGGCACGCACGCATTGTGCCAATGTCTTCAACTACAAATCCTCAAGGGTTGATACCTTGTGCCGTTTGGAGGCACAAGACTTTGCCATAATGCATGCTTCCACTAGCGCGTTATAAAGTGACGAATAAGAAAATGCTATTTTTGCAAATTGGATAGTTGGGCATGGTAAGGACATTATGATCATATTCAAAATTGACTTTAAAATGTTTACATTATAAATTCAGTGGTATCAAATAATTGACTAAAACATATTTGATACTATCCAAATATGTATCTATTGCAGCATATCATAATAAAAGTCTTTATGTATCAATAAAAAAAAACAAAAAAAACATCACTGCACTCGAAATAAAAATTTACAACAAACAGGTGAAATTTGATTTATAATTAACAATATTATTTTCAGTCAATGGAAGTACAAATTGTTATGATCTATTAACTATATTTGGGCTATTTGTTATAAATTTTTGTTTATACTACAGCGGCTTTTTTTATTGTTATATAGCTAACTTTTGTTTCTATTGATAAGCTACCCATCATTAATCGTAACGATAAATTCGTTTGTATATTAATTTTTAACTTCATTTTGTTTTTCCTAACTTAACGTACCATAACATGACTATCGACATCCCAGCACTCAGCTAAGTATCAGTGGCAGCCTGACGATAAATGACAGGCCATATCGTAGCAGAAACGGAATCGATATGACGATGTGAATTCTCCATATCCAGGGAGGAGGGGAGGAGGGGTAACAAGTCAATCTGCGGCGGATGGGAGACCACTTAACCGGGGGACGTGATATCCCGCTTCGTCGAAATAAAAAATAGCTCTTGAGTCACTGGGGGTGGCTGGACGGTCACGTAAGTCTGCCGTGGAGGCGGCCGCTGTTTGTTGAAGTGTGCTGGGGTCATGTGCTTGAGTGGTCATCGCGACTCAACAATTGCAAAGAGGCTTGAGGGAATAGTATGGTCTTATTCCAGCGATGAGAAATAATATTAACATTATGTTTGACATAAATTTTCAATAACATCATAGTGTTCCATTGTTTGCTTTAAACAATTGTTGTTCAGAAGAGTTCCAAATCAATAAAACAATATCTGATGTGGGCAACACATGACTTCCTTGTACGTCTATTAAATAATAAATCCGTGGCTCAAAAGTGATACTGAATTTGGTTACTAGTTTCCGATAATTGACACTCGGCGTCCCGACATCCATCTATTGACATACACACACAAAACCACACACTCATGTTACTGGAGGTCTCATTCCGTTATTATATGTCGTTTTCCTTCAGTAGGTAACTAGTTTCCATAATATTTCTCCATGTTCCGTGACAACAATAAAACAATAAAAAATGGGGAGGAAAACCAGTATTTTACATTCTATTTTAACACTTAAGACAAGTAATAAAAATGTTTAATTGGATTGGAAACCAAATTGCGTTAGTAACCTTTATTACTGAAAAATATGATTTCTCTTTTAATTTAAATATAATTTTTGATGTAAGCTTATTATGACCTTCAAGTAAAGTAACCTTTTCGGCTCACCAATTTTAACCAAAATCTAGTAAATACATTTATATCGATATAATAGTCCTATTTACCAAATTTGAGATGTTTTACATTATACTTTAATATAATTTTTGATGAAAGTCTAATATGACCATCAAGTAAAGTACCGCTGCCGGTTTTCCAATTTAGTCCAAAATGTAGTATATTATTTAAATCAATATATAAATTATAAATACTAAATTTGAGAAGTTTTTTATAATATTTTAATATAATTTTTGATGGAAATCAATTATGGCCTTCAAGTAAAGTGCCACTTCTGATAATCAAGCAGTGACCAAAAAGGGGAGATTCACAACTAGATTTTACAACAATTCTAAATACAAAATTGTCACTTTCTACAGCTAACCGTTTTTGAATTATGCGAAATACGAACGAACGTACGTACGTACAGACGCCACGACGAAGCTAGTCAAAATGGATTCAGGGATGGTCAAAATGGATATTTCCGTTGAAATCTGAAAACCGAAAATTTTCGCGATTACAATACTTCCTTTACTTCGTACAAGGAAGTAACCACAATAAAATCTGTAAAATGTTTTTTAATTATTATCGCACTAATTTAATGGCATCCGATTACACTATGAAGTAGTTAGCTCCTAATTCAATCTGTTTTAATGAAGGAGATCCTTCCTCTCTGATTCCAGGGAGTTCTGGAAATTAGTGATTATTAAGTCTTAGAATCTGCAGTTGCTGAAATTACAAGTAGGCTGACATTTTTGGAGAGAGCCAATTGAATTTAAATAAGAAGCATGGTAAATCCTCCATCAGGCTTTGAATATACCAGAAAATATTCGAATTATACGTACAGTGGTCGTGTGCCCTCAATAACAGCAGTGTTATAGGTGTAGATGTGTGGTAGGTCCGAACACATCTGGGTTTTGAACCGACGGATAATTGAGTTATCCTATTGGCCGGTGATGTAATATTTCCCAAATTATTTTCCACATAGAAAAGTACTGATTTTAGATTGTTGAATTGCAATAGTTCTTGCAACGATTGAAACAGCTATATATATATATATATATATATATATATATATATATATATATATATATATAGCCAAAAAAGAAAATTGAAAAATTTGGACTTACCTGCTTCTGGTTTGTTCCACCAAATTGAACTTCGAGAAGGATTTATTTTATGTTAAATACTTGAGATTAATAAAATAAGATTTATCCTTTCATGAAATATTGTTGGAACATTAGAAGATTGATACCAAATAAATTGTCCACCTTTATTCATAAAATTCCATCAAAATAATTCGTTGTGAGTAGTCTAATCTAATAAGTATGTTTAGCTGAAATCCCAATAGAGAGCTTAACGATTTTTGATGTATCTGAACTCCCAAAAAAAAACAAAAAAAAAACATAAAATGCATAAAACTGTTTTAGTTATAATGTCAATAAAGAGACGAAATGAAATGTAATAGCAATCTTGCCTTTAGTAATTTAAAAACAAATTAATAAACCTGCTTTTCTTTTTACCTTTTTGTAGCCAAATTCATTTAATTGTCTGTTTATTTTATTTCTTTCATTTACTAAATTACATTAGGGTAACAATTATTTTTCAAGATATCGCATAATTTAACCGTTTCAAAACTCCTTGTAAAATAAATAGTATTCTGTCTTAACTGAGAATCCTCAAATTGGTTCTGAATCAGTTATACACTAAGCAGTTTTAAATACAACTACGGTGGTATGTATTTATTATTTATATTCGTGAATTGGAAAGGATTCATGATAAAACAAATATATCAGAGTAGAGTAGTAGGTAATAAATGTACTATCTGATGTCAAGCAATAACTTTTATAAACAAAAAGCTGTTATAACCCTGCTCTGCAATTTTGTTTTTAGAGAACTGTTAAATTTTTATTCGCTTCTACGTAGACATTTTTCATTTCATTATTTGTATGAGTCGAGTTAGAGTTTGTATTTTTGTGAATTGATGAATCAAAATATTTTTGCATGCTATGATTAATCCAAAAAAGTTTTATTAAATTTAATGAGTGATACAATGCGAGTGATAGTTTTAAGATGGTAAAGTCAAAGTGGTTTTTTTCTCAATTTTTTTTTTCTTTCAATGTTTAATAAAATGGTCGACCATAATAGCATTTTATGGACACAGATAACAGTGAACGTTCTGAGTACCAGGAATCTTTTTTTTTTTCGAAATTCATCAAGATATGCTCTTAAGAGTTTATCAATAGTTCAAAAAGTAGGTACCGACCGAACAGCTCGGTACTCCGTAATTATCCAATCTTTATTTATTTATCACCTGAAATTACTCATAAAATGCTCAATCAATTGATTATTTAATATGATGCAAATACTTTTAAGTTATCCCAGAGTCCAAAGAACTCCGACTCCATAGCGACCCCCGGATATCCTCTAAGGCGAATGCCGTCGTGGAACCTCCCAAGAAGACACTCTCCCCTAAGGCGACGATAAATTATTAAGAACAATAGAACAATTGAACCCAGAGGCTGGGGGTAACTGGATTATGAAGCCCTCACTGGATCCTCGGTCTCTGTTAATTGGAGAGCTGGAGTTTAAACAGGCAAGTTGGAGTTGGGAACTTATCGGGATATGAGACCCCGTTCGGAGCAAAATCGAATTTGGGGACACGTCGGCTCCGCACTTTCTTAGACAACTTAGCCTACTCCACGCTAGTGCTTCCATAACTTCCTGCATAATCCCCAACTTCCTCATTTACTCCTCCATCTACGTTTACACCGGATTGGTCTCGTGGTAAGAACGCCGAAACGCCATTAAAATACAATATAAAATTAATCAATAGTGGGCTGTCATGGCTGTAATTGTTCAAAATCCTGCTAGACTTAAGTTGGAACTAAAACGTCAATATTAGGGAATTTGAATTCAGATAAATTCGTTAATGTAAATCCATACTGTCTACTTATCGAGAAGTACCTTATATTGTTATAGCCTCAAGATGGTTTATAGACATTCGACCTTCACGTGTCTCAAGCCAATAAAGTCTTTCACTGCAGTTATTGAAGTATTTGTTAAAAACGTAGGGATTTATAATCTAGAATATATAAATAATATATTAAAAAAACAAATTATCATGCTTCAACAATTTTTAAACTATAAAGATATACTGAAAACTACGTTTTTATCTTTGTCTTTCGAGAAGGCAACAGGACTGTCACAGTAACTAGTTATGTAACAATACACCAGCAATAATAACAATAATGCGCTAGTAGTACTTATAGCCTACAGTAAACAGTGAGACTGTTGTCATCATAAGTGATGGGTTTGGTTTACATTTTATCAGGGAATTTTCCTCAGATTTTCATCATAGTGGTCTGTTTTCTTTCTTGTACTTTATTTCACGCGACCGTGACCCTTTATTAAAATGCTTTATATTGTCTTAAAGCTGCTGAGTTGGAAATTTGATTGTATTTAGATGTACACAACTGAACAGTCAAGATGGTATTTCAGGTTAGATTCCCGTGGCGCTATAAATATTAAATTAATATTAATTGATGGTTTAATAAAACCGTCATACCAAGTATGGTGTGAAAGTCTTGGAACGGTGGTCGTAAATGTTGAATGCAATTTATCTTTAACAGGTATTGTTTGTTATTGTAGTTAGTTTTATTTAGTTTTCTAGTCACTATAAACCAAATTTTATGTTTCAGATGGTAGTTAATATGTTTTTAAATATAAAAATTGAACTTTTTCGAATCTGCGGTGATTAATAATAATTTTCCTTTTAAAAAAAATGAGTTGTTTAAGAAAAGATCGATGTAACATATCCACGATTTTTTCTAAAATCTAACTTCTAATAATCGATTATAAAGTAAGAGGTATAGGATACACCATATCGAGATTTTGGTGGCTTCTAATGTAACATTTTGCTTGTGGATGGATAGCTTTTGTCAATAATTTAAAGAGCACTTATGGTCTCAAATCCTTATGAATCATAAGCTCAAACTATACAATTACAACATACTTTCAAAGCATTATAAAACTAATGAAAATGATGAATTTTTTGGGAAAGTATCAGTTGAAATACTCTAGCGAGGTTTAAAGACCCTATTTTTAGCCTCTAATGAACAGTTTAACATTATTATGTTTCTTTAACAGATATAGATGTATCTTCTCACGATTGTTGCATATTGCTCACCCAATTAAAAATATAAAATATCGATGTGGACAACACATGACTTCCTTGTATGCCTATTAAACCATAAATCGGTGGCTCAAAAAGTGATCCTCCATTTGGTTACTAGTTTCCGAAGATCGCAGTATCTCAAAAAAGACAGTCGGCGTCGCGATGTCTATCTGTTGACACACACACAAATGGGGAGGAAAATCAGTATTTTACACTCAATTTTAAGACTTAAAACAAGTAATAAAAATGTTTAATTGGATTGGAAACCAAATTGTGTTTGTAACCTTTATTACCGAAACATATGATTTATGTATTTAATTTAAATATAATTTGATTTAAGCTTATGACCATCACATAAAGTACCCTTTTCGGCTCACCAATTTTAACCAAAATACAGTAAATTCATTCATGTCGATATATTAATATAACTTGATATATTTTAATATAATAAACTGGATATTTTAATATAATTTTTGATGAAAGTCTAATATGACCTTCAAATAAAGTACCGCTTCCGCTTTTCCAATTTAGACCAAAATCTGGTATGTTATTTAGATCATTTTATAAGTTATAAATACTAAATTTGAGATGTTTTGCATAGTAGTTTAATATAATTTTTGATGGAAATCAATTATGACCTTCAAGTAAAGTACGACTTCCGGTAATCAAGCAGTAACTAAAAAAAGAGGTTCACAACCAGATTTTACAACAATTCTAAATACAAAACTTCAACTTTCTACGGCTAACCGTTTTTGAGTTATGTGAGATAAGAACGTACGAACGTATGTATGTATAGATGCCACGACGAAACTAGTCAAAATGGATCAGGGATGGTCAAAATGAATATTTCCGTTGAGATATGAAAACCGAAAATTTTCGCGATTAGAATACTTCCTTTACTTCGTACAAGGAAGTAAAAAAAAATGCATTGGTGTTGGTTTAATATAGTTATGATATATCCTCAATAGTTTTTACAAATTTATATTTATATCTGAAAATACTGGACAGAAGCCACTTTGCAAATTTCGACTGGTTAGTCAAAATATCGACTGGTTAGTTGCTTACCGGTAATTTAGAGGCCCAAACCTTTATTGGTTGAATCTGCCATTCATATCTTATAAGATTAAATTTTTAAATTATAACAAGTAGTTTATTGCTGTTATTTATTGATTTTAAACACTTCTACGCCAAAAAAGGAAGGAGGAATGGCTTGATATTTTAGAGGTTACTAAGTTATTATAACAACGGTACAAACGTCGACTCCCTTTGAGCACCATCAAACAGCTTCTTTGTAGCTATGGCCGGATTTCAGCTACAGATATTCTGTCAAGGAGGTATGAAAATCAGGTCACATTTTTATATCGGCAACGAAGCAGCTTTTCATCTTCCTCTTCAACACACAACTAAGTGATGTCCCACTTATAAGTGCTTTCCAGCTCCTTCATCCTCCAGAGTACTCACCACGACTGCCTCGTATCCTGGATATCTTGCTGGGAGGTCCATTTTCTGCTTCGTAATGCCTTTTTCTGGTAACCTCTCCAGTCGGGGGTCAAAGCCTTCAGGATCAACACTAGAGCCGTTTTTTTTACACCCAGACGTCTTTTCGAGACCTCTGAGGTCAATATAAATAATTTGTTTGTACTTCCTTCTTGGTTGAGATAACAGCTGCTCAAGCTTTGAGGAGTGGTGTGCAAGATCATTTTATTTTTTTTTTTGTCTTAATTTTTATTATAATTGGATATATAAATTGATACTATTAATACATCTGAAATAAATTATGAAGTGCAGAGACCATTAATATTCGGTACTTTTAGTCTCTTAGTACTTTTATTTAGTATTTTTAGTGATTATAAATCCAAATGTAGAATTTAAAAAAAATAAAACTTTAAAGAAATTGTATGTTTATAATTATATATTTGTAAATTATGTATACCTTACATGGTGACCTTACATTTATATTACAACTATATTAAGGGTTTTTGTTTTTTAGATTTAAATTCTTCCGTACAGGCCAGAGTTAAAACCTTTCTGTTAGTTTCAAAAACTCTTTTTTTTTTTTTCAATAAATCTCACTATTGTTTATTAGATTCAAAGTAAAACCGTATAACACTTAGAAGTGTGCACGTTATAAGTGCATATACTTTAAGTAAGTTTCTCTAAAAGTTAGAAAATATTTTTGTGGCCAATTTTTATTGTAATAATCAATGTTTATTATTGTTATATAGCCTATTGTTTGCTACAGACTTTAATATAGTTAAATATTTCTTATTTATTCTAATACAATGACCGGACTGCTGATTTTAAATTGCTTATTTGTTAAATTTTAGAAGTTATTAATGTATTTATTTTTAAAGCTATTATTAAATAATTGACGTAGAATGTAAGTATTAAAACATATTTTTTTTGTTGCTAATGTATTTTATTTAAAAATAAAATTGAAAAAAAAAATTAAAAGACTAACTCACAGACCTCCACAAACGGATTTTTCCATTTTCTATGTGTTGTAAGATTTTCATGTATAATTTATTTTGTATTTTTTATGTTAATAAACACGTTTTCATTAATACATATAATTATGTTGCTAATCTTTATAAATCTGCATGATTATAATAGGTAGCGGATTGATTCTTTTACTTTATAAACTAAAATACAAATAAAATAAAAAAAAAATTAAATTATTTTCAAATCCTATTACTAACTTATCAACTTTTTAGGCCTCTATAGGCCAAAAATGTGGTTCTAGAAAATTACTGCTGTCGTTGGCTTAATTTGACTAATCTAGTTGAGTACTTCCTGAGATATTTTCAAAATATATAAATAATTCTTCTTCAACCATAGACAGCCTGATAGAAAAAAAAAATCTTCTACTCTTGACAATAAAGTAGTAATTCTCACTTAAACGTCCCTTTAATAATAATCATTCACCGACTGGCAGTAATAATCATATGATTGCCATCAGTGTTGATTGATGCCGATGGTTCTCTAGTACTTCTTCTTCTTCAGTCCTGATGCAGTGAATCACGTTCTGCTAGAAAGGTCGCATACATCACCGAGTAATAAGTGTCAGCTGATAGGAATGTAAGTTTCGTAACAGAATGGCTCTCAATCTTATATAGTTGCCATTCCACTTCTGAAGTGTTTTCTGTCAAAGGTTAAACTTTTATGATTATTAATCAAATATGACCCTTAAATATCACTACACACACACACACATTATATATATATATATATATATATATATATATATATATATATATATATATATATATATATACATTCCACGAATCCATACATTCATTCATTCGCTTAAGTTCTTTATTATTATAATTATATCTCATTTTGTAAAATGTAATTAGTTGAAAATATTAATTCATTAGTTAAACTTTGAAAAAAAAAAAAAAGAAATAAAAATAAGACTTCTGTAAAATCATTTCTAATCTTTTCATGGATTTTAATATTAATGCAATATATTAATATACTCATATAACGTCCCCGCTTCAATTCTTCATTATCATTACAGTTATATTTTTATTATTTCTTCAAACAACGTTTCGAAGTGTTTCTCCGTCTTCAGAGGTTTATGTATTTTTGTAAGTTTTGCAGAAATAGAAAGACTAAGGAATATAAGATCATAGGTATATGATCTTATATTCCTTAGTCTTTCTATTTCTGCAAAACTTGGTAAAATTTCATTGTTCTATCTGAATTAGTTTTTTGTTAACAGCCACATAAAGTTTTTACAAAACCGACATTTTAATAACCTCGGAGCTTCTAGAGAAACTTGCTTACCGAAAGAAAAAGAATTGTGCTACTGTTATTTACCGAACAAAATAGCATAAAAATTTCAGGTTATATTAAAAAAAAAATATGCTGTTTTCAGAAAAAAAAAGTAATCTATATTATTAAAATATACTACAAATTTACAATAAAATGGTAAGTGTCAACTAATGAAAATTTTAATGCATAATACGGCGTTTTACAAAAAAATTATTATGAACCAAAGGTGGTATGTTAATCAAAGGAATACATTTTTTTAAGCAGTTCTAATGATACGAGCTAATATATAGAGTAATAAAAATAATAGGATTTTACCTCTCTATAGACAACAAATTTTACTCTTACTATAGACAACAAATTTTATCAAACTTGGAAAATTATATAGCAAAATATGGCGTTTCACAAAAAAATTGTTATTAACCAAAGGCCGTATGTTTATTGAACCAACACATTTCCGCTAAATGTAGAAAAAAAAATATTTGTATCGAATATAGGGATACTTTATCGTTAAAAAGTCCACTGCCTTTCTCTGAAACCACGAGACCTTTTTTTTTTCATATATATTTATCGCCCAAGTCACATCAGAATCAGCCTAAGAATTCGAAAATACCATCATCCATTTTTTTTTTTAAATTGCGACCGTTCAGAGGTTTCACATATCTGCCTCTTTTATATTGAAGAAAAACTATAAACAAAGAAATAAATTAAAATTTCTCGTATTCTAGTAAAAATATATAAATAACAAGGAAACAATTTATTTGAATTAAAAGTAGTTGTTTTAATTAAATTATTCAAGAATATTGAGTTCTTTGGGTGTTATGTTTCTAATGCCAACACCCCAGTAAGTACGTGGTAAGATACAATATTGAAACTTTTTGATTAGTGAATATGCCCAATATTTTCCAAGAGAGAGACATCAAATGTTTAAATTTTATCAAATATTTAAATAATTTGTTTCCTTGTCATTTATATATTTTTTCTGTTGGCACTATAGACCATGGAGATCTTTGGCGGCACGATGTGGCATTCTTACAGACATTTATTGCTTGCGGGAGCACAGATAGCCTGGGGGGAGGAGGGGGTCACCCAACCTCATTTTGCTACGAACCATGGATTCCATGGTGCAACGGAAGCTACCAGTCGCTCCAGAGCCTGTCCCTTTGGAGCCAATTCGGCAGTGTGCTTCCCACCGACTCACCCGCATTCAAGGACAGTGAGAAATGGTTCTAGATCCACGGATTATGGCTGTGCGAGATCAGCAGGCGCACGAGGACTTATAATTCTTTCCCGAAACAGACCGTCCACGAACCAAACCTTCAGGCGGTTTTTTTTTTCATCCTGGAAAACCAAAACGAGATTCACAAATTCAGGTACAAGGGGTACAAGGTCATCATTCCTAGGCCCGGTCTGTGTGAGTTGTCTCCAGTAGACTGACTGGCCTTACATACCCTAGGAAAGGGGTGTATTCTGGCACCGGGATTCGAACTCACAACCTTTGGGTGTGTAAGCAGGTGCACTTTCGCAAGTGCGTGAACCTACTCGGCCACCTCGACCCACACACACACACACACACACACACACACACACACATATATATATATATATATATATATATATATATATATATATATATATATATATATATATACAATGTGTTCAAGACTCGATAGGCACTACCCTTAAAAACGCTATATTTGGAATTAAGGGGTAAAACTTGGTGGGAGAAAACTGTGTCGCCTGAAGTTTCTTTTCAGCTCATAAACAACCCTCTGACTTTCTCCCGTAATTCTCCAGAGCATATGACTTTTGAATTTGGATTTGAATTAGAATTTGCATTTTGAATAAATGGGTATATTTTATGACAGAAAATATCGACCCGGCTTTTCGGCAAGAGGTTAGTCACAAACATGTTCAATAAATCAGCTTTTTTCGGACAAATTTTCATTTTCCTCCAAACGAATAGCTTTTATCAATAGCTCAATATTAATATTATTAAATATATAAATATAAATATAAATATTAATGTTGTAGCAAATTAAATTAGCTATAAAATTAACTCATACACCGAGCTCTACGTTAGGTATTCACTGAGATAATCCTGTTTTGCTTAAAGGTCGGGTTTGAATTTTCAAGAGTGTAATGTGTTTGATAACCTTTTTTTCTATAAGAATTTGAAGTACATTGGAAGCAAATAGAAAAATCCCTAGCGATAGCAGCTCTTTCAACAAAATAGATTTTAAATAAATCCCCATTATGCACTTTCCCCCAGTTTGCAGTTATCCCGACTTACCTTATTGTAGGTTATAATATAGTAGGGTTTAATAAAAATTCTCTAGTCGGATTTTATAGCATAAAAATAAATTTTTTATTCATTTATGAATACAAATGTTTAAATAACTAAGGCAAACAAATAATTAATTTGTCTGTAAAATCGTGGTGATTACAAGTTTTTATACACGATTTTATTTTTTTATCGTATTGGCATTCATAATTTATAAGAGAACATTTTTTTATTATTGGATGTATGAAAGAACAAAAGATTAAGAGAAAATCTTCATATCGTCAGATATTAATAAATTCGTAGGTAAAAAACTTTTATAATCAGAGCGCAATTAATTATGTTAAACGGACAAAATTAGTGACTCTTAAGTGGAACCGAAGCGTAGGCAAAGTGAACTGTAAATACCCACTAATCATACACATTAGTTGGAAAAATCTATATTTAGCGGAATAGGGGATTATGAGCGTGACCAAATTCGGTTAACGGGTGACACAGTTGGAAAGCCGTGAATGGCAGATAGGTCTTAAGTATCTGTTTTATGGAGCTATGAATAAAGATGTACGATGCATATTCATTGGCGGCATCTAGCGTCCCACACAGCCAATAGCGTTCCTTCTTTCTGTCAACGGCTTTTCCTAGCTATTTGTTCCGTTTTTGGGAGTTGTCTGTCGACATCTCCAGATCACGATGTTTCTCAAATAGCCAGCCTGGTGTTCGCGTTCCGATATTACGTGTTGTGAAATGTCAACTATATCCTAATAAAAGATAAAAAGACAATCTGGATTGTAAAACGTATCAGTGCTCGTGTATGTCAGTGCTTTGTGGATAAATCACTTTGATTTTATAATCAATAAAAATTTATACATGTATTTTCAAATATAGAGCAGTCATATATTGTTGGCTGATGGTCTCTTCTTTTCCAGAAAAAGTGCACTACAGCCATGAGTCAATTGATGAAGTTCTATGTAATTTTATGAGTATATTCTATTCTTAGTTAGGCCATATATCGTATATATCGTATTTATGCCTTCAGAATAAAATATGAAAGCTCAAAAATGTTATTTATTAATAACATAGCTATTAAAATCTGGTGCAGTGCGCGCATCACACAAATTTCACTTACCATTCTTTAATAATTATCCATTTAAAAAAAACAGTTTGACCAATTCGGATGAACACTACTTAAGTTATGTTCGTTAGCACCGTACACTTCTACCCGTATAATCTCACAAAATTAAAATTAAATGTTTTTTTTTAAATAATTGCAGCATGACAATTATGCGCAATTGTGGCTATAAAATAGTGGCTGACACCACACAAGCGCCATTTCACTCAATAGTCTACCTGGGAATGAAACTGGACCGTCACATGACCCTATCCACTCATTGCTACGACAAAGTGAGATCCATCAGAAGAAGAACAAATAGACTTTACCACCTGCTCTTTCACTCAGGCTCAAACTACAAAGCTACAAGAGCATAATTAGACCGGCACGCTTGTACGGAGCTCCGCTGTTCACGCGCCTCCGAGACGAAACGCAGCGCCATCTTCAACGGTTTCAGAATACCGCACTGCGGAAAATGGTAATATCCATGAAGAAGATGATGTCGATGAAGAAGATGAAGGTAGAAGCTCTTCACGATCACTTCGAATTGCCCACCATTCCAGAGTTCATAAAAAGAAGACACATAAAATTCTTTGACTCCCTAAAATCCTCGGTGAATCCATTATTAAAGACGATGACACCAGCAACAGCTCCAGTGCGCTGGCAGCGGACTGTAGAATAAGATTAGGTTAAGTATATGAATTGAGGAACAAAACAAAAATGAAGTGTGCCCAACACGATCCACAATCTCCAGAAAATTTCAGAACTCAATAGTAAAAACAAAAACTGCTTAAAATGTAGCAAAGCTACATCAAAAGTATAATTCATGAAAAGAAAATGATGTAAACATTTTTGAAATAAAGTCTGTATATAAATATAGGGGTTAGAAAAAAAAATTAAATTATGCGCCCTTAAATATTTTAGGTTTGTTAAGCTATATAATAAATGTTTTAAAATGTTTAAAGTTTCAATTTAGTTTTATCACGATATCTAACTCCCTCAGGTACGTTATAAAATATTCTCGTTGATCCAAATTAGTCGAATTAGGGAATACGCCGAGGAAATTATCGGAGACTAGCAATGTGGTTTTCGGCGGAACCGTTCAAGTATTAATAAAATATTTTCTTAACGGCAAATATCAGAGAAAAAAAATATAATACATCGGTATAGTTTATAAGCTTTATATCGATTTAAAAAAAACTTATGATTCCACTGACCGTCAGAGGCTGTATAATATTTTGATTGAGCAGGAAATACCGAAGAAGTTAGTTATCTATTGGAATCTGCATGATCGAAACATTTAATACAGCTAGAATCGGTTAAAATTTTTGGGAGAAGTTTAAAGTTCGCTCGGTTTTAAAACGAGATGATCCTCTTTCACCTTTACTATTAAATTTAATACACTATTACTAAATTAAAAAGGTGGTACATACCGAAAAAGATTTAAAACCGGGTGGTAAAATATCAGTGTTTGTGCGAGATACGAAGATACGGAAACTATATAATTTAATACAACAGAATTGATGAAAGCCGGTAAAGAAGTAGGACTCGAAGTAAATACGGATATTGTTATATGGTTAGCAGCAGAAGCGGCCGCATGGGATTACGTTTCGACAGGTTGAGAAATTTATGATTTTGCGTTCTATGATGACCAGAAAAAAATGAGATTCAAGAGAAAATATAGGTGGAAATGCTTGTATATTTTCGGTCTCGACATTGCATTGCTCGCATCTTTTGTCAAAAAAATTAAATGCTAGAATTCACAAAACTATTATCCTTTATACTGTTCTTTACGGATGTGAAACATGGCCGCCAACTTTTAAAGAAAGACAAAGCCTTAATATCGTTGAGAATACGGTATTGCGAAGAATATTTGGCCCGAAAAAAGACGAGTCCACTGGAGAATTTAGGAGGATAGAAAACCCGGAATTTTGGAGCATCCACCCTGTTAATATAATGGAAGTGATAGCATCGCGACGGTGGAAATGGGCTTTTAAAATTGTTGGGAACGAACGAATCACTAAAAAGTTAATAAACCCTGAGACGACTGGTAATCGTCCGAGGGTTAGACCGAAACGTTGGTGGGATTATTGCGTTAAGGGTAATCATGCGAATTTAGGTATCGGCATCGAATCTTCGGGCTCGCAAAGTCTTTTTATTAATTTATTCCAATTATTGCTCATATAAACTCTTATTTCTATGGAAACATTCAGTTTCCATTAAATATTATAAAAGTATAAATTATTACCTACAAAAATTACATCCGCTTATGCGTTTTTCATCACTGTCCATCTTATGCGACTTTGTTTGTTAGATAATATTTTTTTTTTAAAGCCTTTAGTTTTCAACGCATTGAATTCAGAGTCTTCCTAAGATATTCGGCGCCCGCAGGCTACTAAAAATAATGCGCCTCTCTTCTTCATTTTGAAGAGATTATTTCCTTATTTTTGGCATGAAAAGAATTTGAATAAAATTAGATAAGTAACTAAATTACTAATACTAACCAAAACAAATATAACAAAAAAAGTTGCGCTCTGGGGCTACAGCCCATTTAGCCCTGTGGTGAGGATGACGCTGGATATATTATTCATCCTTGTTACTATTTTTATTTCTGGAAATATGTTTTCAACCGAGGAAAATATTTCTCGATTGAAAACAAATTCAAACAGACAAATTCCTATTCCTCCAATTTTTAAAAATGCCGTCCTCTAAAGGTACTTTAGAGAAAGGCATCTTTAAAATTAGTCAAATATGTCCTGTCAGACTACCTCAATGAGGAAAAGACCTAGCTGATGTTGAAGTCGATTTAATTGTACGTTGATATAACGATTTTAATTAAAATCAAATAAGAGCTGTTTTCGGAGAAAATTGTAAAAAAAAGTCTAAAATCTACGAAATAAAATGGTTTGAGCTAAAGGGTAAACATACAAGGGAGCATATTGTGTGACTGTTATTTGGACTCAGAGGATCTTAAAACGCGTATTTCCGTTACAACTCAGATTCTAAATTTTTCGCTAAAATATAATTTTGGGTAATATTTTATAAAGTAATTTTCTTATTATAAATATCTGTTTTATTTTGGAACTTATATCACATATTTTTGAAATATTTTTCGGCTTTTCGATGAAATTCTTCATCTTAAGGACAACACTCTAGAATTACAGAACAACAATGCAAAATTCACATTATAAATAAGGAAACACTATAAAATAACAAAATACTGTACATAAATAATTATTCACATATTCATTTTTTTTTAATCTTTAACAATTAACAATCAATTAGTTTATTTATCTTATGCATTATTCCCTAATATCATAATTTTCATTTCTCCACTATTTTGTTTTGTCATTTCTTAGTATCCATATATACATTATATATCCATTTTTTATTGATTTTGTTCCAGTTACTATTATTATAAAAACACTAATAAAAGGAGTGTGCATAAATACCTTTGGACATCATTGTCACAAGGTACTTTTATGTAATTAGACTTTGTTCTGAACTCTATTGTTATTATTTCATCCTCTCTCTCCCAGACCTCTCTATGATATTTATTTTAAAAAACTGTAGATATAGCAAAATTGTTTTATTACCTTAAATTATTTAATTTAATTTTTTTAAATTACAATCTGAGTTACAGTATATTTTATTGAGCCTTTCAATTATATCTGTATAACGGTTTTTGTATCAGTCTTGCAACTTATTGCTTTTTCATATGTTTATTTTAAATATTTGGTATTATGAACAAAAAAATTTCTTTGTATATTTCTCATATTTCATATCGCATATTTCTTCTTATTTATATTTCATACATAGGTTAGTGAAAGTAATAATAAATTAAGGAAAACCTAGGAATGAAAGTCATTAATAACAGGATAAGCTGGCCATTAATCAACTAGCCACCTTTAAAGGAATTCATTTACAATAGGTAATTGGATAATTGCTTTTAAGAATAAACTGTTTTTTACATTTTGAATAATAATAAACAGTTAATAAAAAATAAGAATATGACAAAATGTTGCAATAGTAAAGGGGTCCGAGGTTTTTAAAAAAACAGAAATAAGTTCTTTGCAGCCAATATCTTCCAGGCGGGGAGGGTAGGCGTGAATATTTAAACAAGAGAGGGCAGCACTGGCTGCCTCGGAGCTGCAATTATCATGGCCGTGCGATGAAGGAGGCTGTGCCAGTGTAGAAAGCATTAGTCGAAATTACATTTCCCTCCAGTGGCTTTTCTTCTTCCCAATTCCCTCCTTTTACAGATATTTCTAAGAGGAAACTCGCTCCTACAAAACAGCCTCAATTTTCTTATGTCTACGAGATGTTATTCGTTGTATGCCGGCCTCGGTGGTGTTACCATCCGCGTGTAATGTGCTAAGATGTCTCGCCCCTTCGTAACACACTCTGTGTAGACATATTAAACTGCACAAACCAGGTTTTAACATATCAAACCACTTTACCTGTACAACCAACGGACTTACTAGAGCTTCGTTGATTCAACAACGTGGAAACCAGAACACCAATGTAAGATTAGCACTTGGATGGCTTTAAATTAATTTATAACAACATTTGTTTTTTTTTTATAATCAGACTGAAGAGAAATGTTGTTAATATTTTTTCACTTATAGCAGTTATTTCTTGATTTATTCATATTTAAATTCAATATGCATATTTAATTGTCGTTTGCCGAGTGCGTTAGAGTAGTATTAAACAACTGAAAGAAAAAGGAATGAGGCAGGGCAGGATTTCAGTACGAAATGGTTGACATGTATTTCGTTGGGAAGTCATGAAACTAATGAAACCTAATGATCCTAATGAAGCCATGAAATCTTAACTTTAACACATACCTAAAAAAAAAATTTTTTATTTTGGTTTATAGGAATTTAAAACTGATTTTAGCTATATTTCGGGCGCTTACTTAAATATGAGATCAATTTTTCTCTATCAGCTATGCTTATTCAGATACTTTAATAATCTATCAATGTTCATTTCTTTTTATTCCTTTTTATATTTAATTTTTTTATTCATGTATGGATGATTTAATACTACTAATTAACCATTTTTCGTTCAGCTTGTTCAAGAAAAATCCACTAGATGAAACATTCGGATGAAACATTTGGATTGAGGTTACTTTGTGAATTATTGTCTTGCAGAGTAGATAGAGGTGGGCTTCAATTGTATTTCTGTTTAGGAAAAAATTGTTATTCTATAACGTTCTGTGTTTTAGATTCTTGTTTTTGTATATTAGAATGTAAATAAAATGAGATCAAGTAGAAGAACTTGTGATAATCATTCTAATGTGTTTTGGTGCATTTGTGGAGAATGTACGTTAAAAGAAAACAGAAAACTGTTAGTGACTTTGTAAAGAAATAGGCTAAATAGAAGGATAAAACCACGAATATTTTGCCTCCAAAACCATTTTCAGTACCAATTCACTTTCTAATGACGTATTCCAGTTCTAAAAGATGAATTTTAGGATAGAGAATTGATCTCTTTTAAACCTAAATAGATCTAAAACTTCTCGGAATATAATATATAACAGATATGGGAATTATGAAATTTTCAATACAGGCTTATCATTACTTTATTTACGAACAATAATAAAAATAATTAATCTTTCCATTGAAGATTAAAAAAATATATTTTTTTTTAATAAAACAGATTTCACAATATAAAAATTATACTTTATTTTTAGTATTTTTTTTTTAATTTAATTTTTATAATTTAAACAATGGGATAAAATTATACACCGCCTATTGAATGCGAGAGTATCTACTAATTTTATACCGGAGTAAAATTATAGTTATTAGAGTTAGGCAAGTAATAAATTAATAAAAAGCGCTGAAAAATATTATACTATGTTTTATTACTTCCAAATAGTAATAAACTATAGCAAAGTAAAAAATAAATTAAATATAAAAAAATATACGGATTGAATAATATTTTGCTATTGTATAATAAATCCAAAACAATTTATATTTTTCTTTTTTGTTTACTAATGACCGCGGTATAGGTGTAAGAAACCTTTGATTGGCCAGCATTTCTTTTCAAAATGGCGGATGGTTATGTCATGTTCCGAGGATGATCCTTGGTGACCTTTGACTTAGGGGGGAAAAAAAGGGTCAGGGAATAGCCAAGGACGGTGATCGGACCGATTTTTTTGTGTTTGTGAATTTGGAGGGGGGAGGATTTTTGGAATTTATGTATATCCAAATTTGAGGAAAGGGTTTTTTTTTTTTTTTCTGGTCGATTACAGAGTTTCGTTATCGAAAATAATAAACTAAAAATTGATCAAAGCCAATTTCGAAATGAATATTCAGTTAAGCATGATTAGTATGACTTTCAGTCATAAATCATGGTATCCAACATTTTTTGTGAATTGAAATGTTTGGCAACACCGAATTCCTCAAGGCTGGCTAATTTGATAGACAGTGAAAGAATATGTAGACAATTTTTTTTTAAACAGAATGTTATTGGTATTAAGTTATGATGACAGACTGCTGGTTGAACGTAAAACATTGTAGCTAACAAACATTTGAACACGGTAAATGTTTTCATTTTGTTATTTACCATGCTTCAAGGCCGGGGTCCTCAAATGAGAAAGAAAAAAATATATAAACATAAAATTGACGAACTCATTATTTTGCATTACGGAAGGATACCACCGAAACAGAATAGTTATCAGGAGTACTGCTAGAGTTGCTGGTAAGTAATGCTGGTAAGGAGGGAAGATAGAGGACAAACGATAGAGCTATCAGCCAGGAGTACGATAGCTACCGGGAGGTGTAGTTGCTATCGTCACTCTGACAAATTACTGAAGAGATAGTCCCGCGGTTAGCGTCCGAAATATCTACGGCTTATCGTCAGCTTGAGGAACTAGACTGCCATAAGCCCTCCGTAGGTAATAAATCGATTATTTTTCATAATGATTAAACGTTAAAAAGTGTGGATTTGAATAGAGTCATACTTGTCGATAAACACAAAATAACAACTATAGTACAATTATAGATAGTTGTTTATTGTAGAACTGAGTTCATGACACAGGGATACCACGTACCTCCCCTGGTGAACTCATCATCCTTTTCCTTACCAGCAAAGTGTTCCCTCCACACTTCAAGAAATAATAAAGGCATAAAGCCCATGAAGTACTGTCGCATACAGCGAGCCAAGCCAGTCAAACCTTAGAATGCCAAGAGGCAATAAAAGGACCTAGAAAATTTGTATATATATTATATTTTTGTTGTATATATTTAAAATAATAAATAAAATTTCTGGAGGTCATAGAAAAAAAAAAAAGTTATAGATAGTAGCAAATAGAATATATTTGTTTAATTTTTTAACATAAATTCATAACACAAATTTATGCAACCAATAAATGACTCATGTATTGTACCCTAATATTTATAATTATATTTTACAAATCTTGAAAATGGTTACCATATTAAAACTGGAGGAAAATTCCAAAAAATCTCATTTTACCTTTCGTTTACTCCTACGACATCCTGTTCAACATTATCTTGATTATTAAAAATGTGCATTCCACTTATCTCATTTGAACGGATCCTCTACTTTCTTTATGTTTCTTGTTTACGACTACAAACAGTTGTCTGACAAACGTTAATTTCCCGAATAGAAAACTAATTTCGCTAGAAACTCCTTGCCCACCCAAACCCACTGATTCTAGCTTTTCTTCCCAATCGATTTTGAATAATCCTCCATTTCCAAAGGAAGATTGCCTCCTAACCTTCTTAGCACAAGATTGCCATGTCCTCGTAACATGTCTGTTGCATGGAAATCACTAGACCATATTACAAGCCATCCTGTTTACTTGCATTTTAATAAATTTGAGGCACTCGGGCCTACAATATGGTAAATGACAAAATGAAAACTTTTACAATGAATGATTATTTTTTTAATTATAATGGTTTTTAAATTATTTACCATCAGCAGCATACGCAAAATTTTTTCCGGGGGTAGCTGGGGGTGGAAGGACTTACTATGAAGAAAGTTTAATCACTTAAATGTAAGTCCTTACACTTAAATGTTCTTATCACTTAAATGTTTAATCACTATAATCGCAAAATTGGAAGTAAGTTCTAAGGATAAGGTTGAAAATCGGATCAAAAATTATCAAAAATATTATTTAAAATACAAACATCATTTTTTTCGTACATTTCGAAGAGATACATATTTTCCAATCTCCTGCCATGCATACGCCACTGCTTGCCATATAACATTATTCTTTAAAAGATTAATAATAAAAACATTATTCTTTAAAGAAAATAGATTTTTTCAACAACCTAAGTAATCAGCTGAAAGGAATCATTTCTTGACACAAACTTGAATACGCGAAAAATGTAGATGATATATTTTTCGAGCGATTGCCTCATTTGTTAATCTCCACATATTAATTTTAAAAAAAAAGTTTTATACCACCATTTCATGTATCCATGACATAAATTTGAAGGTCGATTCATAACAAGCCACTCACCTATCGTTTACATTTAATGATCAAATTTAATTATTCAATTATTTTTTGTTGGATTGGCCATTTCATGTACGCCTTCCACATACAAAATAGACCATTACTGTTGGATCAGTTAAATTTTTAACTTCAGTGAATGGAACATTGATTGTATTAGATTGATTTGTTCCAACGCAGTTATTGTATTGATTGTTACTTTAATAATAATAATAAGTACATGCTCTTTGATACGTTAAATAAAATTATAAAATCGGTCTTCAACTTATACCTACCAGTCTTCAACCCAGGCTTCTGCTTAGGTTGGTTCTGATGATTTCCTATGCACCTTTCCCGATATCCCACTTCTTGGCGAGCCCTCCAACGAGTACCAAAGTACTTCAGCTTATCCTTTTAGCTGCTATTAGACAATCCCCAGTCGAGGAGCGTTAATTCCCGCTCAAGAAGACAGGAGCAAAAACAACAATGGCTCTCCTGCGAACGTGATTGGCTGGCTAATGGTCTCAGCTCTACGTGAGTTCCTTCCTCTTCGTCCTAGAACTGACCTCAGGATAACTACCGCTTTATATCGGCTTCAATATTTTATAACTGATAGATAGTAAATAAATAAAATATAATTTTTTTTTTGTTTTTATTTATTTTGCCTTGCCTTGACTACAGAAAGTACAAAGAAAGTAATTCATAGTGATTTCATTTAACTGTAACTGCCCCTTGAGTCCATGAAAGTGATTAAATAATGTTCATTGCGCCGTTGTTGTTGTTGGTCCCCTGTTAGTAAGAACCTCAAGTTCTCCTTAGTCTTTTAAAGAGTTTTTAATGAAACTTTGGATTAAAATGTCAAACAACAATATATTGTATGACGATAACTCCAATTGATTAAAACAAAAAATCTTTAAAATTTTTTTTTTGTTCACTTTTAATATTGCAATATGATAACACGCCAAAATATCAATAACACGCCAACAATTAAACTAACAGATATAGTCTGAGCCCAACAAAAATATTTAAAAAAACTCCGACACACATTGATAGTTGTGCCACATATCGTTCTTTTGAGCATAATAACATAAAAAAGAGCTCTCATGTCTCTAAATATCCTCTTTCATTATAGCTACGTCATATATTATTTAAAGATATCACTAATATATATCATATATATTATATAAATATAATAACAGTTGTAATAAATTAGAAACGAAAGCTATACCATTTACATTATTACTAACACCTTTGTTTACATTATACAGTGGTGGGTAAAAAAATGCTCATTTTCCAGCAGTTATAATCATTTATATATATATATATATATATATATATATATATATATATATATATATATATATATATATATATATATTTATATATATATATATATATATATATATATATATATATATATATATATATATATTAAATGTTGTGGTAACTATAAAACACTACAATAAAGAGCAATCAAACAGAATCAAAATATCAACATTTCAACTAAAACTATATAACCATACTTTGAAGTAAGTTCAGCAGAAGGAGGTCCTCCATATACAGAGGCATATAAATATCCATAAATATATTATATAGTAAACAAATTTATCTATTTTAAATAAATAAATTAACGCCTCCCTCCCTGATCATCCTTCAAACTGGGCCTATCAACTAATAAAGATACTCGACATGATAACAATAATATTATATAATATTTAAAAATAATATTCCAAAAAAGGGAGATTCCTCTAAAATATTTCTTAAATCCAATCAACAATGCTTTTAATAATCTTTATTAATACTTACAAGGGGAGAATCCCACATGTGCCTTCTAGATTTTGATGAAACTTTTTGAGGTGAAACGAGGCCTTAAAATATCGGACTAAGCAGGAGATTAGAAGCCAACGCGCCTCGGAAGTCCCAGAAAAAAATCAGGAAGTTTCCTTGTTCAAAACAAATTATATTTTATATCTCTGGTTCTGATGAGTGCAGAAAAAATCAGTTTAAGACCATAATCCCCCTATTGCCGAGCGGAATTATTAAAAAAAAAAAAGAATAAGGCATCATAAGTAAGAATACTAAAAACATCAAAATTTCTTCAAAATACAGATTTTTCAGAGGAAAACGTTGGTTTCAAACCCAGCCTTTTTCCCAGTTTCACAAATTTTCAAATATACTTCTTTGGCATTGCAGCGACGATATGTGATAGCGATTTTTGCATTATAGTAATATAAAAATTTTATTTAAATTTTGGATTATTACTAATAAGATATATTATTAGTTTAAATTCCCATCATTTATCGCAAACAGGCCAAATGTCAATTAACCATACGTTTGATCATACATAAAGTATCCCCAAAATAAAGAATAACCCTTGGTGGTTTTTATAGCAAATTTTACGCTGAACAAAAAATTTCTTGTGAACATGGATCAGCAAATGAAGTCTTGACTAGTTTTCTAGCCAGAAACTTAAAAAAAAATGATTTTTTCTACAGTTTTGGCAATTAATGAAGAAGCGACTCGTTGCATCAAAATACGAATCGATTCTAACGATATATCACTTCGATATATCAAACACACGATGTTTAGTGAATTGTCGGAGTTGACATCCGCTATCCAACGCAAAAGGTGAATGCATGAAGTGTTACATGTATTACTGCTTCGGGTGGGATATTCAAAACAATATCTTCGATATCTAGAAAGCAACATGAGGCAGTACATTAATAAATTATAGTGTACAGATTTCAAATTTTTTTATTGATCTTAAGAAATTATTCATTATTGTTATCGCATTAAAAACCTGTTTTACAACTTTAGTTCTTTTTGGAATATAGGCTCAAGAATCTAAAAGTGTTTTACTGAAATGTTTCGAAGATTCCACCCCCAGCAGTAATACAACCAACATTTGAAGTATTCACTATTTGCGTTGCATAGCGGATGTCAACTCCGACAATTCATCGAACTTCGTTTGTTTGATATATCAAACTGATATTGGTCTCATTCGACGCCAAATCTAATTCTCTAGCGTTAGTTTTGATCCCTTATTTAATGCAAAGGTCTTTTCTTTTTCAATTGCCAAAAAATGTCGAAAAACGTACTTTTGATCTTTTTGGCCTGACAACTGATCAAGCGAACTTTTTTGTTCAGCATTAACTTTTATACAGAATTTTCGTGGATTATCTTTCTTTGGGGGATTCCGTGTAGATATACAGAGATGACCTTCTCTGAACTCTACCAACAAATACATGCATTTAATATTTCTTAATTTTTAATTTTATTACCAAAAGTTTTAAAATGATTTACTTTTAAAATTAAACAACAATGTAATTCAGATCTATATAAAAAGGCCTTTTTAAGTTTTGACAGTGCCGAAGTTACAGCTTACAACTAGCGCTAACAGAAAGGTAGGTCTCGTTATCATGCAGATAGGGCTAATTACAGCTGTCCTAACCAACGCATTCTTCTCCTATCGATACTGGCTGAAATATGGCCTTGATATCGATATGGTTAATAATAGCCCTCTTACGATAGAGTATTAATATGGTTAAGTAGCTATAGAAATGATATGGCCAATGTTTGCCAACAAAATTGTTATCCATATGACCAATTTTTATTACAATACAGATCAATATGC
Organism: Rhaphigaster nebulosa; assembly: GCA_948150685.1. Taxonomy (NCBI): domain Eukaryota; kingdom Metazoa; phylum Arthropoda; class Insecta; order Hemiptera; family Pentatomidae; genus Rhaphigaster; species Rhaphigaster nebulosa. The sequence continues at coordinate 31,577,496 of OX411306.1, forward strand.
CAAACTACTCCACAAAACTATGGATACAGAAATTCATGATCTCCTTGCAATATCCATGTTACCTTTTTTATTTAATTTGCTATTAATGATACATACAAAAACTATTTTATACATGTCATCGTTCCCAAACTAATCTAACGAATATGAAATTCTACTTTACAGGAGAACAAAAATACCATTGTATAATTTTGTGTATAAGGGAAACCTATCTGTCGACATAATCACGCAAATGAAGTGTCAAGTGGATTAAGGTTATAAGTAACATTTTTGAAAAAAAACTGAATTATTGCTATGGATAAGGGCGTAAAGTGATATTTTTTTAATATTTCCTTCTTCCATTCGTATAAACTCAAGATTCAGAACTGATGTAGGTTTCAGATTTACCGCTAAAATATGAAATAACCTTTTGAATAATAACCTAAAATATAATAAAAACACACAAATAAGTGGAATTTTTAATTGCGTACCAACGTTTCGGCCTAAGTTGTATACATTCATCAAGGCTAAGTGAAAAAAGAAAAAAAACAGGGTAGCAACCATTAAAGTATAAAGTTTTACTAGTATAAAAACTTAAAAATATGTATAAGTAAAAATTAGTAGACCGATATATTTGACCATCTTCTCCTTAAATTACGTCTACGGCCAAATACATCAACGCAAACGTAAAAAAGTTTGCGTAGTCAACTTAGTTCAAAGGGTGTAAAGTAATTATGACAACGAAACGTACGCAAGGAGGCGTGGTAGTTTATTTTTTAAAAAATAAATTACCACTGTACCATCTCAACGTGATAATTAGGAGAAAAATATTATAAACAAATTGTTTATGTTTTAGGAAAAAACGGTATGTAACGACATGGTGAACAAAATTCAAAAAGGTGCCGAAAAGTGTTTTTTTAATGTTTAAAATGTGAATTTTTTTTTAAGAAAAATTGAAGTCGGTCAAAAACTCCTCGCAAAAAAAAATTAAAAACCTCGAAATATGGCCGTTTATTAATATTTTATTACAGAGCTTGTAATTATCTCAGGAACTTTTTTAGGGGTTTAAATTGTAGCTTTTGTTAGTGCCTATCTACAATAAAAAATTTATCACACAAAATAATATTTTTTCTCAGAAATTGTGAAAATGTAAAAACCAGATGTTCTCGAAACATGATTTGAACAAGGTCAAAAATGGCCCTAGAGCCATTTCTCCAAGCGCTTTATTCCCTAAAAGGTTCTCTACAACCCTATATTCATGAAATATATGTGATGTTCGATTAAATACCTAAGTAAAAGTAGGGCTCTTTCAAACTCCGGCCGCTAGTGGCGAGGGAAGTGAGTAGCGAAGTGACAAAGGGAGAGGGAAGATTTTGTATCGGTTTCTAATGCTCGATGCCCAGCCATCAGAGTCCCTCTCTCCATTCCCTCGTCACTTCCCCTACTCTACCTTGCCACTAGCGTCCGGAGTGCGAAAGAGCCCTGTGTTCAAACGCGTTTTTAGGTATTTAATCGAACATCGCAAATATTTCATGAATATAGAGTTGTAAAGAAACTCTTCGGAAACAAATAGCACTTGAAAAAAATGACTCTAGAATCATTTGTTCCCTTGCTCAAACCTTGTTTCGAGAGCACCTATTTTTACATTTTCTCAATTTCAGAGAAAAGTTATTATTTTGTGTGCATACAATTTTACTAACAAAAGCCATAATTTAAACTCCAAAACAAGGTTCTGAGATAATTACAAGCTCTATAATAAAATATTAAAATATGGCCTTATTTCCAGGTTTTTAATTTTGTTTGCGAGAAGTTGTTGACCGAATTCAATTGTTTAGTACTCTTCTTTTCTATATCTTTAAACGCTATTACATACAATTTTTAATTTTGCATAAAAAAAAAATCACATTTTAAACGTGAAAAAAACTTTTCTTTTTTTTCGGTACCTTTATGAATTTTATTCACAATGTTGCTCCATAATGATTTTATTAAAACGTATAAAATTTATATGTCTGCACTTTTTTTCTTAATTATCACGTTGATAAAGTCCATTGGCAATTTATTTCAAAAAAAGAATATATTTATTATATCGCGCCTGGAGTAATTTAAGAATATGAACGGTAAATCTTTATTGTAAATGCGCAATAGCCCTTATTAAGAGCAGCGTCAGTCACACTCAGTATTAGTTCTAATTAACGCGGTTAATTGACAAGTTACAATCGGTTTTAGTGACTTGTCTGTCTTAGGCTAACTTCTCCATTTAGTTGCAGTGTCAGGGAGTTCGTAATAGTGAAGTATTATACTAGCAAGTAATGTTTAGTCGGTCAAGAGGACAAAATTACAAAATTTACGTTTGTAATTTTAAACGTTGGGCTTCATGAGAAGTGTGGCAAGTAGGGATGATAGAATAATGATGTCAGGAATAGGAAATAAGAAGAAAATAATATTTCAATATAAATATAATTTATTTAAAAAAAAAAATTTAAGGCATAATATTTATTTTTATTCATTGGTTGTCCTTTTTTTTCACTAGATCTAACACAGTTTAAAAAAAATCTCAATTGCAACTCTGGATCTGTTTGATCCGATTTTGAACTGCATAAATAACAAATACAACGGAACTTATCTTAAACGGACATCACTAGGGAATGAGAACTCGTCCGCTTACTAGAAGTGTCCCTCTACGAGAAAACAAATTTTTAAGAAAAACTTCTTTTTTTTTAATCTTACATATAGTACGAGTACAATATATGAATATTGTTCTACCCTGTCGATTAATTTTTCAAATCATAATAATCATTCATTAATCATCATAATCATCATTCATTAATGATCATTAATCTTATGTCATCAAGGCTTTTACTAGCATTTTGTTCGAATTCCAGTAAATATTTAGTATTTATAGTAATTTATAATGTTGCAATTAACTCACTTAAACATCTCGTATTTTTCGCTTTGCCAATAATATAGGGTCTTTCAAAACTCTCCTTCATGTTTGTACATTAACAAATCGGGGTTCTTTCGTAAGAAATTTTTCATCTTTTGCAAGTTTCAGTGTTATTTTTTTTATTTGGCAATGATGTAAAAATTAAAGCCATCTCAGGCCTAATCATATCGGTGTTTACTGGCGTTTCTTCTCTACTCCAAGTTTTTTTATCTAATTTTGTATCGAGCTTTGTTAAAACATGTATTTTTTTGATACCGTTTTAATAAATCATTTTTAAAATTTTTAAAAACAAGACAAATTAAACTTTAATAGCTAGAAGGTCGTATGATAACTGAATTAAAATTGTTAAAACAACAAAAAACGTGCAAGACTGGTGTCGAATTTAAAAAGTTTTTCTGAAACAGTAATGATTTGTTTAATTACTAATAGTGAAAAGCACTCTCCGCCATTCATTGAAATAAAATTCTAAGAAATTACTTTTAGCACGCCTCATAAGCTCTAATCATCAGCCGTTCGAAGAAATTGTCTTTCTTTTTACCTTCTGTCCGCTTAAGAGAGATTTTTTCGAAACAAATAGGACTAAATCTGTGTCCATTTTCGTTCATAGAAGTTTAAAACAATGTAAAGTGAATGGTATGGCGCTGGGGAAAATAGAACTATTTGCTTATTAGAGATGTCCGTTTGTAAGAAGTGTCCGGTAAGTGAATTTCCACTTTATATGAATATATGCCCTAATTATACTTTTCTTTTTTTTTAATTTTTATAAATACGACTTCGAATTTTAAAGAATGAATTACTTTATACTTTTAATCGAAAATAGGTTTTCATTGATTAACAGCTCTATCCCATGGTTGGCAAAATTATAATCCTCTCGTGTTTTCAATTAAGAACATCCCACTTAGAAAGTATAAAAATTATCTATTGTGTTTTATATATTATGACGATGCAAGCTTTGAATTATCATATGCATAGTTTTCACCTCTTATGATAGAACTGTAGAGGTGCTCGAAAATATTTCTTCATTGGTTCAATTTATTCCTAGGGTGGACGATGTCGTCTCAGTGGGAGCTGGCCGATTTACGAACCCAACCAACAGATTTGTGGAGCAGCCTCCTGCCCCGGGCTACGTACACAACTATAATAAATATAGATATATATTCGGGAGTTTTTTGTCGTTCGTTAGTCGTCGGGCCGTAAACGGGTGATTAAGACGTCAGGTCGGAGTTATGCCTTTGTTTTCTCTCTTCTGTCAGGATGGACAAGGGAGCCGACCCTCTTCTTAATATTCCTAGGGCCAATTATGTATTATTTATTGTATTTGTTCCGAATAGTATGGGGTTGTATTTAATGTTTTTCATTTTGGAACGTCCTGGAGAAGATTAAGCCATTAATCGGTCACTCCGAGTTGTATCTTTGATGAAGAGGGAATAAAACCTTCGGCCATGATAAACACTGAGGATCACATATGATATAAATATATTCGAATGTAGGATTTATTTTTTGATCAATATTTTCTGTTAATATAATTTAACGATATTTACATTTGTTATATGTCCTAAGCATCAACAGATAATAAATAAGCTCCATCATCCAGATCTTTTTCATTATTTTACCAGAGGCGGATTTAGTCAGCAAATGCGGGGCCTGCAAGAATTGTTACCACTAGGGCCTAGATTTTGAATGATGATAAGATAAAACACAACTACTACAAACTTTATTTATTACAAAAAAATTATTGTAAGCAAATTTTGAAATAACACAAGACGAATGAACTCCTCTAAGTACATTACATTCAATTTTTATCAACTCACATTTTAGTCTCTTTAATCAAAAAGAAGGTTATTCGTTGTATTTATTATTTGAAGTTGCTGGGGCATTCACGTTGAAGTACATTTGACTTTCGTTTTGTTTTTGACTTGTAGAAGATGTTGCTTCATTCGAAACATGCGCATTGGTTTCTGCCTCTCTTTTGCTTGAAGTTGATAAGGCTGAATTGGCAGGACTGGCTGTACATTCGACTTCAGTTTGACTTGTGGAAAATGTGGCTAAATCGTGAAGAGTTATAGTTCTTGATGATAATATTGGTAATGATTCTTCTATAGCACTTTCTTCATCTACTACACAGTGAAACGCGACTTCTGTATTTTCTGCTTCGATTTCTTTGGATTCAGCACCATAATCCTACAGCTTTTGATTCTTGATATAACACCTTGGTTCATTTTTTCCATTTTTGTCGCTCCTATCTTGGTCTGGCTAGAAGGAAAATAAATTTAAAAATAAAATGCGATCCTTCTACATTTCATTCCTACTAATATTACATATAAATGCGGAGGTTTGAACAGCATTTAGCGATATGAGAATTTTCTTTTGATAACACTATACTGATTATACTTATTTATTTATTTTATCACCTAAATGATTAGTCTCTTTAATCAAAAAGAAGGTTATTCGTTGTATTTATTATTTGAAGTTGCTGGGGCATTCACGTTGAAGTACATTTGACTTTCGTTTTGTTTTTGACTTGTAGAAGATGTTGCTTCATTCGAAACATGCCCATATTTATTTATTGAACGCTCCATGCGGAAAAAAACAGCTATCCCTATGAATCAAATGAGGTGAAAATCGTCAGGTACGGTCGCTTTCTTGGGAGAAAAATGCCACAAAAGTGGGAGTGAATTTCAGTTAAAATTTCGGCTAATGTTATGATATTAACCGATTTTTCGTGTTTTTTAAGGTTTTGCAACGTAAAAATTGAGTTAGAGGATTGAAAATATGTATGTGAATTGAGTTAGTGTTAGAGAAGTGCCTTTTGGGGGTCCCGACTTTTCTCTCCCATATCCGCGGTTTTTCGTACACTACACCTATTTGATATTAAACGATTTTTCGCAGTTTTTAAGATTTTGCAACGTAAAAATTGAGTTAGAGGATTGAAAATTTGTACGTGCTTCGAGTAGGTGTCAGAGATGTGCCTTTTAGGGTTCTCAACTTAACAAAGAAGGCAGAAGAACGCAATCCACCCAGCTATTTCAGTGTTTTCAATTTTGTCTTTTAGTAATTATTACAGATATCTTAAAAAACGATCTTAGTGACGGTGCTCTGCTGTCACTTTTTTTTTTTTTTAAATTCAAAATATAAGTTAATCTCCTCACAATTAATGAAATTATCCGATTTTCTTTTCACCATCCGTGTCACATGGTAAAAAAAATAAATCATCTTACATACGTCGTTTTATATTAGATCAAGGAATATTCATGTTAAATTTGAAGAAAATCGAACAACGCATTTAGTCGTGACTGCAAACTTTTGCAGCATAGTAATTTTTTGATGACACGGGGCCATTAGAACGATCACTATCTTGACTTGAATCAGAATTAAAAAAACTAGAAATCTCTACACATACCTCGTTTTTCCTGACTTCAAGGAATATTTGGCCGAATTTGAAGAAAATCGAACAACACTTCAAGAGACTGACAAACGAAATGCCAAACGGTTCAGTTAAAACTGGACCTCGCTTATGTTCGATAAATTAGTGAACTAGGGCATCCTTTAATTGATTTATTTATTACTCAAAAAAACAAATTAAATTAATTCTGTAAATTAAAGTGGATACTTCAAATGTAAGGAATTTGAACATTGTGAAGAAAATCATTAATATTTCTCAGTTGGAATGTTATTGTTTATTTACAATCAAAGTTTCGATGTTAGGCTTGATGGACCTCAGCTTGATTCCTAAGTCCTCTTCAGCAATAAGTGCTTTCGTTTTCACCACGGTAACAGTCGTGGATTATTTTTATTAGTTCTCGATCTAGCTTATTCATCTTATAAATGGTACATTCAATTATAATGAAAAAGAAAATGTTATCCCTCATTGACTTTGTTATAAAATTTATTTTATCGATGATTTTTTTTTGTTAACGTAAAAAACCGTTGATTGAGGAAGCTGTTTATTCATCATAGCAGATGGGGTCAGAGTCCAATTCGCCTACCACCATAGTTTGGGTAGAAATTAATTTCTGCTTAAGAAGGGCTAGTTAAATTTTGAAAGTTTCCATTAAATTATATAAAAGCAGAAGTTTTTAACTGCAATAATCACTATGCGTTTTTCGTCACTACCCATAGGTAACCTGTAACCTTCTACGACTTAAAATGTTAGATAACAGTTTTTCTAAAATATTTAACTTTCCAACTGTATACTATACATTTATATTACTACTCTTATTTCCGGAAATTTGTTTTTAACATGGGAAAATATTTCTCCTTTTATGTCTTTTAGTTAATTATCAAATTCTTTCATAGTTTACATTTCTCCATTTTCTATCATTAATAATAACGAGAGACGGTTAATTAATTTAAAAAAAATAAAATAAAAGGTACTTAAGAGGAAGCTATTTCGAAAATTTTGCATTTTTGCTCTGTCTATTTTTATATATATATATATATATATATATATATATATATATATATATATATATATATATATATATATATATATATATATATATAATATATATATATATATATATATATATATATATATATATATATATATATATATATATATATATTAAATTGATTTAGTTATCTGGGGAAATTAAATGAGAAGAGGTTCAAAAAAGTAAATTAGTCTTGCTTCTGACATATTAATTTTTGTGCAACCGTTACATTTATTTTTCTCATAACTTTTATGTGAAACAATACCTCGTTCAGTTGAAATTAACATTCCTCCTTAAGACAAAGGTAAGAGGGTGATCCTTGACCCTTCGTCCCCGGGGGATATCCGCTCCCGTGAGTCGGCACAAAAGACAAAGGAGTCCTTCCCAGCAACCAACTCCGCATACCAAATCGATATCTTTGAATATAGGATCAGGGAGGTGGAAAAGGTGTCGTTATCCATTCTTCGGCATGTCATCGCAGTTCTGAAGAGGGATCTTCATGAGGATACCGTTTCGTTACGAATGGAAACGGGAGTTCCTATATTACGTCATAATTTAGCCTGTAAGGGATATAGCAGTTTTGTGACGAAAGGCGACGCTGATTAGATGAGATTCGCTGAAATAATTAAGTAAAAATAAGTAATAAAACCGTTATTTTAATTGCAGGATGTTACTAAATCTTGTATAATGTTTAATTGATTAACACTAGTGAATATTTACGTTGATGGAGTCTGGCAATGCTTTTGCAAGTTCGCGGTCGGGCCATTGAGAATTTTCTCTTAATCACATTGTAAGTTATGACAATACTTTTCACCTTTTTATTATAGGTAGGTTCGCTCTGATATTTATAATTGAATTGTCTTCGAAGTATCTTTCTGATTACTTTATGGTGTTATGTACTGTTCTTAATACAATTTATTATATTTGTTGTTAAGGGAAAACTATTTGAATCGAAAAAGAATTCCACCCATGATACTCAATTTGTCACACCCAGACAAGATGGCCGCTCCCGTGTAAGATATGTTAATGTCAAACCATGCAACAAATGCAACGACAACAGAACAACATTGTTGAGCGGATCGTAAAGATGTCAGCGCCTACGTCTCCTTTGTTTACTCTCGGAGAGGAAATGGAAAAGCGCATTCTGCATTCTGATACAGCCATTATCAATATAAATCATAGACAATTGAAATCCCTTTCTAATACTAATCCTCCGTGTTCCGTGATAAGCTGTGACGGGATTAATTTTGTAACGTTTTCTGCAATGGGTGTCGACTATGAAGATTATAATCGGCTACCATAACTCTATTTGCTAGAATTTATCATTTTAAAAAGGGTTGCTAGATCAACAGATCAAACAGATCGAAGATCTATTCAGTATCTTAAAAAAAAAAAATCATTGAAGGCTCATTTTTTGAAGTAGAATCTTCTTTAGTCATTTCCGTTTTAATTTTTTTTCGATGCAACAAGAGTTTATTTTTACGTATAGTTGGGAAATCGTATAGCTTCGGTTTGAAAATTCTGCATTCAATGGGTTTGATAGTTGGTCGTTGTTTGCTTAAGCGGATTTCTTGAAAACTGTTGTTCTTGACAGTTGCAACACTAGTACGTTCGGTCACTCTCGTGATAAATGTTTCTCGGCATATTTGAGACATTTCGGAGTTTTGTTGGAATTCCTTGCCATGTGATTGAATTCGTGGCACAAATAGCACTGGTTTAAAGTTTTTTTGCTAATATATATTTCCATTGTATTACAATGCTGTTGTAGTATCTAATTTGATTTAACTTTATTCTCTAAAACCACTATATGACAGAGTTAATTTTTTCTCCATACCATCAGATTTTTTGATGATTTGAAATAATTTAAAAATTTGTAATCCTTGAATTTTTAAGTCAATTAGAATATCGTCCATTGGAAAGTCTGGAGGCATACCTTTAAGAACTACTTTTGGTTTTATTTCATGTTTCGGTGTGTGAAATTGTAAAGTATGAAATTGAAACTCTAGTTGTTTTAATTCACACTTAAGGCTCACGAAATCCTCTGTAGATTATACATATAATATGCTTTGTTAACACTATATCTTATATTTATATTTTCAATTTTTGTTTTCAGTTTCGCTCTTATCTCTTTGTGGTTTTTAAATGTCGTATTCACTAAGACAGGAGGAAATTTAAGTTTAGAGGTTTTTACACTGTTTTCTGTTTTGGAATCTTCATCTTCTAGATCGGAAAAGCTATTTTTATTGGAATTTTATATTGAGTAGACTCACCTCTCTACTTTTTCAAATTTTAGGTTTTCGATGAACATGCTCTTGGTTTACCCATTTTTTTTCTAATTTACTCACAATCAGAGATTTTTTTAAAGAATGTTATAATAACAAAAAGTTTATATTAATAAGGGAAAAAATATAACTTATGGGTGTTAGACAAATTTATTCTACGGCTATTAAGTAAGACTGAGCCAAGTGTATATAAATATTGTATATATATTTATGTTATATTTCAGAGGAATGAAAATTTTTTTTTCTTTTAACCGTTCATTTATCTAGTACATATGATAGGTGGGAATGGGAACATTCAGCATTCTTTTTTTCTCGCTCAAGTGGAAGTTTTAATTATTACCAATCAAATAGACTTAGTAATTTGTTTGCAAGTAGCACCTTCAATGACTTACTTCATTTAATAAAAAAAATAAATAAATAAATTACTAAAAGCAACTAAGTAATTTGAATAAACCCTTCGGATTATCCTGCGATGCACGAGCGCTGCTTACGGAACTAGAAGGCAGCAACTCAAGATCGGGACAACTGCCGAAGGCTAATAAAGGAGGCCCTGACTCGACAACGGGTTGTCGCGCCGCAATAAGTAGGTAAGTTATTCAGTAAAACAGCTTTGTCGATACAAGCAAATATTTAGAAATATAATCCTGGTCATGAACCTGCTTTCTCAACTACTTGCCAATTCCAATTATCTTCTATTTTAATTGTTTTGTTTTTTATCAATATATTTAAAAAAATTCAATTAGAAGAATACTAATCATTTCATAGTGTCACGTATTTCATTTCATTATTTAAATATTCCTGTTTTATTAAAAATGATGAACGAATACGATCTCTTAGTTTAAAAAAAAAAAATTGAAAATTGTAGAAGACAATTCTGAAAATTATCATAATCGTAAAGTTTTATATCGTTTAAATGGAGAATTCACATTGAATATGATCCTAAAAAATGATTTGAGCTGATTTTGGAAAGAGTTATAACACTACTCAAGCATTTTTTTTTTCCAAAGTTACCTGTTTTTCAAACATACATCTTTTTTTAAGAGACCAACCAACAAGAATGTTAAAATTCCAGAATATCGGCGTTGGTTTTATATTGTTTTGAAAATTACATATAATTTTGTTGTATATTTTTATTTTGATCGAAAAAAAAATAAAGCAAAAAGGTTTTGACTACATTTTGCGGTTTTGTTCCACTATGCGCCGGTTTGTTCATGAAGTTTTCCTTTCCCAATTTGATTTTTTACAACAGTTTTCTTCCCTCGTCACCTTTTCATGTTTGTATTTATTCAGGGTTGAATTTCTTGTAAAGTTATTTTTCGTGGTCGTTTAGTATCTCGGAAAGTCCACTGATATTGAGTTTCTTATAAACGTTCTCTTTGTTTTGCTACCTCTAATTTCGTTGGCTCAATATTTTTGGTTTGCCTTCCATCGGTTTTCAGCAGCACCATCTGCTTTTTTACGATCTTTTTTTTTTATCTAATTTAATTTAATGTCACTTTCGCTCTACAATGTTTCAATATTTTTGTGATTGATCCGGAGTGGGCCCGGTCCCAAGAATGTTTTTAATCGCTGAGAAAAAATAAAAAATATAATATTTATTCGTTTCACTTCCTTCAGCAAAAATATGGGTATCAGATTGAAGTAAATAATAGCTGCACAAACATAATTAAATGCAATAACAATGCACATAGCAATAATCCGTATATTTGTGGGTATCAGCCCTTTAAAATACACAGTAAAATTAAAACCTTCATCAGCCCTTTAAAATTATAGGTTATAAGGTATCTTTCAGTCTCTAATAAAATAAAGAACAATTTAGACTTTCTAACGGTGTTTATTAAGTGTTTACATCACAAGTTCATTCTAACAGTGCGTACATAATAAGAAATAAAAAAATATTAGAAGCCATCCAAATTACTAAAATTAATAAAGTAATTTTTAATTATAAAACAGACACAGAAACCCTAAGCACTCATCATTAAGATATCATAAATAAGATAAAAATAAAATAAAATTAACACAATTATAATATTAAAATTAAATAGATCATTGTGCAATAATGAAAATTGGTTACAACAGAAAGATAAATTTCAATATAATGATTCAATAATCATTTTCATGTGATTGATTCATGATTGAATAACATATTTCAGACTGAATATGTTGATGTTTCTTAGAGAGTCATTTGAACTACATTGTAAATAACCTTAAGTTGACAAAGTCTAAATAGGATTTATTTTAAGCACAAATAGGCAGGTATTAGCTAATGACTTTGATGGAGCTACATAATGACAAAATAAAATTTTTATGGATAATTATATGCAAGCATGAAAGGTAATTTATTAATTTAATGAGATGTATATTGTATATATGTATAATTGTTGTATTGCATTATGCTAAATATATTATATTTATATGATGTATGTTTGTTATTGTAAATTTAAAAAAAAAAAATTTCAAGGAGCAAGTTCCAAACGGCAATAAATTTGTCTAAATGGCAATAAAGTTTCATTTCAATAAGTTTTACGTTTTCATTTTTTTTCTCTCATTACTCTTTGATTTTAAGTACAAAATAACTCACAGGCTTAAGGCTTATTAAAACGTTTATGAGGTGAACTTAATTTCACGGGTATGAAGTTATGATGGCAATTTTTTTCTTAACAACATAATAAGATAAACCTGAAAATTGTTTTAAGTAAAATTTATTTTGGGTGCAGTTTTGGAACCTGCGTGTATAAAACTTCCAAAATGGTTTGTTTTATAAATCTCATAGCAAGATTATATAAATATGCATCCTCCTTCTCTATTTGAACACTTTTTTACGTTGAGCGGTGCTTTATCTTTTTTTATTTTAAGTGGAATAGAATACCAAGACATTAAATCGTTTATTATTTGTATACAATTGATATCTTAAGTGTGGTCTCAAAGGTGCTAATTTAATTTTTATTTTAATGTTTAAAAGAAAAATAGAAATAAAAATTATCTGTAAAAAAAAAGTATAATCATCAGTTTCAAAACCACACTTAGAATATAAATTCCACAGAGGAAAGACACGTTTGAACTTTCATCGAGTATTTTATTTACGACGTGCGCAAACCGAATAGTCTTTTTTCGTACCGGAGCTAAACATACAAACACTCAAGCACGAAACAAAAGAAAGAAAGACTTCCGACGTTATCTGTAAAGATCCTTCGAGTAGGATATAATAAAATTTAATAACAACAATGAAGAAAAAATCCACTGCGCGAAGATAGCAGATGAAAAAAATATAAACTAAAAAAAAAAAAAAATTGAATTTCCTATTGGTGTGTGTGTTTGTGGGATAACAGTTATTAGAGTGGAGCTGGTGTGCGTATAACATTAACAGCCAGGACAGAGGATAATAACACACCCTCCAACCTGATACAGAATCGATAATTACCTCTTGTCCGATTCTCAGATCGATATGCCGATAAGAGCGTAACCATCACTTATTGAATTTATTTTAGTCGTCCTTTATAGTTTTCCTTTCTTTCTTCATGGGTGTCTGTCGGTACCAGGCATGGTAGGCAGGGCGATAATAAATAAGATTATTTAATAATGTAATATGATATTACAATTTTGACAACAGATATGGCTATGAAATTTTTTTTCACTCGTGACTGTTACATAAAACAAATTATAAATAATGAAAAATAAAAAAATAATAATAATTTAAAAGTTTTCTCATACTTTCTTATTCAAATTAATGTTTTTACATTTTAAAATACTTATACCTTCTGTTGAAAAAACTAAATAGCGTAACTACCATTAAAATCATTTTAGTTCCTAATTTGTATGTAAATATGCATTTAATGCGAATTAATTAATATTTTTTAATTTACATTTTTCCGAATTCACGTTATATCGTCTTGATATTCCAGTTTTATATAAAAGGAAAAGTTTCGTCAAATTAAATTCAGTCAGTAGTTTGACAAAAAAAAAAATTCTATGACAAAACCATATAATTGTAAAAAATAAATATATTTAGTGTATTGTCCTATTTCATGTTTAATTTTGTTAAATAAAATGTTCGTAAAAACAGTTATGATACGACAATCAACAATAAGAAAGCGAAAATGTTATCAAATATGTGCAACGAACACATGTATGTTCAGTGTTATCTGAACACAGATAAGATAGATAGATAGATAGATAGATAGATAAAAGAACTTTATTCTGGGACTAGGTCCCTTAAGAATAACATGAAGGAACAAATAAAACAGTAACATTATCTGGCCATAAGACTATAGAATATAGACCAATTAATTTTTACAATATCTTCAGTAAAATAAATAAGGTTTTTATCGAAAAATATAATTAATTTGAGCAAAAAAAAAAAGAGAAAAAAACAAGAAAAAAATAAGAAAAAAACAACAGAGAAAATGAAAAATACAAAAATAATGATTGATTAGCAAAGTTTGTGCATTAAAAAACTATTATTCACTTGTGATCCAGATGTTAATCCTAAACTGAAATTTCGCAATTAGAGAGCATCATTTTGGAGAGAAAGAAGGTGTTGGAAAAGGAGGGATTTGAATGAGGATAGAGAAGAAGCATGCCGGATATTAGAAGGAAAGGAATTCCAAAGGTTGGAGGAGCGGGCGAGAAAGGAGCGTTTCAAGTTTTGGTTCTGTGGGAGGGAGGATGGAGGTCAGAAAGGCGAGATCTTGTTTTCAGTGCGTGGATCGAGGATTTGAATTGAAGGAGGCTGTAGATGTAGGAAGGGTGGTGGGTGGTGATAGTTTGGTATAGAAAAGATCCGAGGAAATATTGTCGACGGTTGCAGGGGAAGAGCCACTTTAACTCGCCGTAAAGGTGGGACACATTGGCCCGTCTCGAGGTGTCGAAGACAAATCTTAAAAAGCAGTTCATGATCCGCTTCAATCTGTCCTCGAGCACATTCGAGAAGCCCCCGTATACCACAGATGTCGAGAACGATTGAATTATTTAAGGGTACTTATTGACAATCGGGAAATTTGGGCAATGTGGGGTTTCGAGGAAAGGGTTTGGTCGACAGTAATACCCAAGTTTTTGATTGAGGAACTGAAAGTGACGGGGTGATCATTTAGGATTAAAGTAGGAAAGGTGTCATTGGATATATATACATATATATATATACACATATATATATACATATATATATATATATATATATATATATATAAAACAAATAAATGTATATTTAGCATTTCCGTTTCAATTGTTACCCTTTCCTAATCAGTTATCACCTTTTCTAATTTAATTGGAACCTTTCCCATTTTAATTGTAACCCAAACGGACATGAATTAATTCCATTTTATTTATTTTATTATTGTAAAATAATTATTTTATTTTCAATAATGACTTTTTAAATAATATAGGCTATATTCTACTGACATTTTTTCGTTTATTTGATAGTTGATATTAAGCTCTAATTTCAAATAGTTTAATTTTTTAAATAAAATTGTTGTTTATTAGTTTTTAGACATTTATTATTTTTTATTAATTTGGAGGGAGAAAGGAGGCGGATTTCATCGATGAGGCGATTGTTCATAAGGTTTCGAAGTTGCTTGTCAAATTTACTAAATTTTGTTCGGCCATGAGCATTTCTACTTAGTTATTAGTTTTCAAAATTCTTCGGTACAGGTATCGTTTTCAAGGTTTTTTAGGGCACTATTTCCGAATTTACTATCGGATTTTCGATCGTGCATGCGCATATTGCATTTCCGTTACTGTTGAAATTTTCTATGATCGATTAATAGGTTTTCAATGGTTATGATTCCATTTTTTAATTTGATTTTTGATCGCGCATGCGCATTTTGCATTTCTGTCACTGTTGAAGTTTTCTTTGATACAGAAATCCTTTATTAGGTATTCGAGGGTTCTGATTCTATTTTTTTTTATCGCGCATGCGCACCTTACATTTCCGTTCCAATTGAAGATTTTTATGATATAGGGATCGTTTATTAGCTCTTCGAAGGTTTTGATTCCGTTTATTTCAATTAATGTTTAAATCGAGCATGCGCATTTTGTTTTTCCATTACTGCTAAAGTTTTCTAGGGCTTCGAGGGTTCTGGTTTCATTTGTTGAATTGGACTTTTGAATGCGCTAAAGATTTTCGATTTACTGATATTATTGAAGTTTCTTTGATACAGGAATCATTTATTAGGTTTACGCTGGCTCTGATTTAGTTTTTTTAATTTTTATCAAATTGTTTATAGTCATCGGCATTTCGAGTTACTATTACAATTGACATTCCTTTGGTGGAGGTACAACTTATTTTTGCATTTACTATCGTGTTTTTTATCGCATGTGCGCATTGAACTTATCTTCGTTTATAAGGACTGTTTATTAGATTTTCAAGAGTTCTGAACCGATTTTTCGAATTGGATATTTTATGGAGCATGCTCATTTCGAATAACCATTACAATGGACATTATTTCGGTGAAGTTATTTTGTTTATTAGGTTCATAGGTCGATAAACCTTCTCAAAAAAAAATGTCAAATATAATGGTAATTTGAAATGCGCATGCTCGAAAAAAAAACGAAAATTTGAAAAATGCAACCAGAACCGATATCATATCCTAGAAAACTTGAGCAGTAACGGAAAAGCAAAATGAGCATGCTCGATAAAAAAATTATTTAAAAAACATTATATTCATTAAAGCACATTAAATTGTAATATTATTAAACTGCATGCATTAGGCAACTTTGTTTTTTACTTCTTCCGATGTTTTGAAGTTTTGTCCCTTTGACTTTCTCACCAGTTAATATATACAGTTTTAGGATTAATTGTGTGTATTTTTGTTTTCTTGAATGTGTTTAGTACAGAATATAAACTTTTCTTTTCTTTTGTCCCTTTCTCCAGAACTGAACTCGCTGAATGCCTGAGAATGACTGATCGAGTTAGGCCATCGGGGAGATGTTTGCCTTAGGTAGGTGGCAGTTTGCTCGGTAACTATATTCTGAGGGTGGCAAGCCCTGGGGACAACACCCCCCTCTCCTCTCAAGAACTGAATCTATTTTTCAATAAGATTTGAGCCTTTGGTCTGATTCGCAGGGGACTTCCCTCCGAGTCCCAACAATTTGCACCTATAGTCCGACTCTGACACTCTTCTGTTCCTGAAAACTTGGATTTTAAAGAAAATCTGAGAAAAATTTCTTCCTTTTCAACGAATGTTTTTTTTTTTTTTTATATTTTATGAATTTTTTAGTTATGTTTACTTTATGAAGCCTTTGGTGATTTGTTAGAATTATAATGAAGAATGTGAATTTTTTTTAATAATAACCATTTCTATGATAAAATGTAATAGTTTTCTTTAGATATAGTAGTGATGTATTATTTAACAATATGTTTAAATAACATATTATTTAAGGTTCTTGTAAGAGTATAGGATTAAGATAAGCACGATTCAGAAGAATTTTTATTTTATATTACACACAAGTCGAATAACATTTGGTAGTTTTTCTTGATATATATTTTTTTTTCAATCATAAAATTTGAAATCACTACGATTTATACACCTGATATATACAAAACTTGTTAGGTCAATTCTGTATGGTGCAACGCTCTTCAGCCGCTTCACCGAAGACACGCTGAAAAAACATCAACGCTTTCAGGATATAATACAACGGAAGATGACGTGGGCGAATTCACTGAATAAACGTAAAATGGACCAACAACATGCTATCCAGGAGTTCCTTAAGATTCCAGAATATATCTAGCAAACGCACATCATATTTCTGAATTTCTTGAAAACTGGGCCGGATTAAGCCTTACAGAGACCTGTAGGAAGTGCAAATAGCAGGTCCTTTCTTCCCTCCTCAATTCAATAAGCCTTATTATAAATCTAATTTGTGATCGATATCATCACCCTGACCCTGTTCAGTTCAATGCAGGTTTTATAATAGATAGAAAGCCCGAACATTGACATTAGCAGAAGAAAATTTTGGTACCAATTTTTGAATCCTTATAGTATTGGTATTAAAAAAGTAAGAGTATGGTAGTCGAATCATGCTACCTCAAAAAATGTCAACCAAAAAAACTCGCAATTTTAGGACTATTTTTGGTTTTGCAGCAGTAATTCCTAAACGGCGCATTTTATCGAAAAACGCTATAATATATTAAATTAAAAAACATCAAATGCTGCGTCCAATGAATACCACAACATAATAATTTATTGCGTGGTCGAAAACCAGCCTCATTAGCAACGAATTTGTGAAGAACAAAGACGGAGTACAATATATGCGTCTGCAGCTTGAAAATAGAAGAGAAAATTTCATAAAATAAAATTTGTAGAGCACCAAACTCTGCGTTCATTAAGTACAAAAAAAATTTTGAAGAATTTAAATTCGGTCAAGTGCATTTTTCGAAAATGGCAATCTCCGGCAATTAGTGTTTTACCCCAGTTTGGTGTGCACAAATGGAGTAACTTTAATTTTCAGGTACGCTGTGAAAATACAAGTTTTCGTCCTCCTCATAGTGCGATTTTTCACTATTTTGAAAAAATAGTGTGCATTTAAGGTAAAAAATTGTCATTACTGATTTTTTTTTTTTTTTTGTGCTCGGTGGTTCTATAATTTATTGCTCTACAACTTTTATTTTATGAGTTTTTTCTCTGATAGAACTCATTTCGAAGCTGTCTATTGTACTCTGTCTCTTTTTCTATTTTTTACGAAATCGTCGTTTACGACAGTGGTTTTCGATCACACTACTTAATCAAATTATTATGTTGTGGTACTCATTGGACACAAAATTTGATGTTTTTTAATTTAATGTACCATATCATTTTCACTTATAGTAATAATATAGCGAGTTTTTTGGGCGTAATATCTTCAGGTAGCATTTGTTTAATTTCAATACTATAAGGATTAAAAAACTTGCTATCAAAGTTTTCATCAGATAATGTCAATTTTTTTATATATGTAAAAGAACGATGATCCGAACATGATCCGACTGGCAGACTCTTATTTTTTTAATTTCAATACTAAAAGGATTAAAAAAATTGCTATCAAAGTTTTCATCAGATAATGTCAATTTTTTTTATATATGTAAAAGAACAATAAATCTCTTTTATTCAATAGCATGGAGAGCAAGTTCTTTTCTCTAAAAGGGCTAATAGTTGGAATTAAAAATAATATTTTTGTTTGAATATTTGTAAATATGAAATAGCATTTCTGGAAGACAAGTACAAATTGACCCTGTTTACAACTGACTTAGAGTATTTCACGTTTCCGAAATTCTATAAAAAAATTAATAATCCCTTCCACTTCTACACAAAAGTTATTCTTGAGGTTTCCTTTCAGTACCTTCATAAGCGGATAAGTGAAACATTACCTATCCTATTCGCAAAGTTTAAAAACCCCTACCTTTACCAATAAATTTGCCTTGAAGTTTTCATAACTTTACCAGGCAAAGCGAAATTTGTGGTATCCAATCCACAGAGTACACAAAAACCGCTCAAATATTGCCGATGCCTGGATGAGAATATACAGCCACATTATGTCCTGAATATACTGGGTGCCAACAGAAAATTTTAATATATATATATATATATATATATATATATATATATATATATATATATATGTATATATATGTATTAAATATATATTCTTATATTGATACCATTATATTTATTAAATAACTATTCATGGCTAATGATAATTATTGTAATGTAATGCAATAGTAGCAAACTAAAGTTTTTAATAATAGTTCTTTTATCATTAATTAAATTAAAATCTTTTTAATAATTATTTATATATTCAATCATGTTGAAAGCAATAATTAAGATATCTCTTCACTTTTTTACATTTATCTGAATGTCTTCATAACGTAGATTAGTCGGATTTTCTTATAACACTTCTATATACACTTTTTATTGTATATAAAAGTGTCGCGCTTTTTTCGCGATTACTGTCAAAATTACTGAATAAAATGAATAATAAGCGAATAAAAGTGCAATACGGAAATATACTATACAGCGTAAGTGAGGCGGAGAATCCTCCACTATTTTGTTTAATGCGAAACCAACGGAAATTAATCACTCCTGCAAAGTTTAATGATGAAAATGCGTGGAGTGTGGAGTTAATTTGGAATGCGTTCTGAAATTATACTGAAACACTGACGAGTAGCAATACCATAAATAAATTGTAAGCTGTATCAGCAGAAAAGTCGTCTGTGTCTGTTAGCGTGATTAAGAGGCAAAATAAGTATTTTCCTCAAAAGCTTATTATGTAAAAATTTTTGTTCTTTAAAAATGAACCTAAAATTTTTGTATAACAAATTAAAACTTCTTTAATCTCTTTTCCTCACTGGCTTAGGGGTCCCTATGAATCGCGAGAACCATATACCATATAACCATGCAACAGTTGTCTAAGGTTAGTCTGACACTGCTTGAAAATCTATATATGCAAACATTGTTTTCATATTATTCATTTTAAAACGCGCTAGTTGAGGCACATAAGTCTTGAATTTTTGTCAAACCTCCAAAAGACAAAAGACGTTATTGGTAGTATCAACATTAATAATTCAAGATCCACAAAACGTGCCTCAACTAGAACGTTTAAAGTGGCGAATATGAAAATCCCATTTTTACATATTCGATAGTTGGAAATTGTAGGGACGATGTTATGCCTGCCGGCCTTAAAACATAAAATATTTTCCAGAACAAGGAATTAAATACAACAAATTAAAAATATTAAATCAATTTTTTTCCCCATTTTGGGAATTTAAAAAAAAAAAATTGAAAGTCACATTAAATTTATATTTGTTCATATCAGATCAATTATGGCATACATTTTTTTATTCTCATTTGCAAATGTATAATTTTAGTCGTGAGCCTATTAGGTTGGAATATACAGATTTTCTAAATAGGTCTATCCATTGTAGCTTTGATAATTTACTGTACATTTCAATTTATATCTTACTTTTGACTAGTTATATAGCATGTGGGTTGAATGAAAGTTATTAAATCATACCAATCTATTTATTTTTTAAACTTATTCTGGCATAAATAATAACCTCGTGATGTTATAATTATGTTCTGGTTTTCTAAATAATCTTCAATTAATCTCTCAAATAAGGTAAATCGCGCTAACGGAAAACATTCACTTTGCATTATTTTCTTTTTCGTCTAGTATTCATTACTAATGACGTCATGATTCAGCACAACGGCCAAAATTACTTAACGGTATAGAGTTCTTCCTCTTGCCCGGTCGTAGTAAGAGGAGTAACGACCCGATAAAGTAATTAGGACTCGAAGGAACATTAAGTTTCTCAGATTGGACAAACAAAGATCTTCTTGAAGATAATAATTCGGTCCTAGGAATTACAAAAATTAATAATAAATTAATGAATATTAATGGCAATGAAAAACAATGTTAAAGAAAGTGGTGATGACTGATAACAACAACGAGATTTATTAAAAAGCACAATCTATGAAGTTGGTTTAGCGAAATACGGAAATGATTTATAAAATGTTTAAAGTGTATGGTATATATGAAAGCATATATATTATTATTATAAGATTTGATGTTGTATTTATTTGTTTTATTACTCTTAGTAACTTCTTATCTCAAGTCTCAAGTTTTAGGATCCTAAAACTTAGGGCCTTAACACCAAAATAATTTCAAAACAATATCCTGTCGACCAGGCATTTTAGGACTCTTAGTTTTCCTCAACTACGGAATTTATAAAATTGTATATATATATATATATATATATATATATATATATATATATATATATATATATATATATATATATATATTATATCTGTTTAAGTTTATGCTGTATGAAAGTGTATTATTTTAATAATTATTATTAAAGTATATTATTTAAAAAGCATTGATATGGGATTTATTTTTTTAATTCCTCTACTATGGTAGGCAGATAGTCTCTGCACTCGGAGGAAAAACGTTTTTAAGATCTTTACTTGATTCATAATTTTAGGGTCTCTTATGATAAAAATAATTTATAAAAAAATTTCCTGTTTTCCTGTTTTTTTTCAGGATCTTTTGATCTCTGAAACTACGAAAATGCTGCCAAGAAATTTTGTGTGTTAGTGGTTGGTTAACAATCTTGACAATGCAAGCCTATTCTGGGATGGAGATATAGGCAGTCGAACTTAAATATTTTTTATAATGTTCATTTGAATACATCAAAACCGATCTAGACCAACTTTTGCAGTTTGGTTATGATTATGAACGGTATGATTTCTGGAAGCTGATTCTTTAGTCTCGTCTAAATTACAAAATTCAAAAGGATTAACTGTTTTATAAACTGTTTGAAAATTAAATAGTAAAATTCATGAAAATATAAACTAACTGGCAATGTCGTCGCATCCACGTTCTAAGGTAACGAACGCCAAAAATCATATTTTTGCCGAGAGATAAAAAAATATTCGCAATGGGGAAGTTAAAAGTAAAACATAAAGTTTCTTTTTAGTCTCCAGAAAAGTAATTACATATATTCACATTCGTTATAAAAACGAAAAGTAAAATTTAAATTTATGTTAAGTTAAAATAAAATGAATCATCTTGAACACGTTCAAATATATATATATATATATATATATATATATATATATATATATATATATATATATATATATATATATATATACACAATATTTTCAATCTGCCCAGAGAACTCCGAACCAACCTTTATCCTCCACATGTAGATCGCAAAGCAGAGGGCTCCAGGAGATCCTCTCAAAGATTAAATGATAACCAGTCATTCAACGTTTAGCTAATTTAGGCATCATCAGTACCAAAAAAAAATCACATTAATGCAGACCAGAGATGGCACATCTCATATCAACAGTCTAACAAGGACTTAAAGGAGAGAATCTACATCACTGCTAGACAGTTCTAGACATATCTACCCCTTGGAATGACAAGGTTTCATCTGACATTTCATATGTTTCGAGTAAATTAATGTCAAAGTTTCATTAACTCATTATTCAATTTTCTATCCTCTTACAGTAGTAGTTTTTTGATATGGTATTAGTTGCTGTTTGTCAAAATTGACTGTAAATAACATTTACAAAATTATTGTAATACAATTCCGAAATAACTGATTAACCTCGCCATATAATTGAAAATCGGACAGAAATTAATTACATACACATGCCTACTGAAACCAATACATACGTATGCCTCGCAGATTTATAGTTCAGCAAAATAGACGCACTTACAAAAACTTCAATCTTTTCAATCCAAAATTTTAAGACTAACAACAGAAGATCCTTATCACGTAAAGTTCTAAATTCCACATTCCGACTTACAACACCCATCGATCGACCAACACATATGTACCCTTTTCATAATAAGTTTTACGGACTTCACAATGGACTGATAAACGATATAACTACGACTGACCATTATGGGAAGACTAAAAAGTAGCTGGATGAGAGATCTCTCCTCTTTTCCCGAATTAAGTATTGACCGGAAAGAGATGCTGCTGGGTAAGATTCCTCCATATGCCATGTCTATCTTTAATCTCCATCATATTTGCTTATTGTCACTCATCTGTGGCAGATGCTTTTATATCTTAAATTTGATAGTATCTTTGATAGTGAAAAGTGTTAACTAATGAGAACTATTACACGCTAACGTTCCTTAAAAGTCATTAGTTGAACGAAAACTGCCATTCCATTAGACTGATATGATCGACATCAACATATGGGCTAATAACAGTAAAAAAATCTATCATAGCGATTAATGACGACAGTAGCTGTAAGCACTTGTTAGGATGTTACACGTCCATTAGGGGCAAAATAGCTGGCGACTTGAACAAAAAAAGTGGATCTAAGAGGACTTCCTTCCCTGATAAGAACCCGCCTAATGTACTATTGACAGATATCGGTGATAAGGATTGGCGGGAAGCAGGTGGACAGTCCATCTGTGCTAGCCGCCTTCTTATCGAACCTTTATCTATTCTATCCTCAGCGAGGTGATAACATTTTTTTTAAAAATGTACTAAACAGTAAAATTATTGTTGATCGTAAAACTCTCTTCGACTTCTTTCCGTTCAGAAAGTTGACTAAAAATATCCATGTTAGAAATGGGAATATAATACAGATAAAACATTTTTAAAGTAAGAATAGGAAATTAATATATTTTATATTTATATATAAATATACTAGCTGAACCAGCAATGCTTCGGAATTGCTTTATTGGAGTATATACAATAAAAATTATTGTATGTATAAATTTAGTTTTAAAAAATCGAATTAATTGAAGGTCAAAATAAAATTAGTTCATCCGTTTACGTGATAATCGTGACACGGACAGACCAATGCCCAAAAATTCATTTATTTTTTATTTTATTTGGGGGGTCTCTGTAGCGGAAAGAACCGTTGAAAACTCCACCGATTACAATATTTTCGTCACTAAGCAGCGCTCTTATTTCCTGCAGTTCCTCTGACCTCCAGCAGTAGGAAAACAAAAATATAGCTACAATGTTCGATGAGCCAATAATGGTCCGATATCGATGATTAATTTTTGTTTTTGAAGTGAATTTTATTATCTTTCAAAGTAGCATTCGTGTAGTAATAATCATTATTGAGCAAACATTTTTTAAAAAACATTTGACCAAAAATCAATTATTTTTTATTATCTATATTTTTCCTTTAATATACTTTGAAAACCAAATGTTTTACTGAAAACACCATGTCTATATAATTTTTAAAACTCGAGATATAAAATAAAGCAGTTTCGACGTGTTTAATTTTTTCTAGAATGTACAATACCTAGATTTATTTGTTTTTTTTTGCTTGTAGGCAATAAAATTATCTTTCAATTGAGCATTCGTATAATGATCGAAAAATGTGTACTTTTTCACTAACGCGCAAATAAAATATAGATATGGTTTTTCGACTTCCCTGCTTCCCATAAATCAGGAACCCTTTTAACGATTCAAACCAAATTCGAAGAACTAAGGTTTTTTGGCGCTCTGAATGAAAATTTGCCATCTATATTGGTGCGAAAAATCCATAAAGGTAGTTTATTTTTTATTAATTTAACACTTTTTTTTAATTTATTTGATCAAAAATCTTTTTCTTTTTTTTTAATATTATATTTATATATTTCCATTAATCTAATTTAAAAAAAAAATGTTTTTCTAGAAAAAACATACCGATATCAATTTTCGAAATCGAGATATGAAATAAAGCAGTATTAACGTGCTGTATATTTTCTTCTTCTAGGGTGTACATAATATCGAGATTGCGTTAAAGTATGATAAATAACACGAAAAATATAAAAAAAGGTGATGTATGATGC
The DNA here is from genome assembly GCA_948150685.1 of Rhaphigaster nebulosa. Taxonomy (NCBI): domain Eukaryota; kingdom Metazoa; phylum Arthropoda; class Insecta; order Hemiptera; family Pentatomidae; genus Rhaphigaster; species Rhaphigaster nebulosa. The sequence continues at coordinate 31,602,419 of OX411306.1, forward strand.
TTAACATGTGGCGAGATAGATCAGAAGGAATCAGGATTACGTAAAAGAAAAAAACTTTCTTTAAATGTTAGTGTTTTATTTCATGTGAGGCGAAAATTACTTTTTTTTTCAAAAATAATCTATTTCTACCGGTCGATATCTGGGAAACTATAACAAATAGGTATAAACTTACAGATACCAATTTGTAGAGAATTTGATCTTCTTTCATTTTGCTAATGCATAGTTATACTGGGCGATGTATTGTTTTCTAGTCATGAAAAACCTAGAAAAGGAACCTTTAACCGTCCCTTTCAACTCTTGCCGTTTCTGAAGTCAATTGAACTTTATTATAGGTTGTTTAAGGTACTCACCACTACACATTTCTGAAACTTTTGAGAATTCATGATTTAGTGACTCTTTTTCACTTTTTTTATCTTGTTTGCCTTGACTAAAGCAAGCAATGAGATATCATGGAGTTCTCTAAACTGAATGTAAATATTTTATATATGTATAAATTCGTTTAAAATGAAAATTTTACTTCACCATACTTTTTTATTGTTCTTTCCTTAATTATTCACTTATTTTCTTATTATTTAATTTATTCATTTATATTATTTGTTCTGTATTTATTTTATTTATTCCTGTCATAATAGATTACTAATTTAATTGACTTAAATTAGGTATTTTTTCTGCCTTTAATTTGTATGATTGTGTATTAAAGTGTGATAGACTTTAGTACTTGATAATAAAAAGAGTTTTTCGTTCTGAAAGTTCCAATGTTGCAAGAAGCATATTATGCAAACTAATGCCCGACTGACGGGGCAGAAAACAAGGACTTCGCTGGTAGGAAGTTCAAGAACTCAGGAGGCGGTTGCCCTACCGAAAACAAACATACCTGGAACATTATTCAGAGAGATGATGAAAACGGGAAGGAGTCGAGGGCTGAGAACTTAAGCCACGGTTCGGAATTAATTCTACACCACAATATCTGCACCTTGTAAATTGGACTGACCTAATGGGTCTGTTCCAGGCTAAGACAGACACTATTAGTTGGTCAGCCTTAATCCTGAGGGTCGGTATTAGGCCCTAACTGTGAAATATGGCGCCAATATACACCGCTTCGCAGATGATAACCGCGGGGTCCATTCATCTTCCAGCGATGAATCGCCATGGAAACTATCTAAGATATTTCTGACGTATTTTGTAGCTTGGCTAATAAGAGAATCGTTAGATGTTAGTCATTCTCAAGTTGCCAACTGAGGGTAAGATTATGTTAAAGAGGTTTAACGATACCGATAAATTCTGAACTATAAAAGAAATGGTGCAAACCATTGATTATTTTATATCTTTAATTATTTTTTTTTTCAACTTGTAATTTGGAGCAACTTCTGTGATTTAATACACAGCACTGTATTCACAAAATTGATATAAATCAAAAAGGTGGTCACTTCAAGTAATCACTTGTCATATTCATTTAAGATACTTAAGGAAGATTCCATTAATTCACAAAGTAGCTGAATAAAGCAATGTTTCTTGTGATGGGTTGGTCCTTATAATTTTAATTTTGGTTTTATATATAACGGTTTTTTCTCAATCGAGTAATAGCGATTGTGAAAAGATTATTACTTCTACGAACAGTTATATATTTAAACGTTAATTTGTCAATAAATAATAGGAAATATTCATAATAATGATTAAAGAGAATCCTATGTAATGCAATTGCACAAACTGTTACTGTAACTGTCGAGTTCACGTATACCGCAAAAAACACACAATTTACTCATCACTATTTTAGAGATTAATTAAAAAAACAATAATACAATTAAAAAATCAAATTATAAAAATATTGAATCAGAAAATCACCAATTTCGCCTTCTGTAAATCTGCTAATATATTGTTCCAAGTCTGTCAAAAATTATAGTTTTTGCCATTTCAGCCTCTAATGAATTAGGCTGATTATTCACTATCTGTTTCCTCTAGCTCCTAATCCAAACCCTCATAAATAGTAGAGAACTCTCTATTAATTCAATAATAACAAGCTTCTTTTATAAAAAAATGTAATAAGTTTTAGTTGTCGCCGATATTCCCCCAGTTCCCAAAGACCATACCGAAGAAAAGACCTTCCCAAAGGACGTGAAGAAAGCCATTAGCCGCGACGGAGTGTATTATTAAGGAATCGAGGATTTCTTTTTCGACTAAGAGCCACTTGGGATTCAGAAAGGACTACTTAGCACAGCCCACCACCCCTTTACATAAAAACCCCCGAGGTTTGGGAAATTATATCCGCGATTCGGGACACACCTCGCCATCTATCAAGTTGCGGACCATCTGGAGCGCTCATGGAAAAAAATTAATTAAATAGCTTTTCTTGTTCGGATCTGAGGGAAGGGGAGAGCGCCCTTACACGGTCCGTTGCTTTGGGGCGGCCTTTAATTTTTACGAGGCGACTCGTTCACTTTGAACGCCTCATTTGCGAAAGGAGCAGACTCTGATTAGTGCAACGGGAGTCATCTTCTTTTTTTATCTTAGTAACAGGTCTCTTGGGATGCTTGAAAAATGGAAAAACTTCTTAAAACAGATTTAGCCCTTTGAACAAACGAGACATTTATCAACCTGTAAGCTGGCTGGAACTCTGTCATGCCGTTCTTTGTATTTCCAATTTAATTCATTTTTGATTGAAACTATAGTTTAGTTGTTTGTTATTACTTTATTTAAAAATATTTTACAATGGTCAACTCCAAAAAAATACCGAGAAACTTCTTGTAAATTAGCGAAAACTAAACATTAGAAATATTAAACAAATGCAAAAATATATTAAAAACTTAAACCGTTATAACTAATAGTGATAGGAACAATATGAATAAGTATACATAATTAGGATTTCTTAGTCAATAATTATAAAATGAATTATAATAGAATTCTGAATCTATAAATTGCAGTTAATATATTAAAATATAATGTATACTAATCTGTAACATTCGAGGAATCTATCGTCTCTTGCTAATTGATCACACTATTTTTTTAATATCAGTAGCATAACATTTTACCATTAGCCCCTTTTTAGTATATGAAATATTATTCTTCATCCACATATTACTTGGAAAAGCTGTATATTTGTATAATATCCTCCATACCGGAATTGATATAAAAAAATTATATCGTTCAACATCATTTTTTGAATAAAGCGTGTCTCATTTTTTATTACTTAAATAATTTTTTGAGTTCTAAACGGTTATTGAACCATTTTCTGATCAGGGATTGATAAATTATTTGCCACTTCTATAATTTTGTTTTTATTGAAAATTAGTTTCGAATGTTATACTGTTCCAGAATCATTTTAGTACTTAGGTACTCACAATTTCCGCAGTGTATAATAGAAAAGGAACTGGGGATAAAAATTTCATAATAATTCATTGTTACAGCCATTAAGCATCTAACGAGAAATGCAATACAATCCAAACTCTTCAATCTGTTATCACAAACCTTGAAAAATGTTTTCAAAACTGTATGATTAAAATTAATAACGTTCACCACATACACTTGCTTTAGCGATTAGACTTCCTATACTGCAGTGTTCTTTAATATTTCACTTACTGAACTGATCCTCTACTAAGGACTTCAGTTGGGCAAGAGACTTACTTCGGGTCCTCATAACATGCCTGAAACAACTAGGAATTAGAATCTTATCGTTTCCAATTATTTCAACGCTTAGTAGAAAACGCTGTAAACTTCGGATTTATAAAAAAATCTCCGGAGTTGGGTTTTCCGACTTCATTTAACCATCTTATCGTTCCTGGTCCTTGCATTGATCTTTCTAACAGTTGCTAATCTCAATAAAGAATTCAATAATTTAAAAAACAAAAGAAGTACTGTAGATAATTTCAGTTATATTGAAGGGATAACAATTGTTCTAGCAATAATGATCAGTTTTTCTTTATCCATTTATTAACCTCATCGTAACAATTTAAAATTTTATTACGAAGTTACGAAAGAAAATATGAAACAAGACTTTGGTCATTTGGAGTTGTACTAAGGAGCGTGCTTGATCGTCATTCATGACTTGGCGTCATTACAGATTTCAATCAATAGAACATCAAAGGATGTATTGCGTGTAATATCCTTCAGAACGTTCCTGCACAACTTAAGCAAGAGGATTTGCAAAACGGAAAGTGGAAGTCGATAGAACTAAATTCGACTAGGAATGTGTGGCATACAATGCTATACAGGTTATCGAAAGCGTCATTGGAAAACATGTTACAATGCGCCGTGGCCATGTAGACTGTCGAGTAAAAACAATGGAGCAAAGTCATTGTGTGTTAATCGGTGGACAGCTGTCCTACAGGAACTCCGGGTGTCAAAGGTGCCACGGGGTCCTTGTGGCGACACCGGAGTCTGCTATTAGCTATGCGTTGATCCCGTTAATCCAGTGGCGTGGGAATACGGGCAACTTATTGCACACGAGTCGGGAAATATCCTGTTATATTTCATCCTTCTTGACACGTGGTGACATGAGGATGTGACCAACGGGTCAGTAATGTAACGAATGTCAGCGAAGAACCTGGGAAGACAATAGGTAGCAGATGTACATCTTCCGTAAAACATAAAAACAATTGTATCGTATATCAAAGTAATGAACAATATATTTTAAACTTTTAAATGAATAGATGAAGAAAGGGATTACTCATGTCTGACAATTTATTGGCAAGGAGGCTGTAAAAGATAGTGCAGTCTGTAGCCCAAACTGTCAAACAGTACAAATATGCTCGGCAAACAATGGAACAGTAGTTGGCTTGAGACTAGATGGTAGAAGGAATGGATTGAGCAAATAAACAAGCAAACAAATAAATTCTGTAAGATGAAATAAAATACTCAAATATATATTGAAATAAATGAGACATGGTATAGTAAGCAGAATAAAACAAATATTCAGTTATTTTATACGTTTCACATCTTTGTCTAAAAAATAATGGTTCTATCCTATACTTATAAAGGATAGCTCGTTCTTCTACTCTACCCAAGATGGCTTGGATAAATAATCAAGTAAAAAATATTCTTGGGGGTAGATGCATATAATCAAAATGAAATCCTTTGTTAAAATTATGCATTTCGATTTTTTTAAATTTAGTTTCTCGGAATAAGTTGGTGAACAGTATCATTTTTTATGGTTTTAGGTTGGCTTCTCATCGAAATGTAAATCAAATGGAAAGTAAAAATTTTGAATTAGTTAATAATAGTAGTAACAAGAAAAAAATAATATATAGATAGGATTATAGTGGAAAATACTCCCCCAAAAACCTTAAGCTTCTCAAAAACCAGAACGAAATTATATCACATGAATTCAAACCATAGGCACTAAACCTAACATCAACAGTCTAAAAAAAGGCTAACTTGCAAGTGAAAAAAAATACAAGATTTAGTGAGACTTTTGATGTTAGTTCCTGACATCAGAATGTTAGTTCCTTCAGTGGAACTAACACAATTCTATTAATCTATAGGTCCCGGTTTCGAGATAATTATAGATTCTAGGCAGATAATTATTAATTTTGTTTTCAGTTGTGGATCGGTCCTGGGGTGCATCCAGCCTCTATAAAATGTGTGCCATTAATTGGGGGGAAAAATCTGGCGGTTGAGCGTGATCTCGGCCGAATTATCTTGCACAATCGTTGGCCTTGAATCAGTACGGTGTGGGTTGTAGTGGTACAGTTTTATTTTTTTATTTATTTATTTTATATTATGTTTGTTAGATGTAAGGTCCTATGACATGATGATGGCTGATCTGACGAAAAGTGACTGGTTAGTTAGTTACGGGTATTTGAGAGGCTTTGTTTTGGAATGTTGCGATAATATCAAAAACAAATTTCAACTCTCATGTTTTGCTTAAGTCCGTTAAGTCATTTATTTCCTACGAATTTCAGGTTTAGTCGCTTTTAAAATAAGATTTTAATTGTGAAAATCAATATGATTAGCCACAATTTTTGTTTTTTTTAAAAACCGGTACCCATCATTACGAAAGGGCAGATAATATAAAGAAACAGCTCAAAATCCAACTGGACCAGCTGATAAAAACATCAAAGGATCAGGTTTTGTCATTATTCAAATAAACTCAACTAGACGAAAACGTTCTGTAAGTGTAAATCATAGTTATTGTATTAATAGTTTGCAACAAGCGTTTTTCAGACGCTATAAAGATAGATGTACTGGTAGGACCATCGAAGGTAATCAATTATTTCATTTTAAAAAAATATTTTTTTATATAAAATGTGTTATTCTGTTACTTATAACATTTTGATTTTTAATACTGCCCTAATTTCTGTAGTTTATTAAATAAAATTATTTAATCTTATGAATTTTATTTAAAATTTCCTTATTTGAAATATAAGGTAAATTTCATTTGTAATATGAAAGTTATATTTGTTACGTTAACGAAATGTTTAAAAGATATTAATAAAGATGTAATGAAGTGAAAAAATATTTACACGTGAATAAGGAACATGAAAATATCATGGTGCGAGGGTCTGCCGCCCTCCATATGTGGCGCGATCGGCCGTGCTACAAAACTGGGCACTACCGACGGAAGGTTAAGTTCCTTGCAGTAACTTCAGGACAGAGGTAATGAGAATAAGCTTCGGAATAAACATGTCTTCTCAAAATGATTTAAATTAATTCGATTTCAGACCTCAGAACATAAAGACCGTTCTGGTATTTATTGTGAGTTACCCGCCCAGATATAACCAGAGCACGAATGGTGACTGGATGGAAAAGTTGAGGTGGTGAGGCTAGCTATAAAGGTTCAGGAATCATAACTCTCTTCCATGTGACCTTTTTTCGAACTCCTCTGAACCTGTGCTCTCGGGCGATAAATGTCAGCGAAAAGAAGCACTGCATCTTCAGGAATCAGGATTGACAATCCGTTCGAAGCAACTAAGAATTCTTACTAAAGTGTAAATGCTTTACTTCTTGTTTAAACCATCATGATATATTCTTCATTATACAATTACCAAGCTAAATAAACGAAATATATTATTCGATGGCAATCTGTAGATCATTTCTGTTTTTAAATATCTGAGAGTTTTTTGAAATTTTTTTTTAGTTTTTTATATTTAATCTATAGTTATACAAATAACTACCCGATATTACGAAACTATTATTAATAAATTTTTATGTATAAACTAAAATCATGTAATATTAAAACATTAATATTCTTAATATATTAAAAAAATGTTCGAAAAATTCCAATTTAACAGATACTAGGGAATATTTACTATTATCTCACAAAATATTGATTTAAACAGCCATTATAAATCAATTTTCTATCGCCTAGGTATTTTTGTAATAAGCCAATTTGAGCTCATATTCGGATAGCAGTTGAACTGGCTCGAAAAGCCATCAATGGGTCGCAGCTACCTCCAAAAGCCTCTTCCATTTGGCTCGGTCCTGTGATGCAGCTGTCCAGTTCCGGAATTGTAGATGATCTCTCGAATTCACAGACACTCTGTCCAAGCTACCTCGCCCTAAGTCTTCCAACTCTTCTTGTCCTGTGCGATTATGCTCGCGTGAGTGTTTTGGTAATTCTGGAACCATTTTTCCGAGAGACATGGCCTGACCAGCGTATCCTTCCAATGTTAATGAACGTAACAACGTCCATCTCGTTAAGAAGCTCATACAGTTCCCGGTTCGGCGCTTAAGAGCCCTGTCCTTAACACGTCCAAAGATTCGCTGAGGAATCTTCCGCTCGAATGTCAGAGGTTTCCCTTCGTCATGGGTTAACACTGGGTGTATTAGCGTCTTGTGCAATTGAATGTTTGTTTCATTGAACAGAGAACAACTTCTTAGATGTAAGTCGGATATCAGTTAACTTAGTAAATCCCTTGGCCATTGCCTCGAAATTTTTCAGAGTGGGATGTGTGGGTTCGTGGTGGATTGGTACTAAAGGGTTCATTTTGTAAGTCAGTCTGTGGATGAAATGTTTGTAGTATTGTGTGGCAGTATCTTAAACTGCCAGGATGTCTTTTGTCACATACAATGTGACTACATTTTTCGCAACATTTTTGCCTGGAATTATCTGGATGTTTGAGGTTTTGGTAGAGTCCCTTAGTTTTACTCTGTATTACCATAAATATTTTATTAGATTTACTTTATAGATAGTAAGTCTGTTAGCTAAGGATAATTTGACGCGTCTGTCAGGTCATCTGGATAATAACCCCTGTCCTTTATTCAGTTGTTTTCTTTTCACTCTGATGTAGATACTCCATGTCTACCAGATAGAAAATAAAACTGAATGAAATGGAGAGTTTTTTTATGGTTGGGGCGTACTTCGAAATTAAATACGAAGTAATGAAATATACTGTTTAAAATGAATGCCGAAAATCAAGTCGAGTTGTAGAAAAACAAGGTGCTAATAATAGAATAATATAAATGAAAAGAATAAATAACTAAAGAGGGAATATGAAAACATATAAAATAGTTTACATAGAAATACAGAAGTTATTCAAGGCAAAATAATAAAAAAATTGAAATAGTATTTAATGTTGTATGTATAACGTGTAAAGCAAATCTCAACAGACTGTTTGTTATTTCATATACTCCTTGGGCCGAAACGTCAACACATTTCAAACAGTGTATTTTATTTAATTTAATTCTGATCTTGATCTCTATTTATAAAAATAAATTTGTGAAATAGCAACAGACTGCATTTATTTTTATACATAAAAGCATTCACCTTAAATCAACAAACATATATAACTCCTCTATTTATTTTTTTATTTTTTATTGTGTTATTTTTTCAAGTTTATTTTCTTCGTAATAATTATTATTCATAGAAAATTATGTATTGTAAGTAATGATGTATCTTGGTAGACGATTCAATCCATGTTGTATGATGTGTTAAAATTGAAATTTCGTAAATGGACCAATTTTTCATTCATTTGTTCGTAGTCACAATTCTCTAAGGAATGCTTATATAAATTAAAGTTAATTATGTGCATAAAATTAAATTATCCCAATAATATCAAATAGTTGAAGCACCTAGGGAAAATCGTGAATCATAACGGAGGAGAAACTAAGCAGGCCAAAAGTAGGGAAGTAAAATTGGAGAGATTAGGACGTTTGACAAATGATACCTATAATAAAAATAAAGATGCGAAAAAAGCTAAAATCAGACACTATGAAACAGAGGTGAGACCGAGTTACTATACCGGTCGGAAACAATGGAACTTACAAGTTTGGAGAAACTACTAAATAGAAAGAAAAATCCTAAGACATATCCATAGACCAAGAAAAATAGGACTGTATACGGAAACTGAAGACTTGGAAACAGCAATGAGGAAAAGGATACAAAAATATTCCGGTAGCATGAAAAGGATGAATGAAAATAGGTTGAACAAACTGATATTAGACAAGGTGATGGGACTAAGTAACATCTGAGGATACTCCTGTCAGATAAAAGAGGAAATAACAAGACTTGATATTACAGAAAAAGAATACCAGGACAGAGAAAAAAATCAGAAAATACATTAAGGTACTTGTAGAAAAGTAGAAGAGAGAATAGAAAAAATGGACAGACGAGCGAAACAGAGATATGAGTGAGATAATGAAGAGAATATGGGCTAATAAAAAAGCCGAGAAATGGTATAAGCGCCGTCCTTAGATGGCCAATATCGCTAGAAAAAAAATATATGAAATAATAAAATATCTATCTAATAATAATATATTATTAATATTTTAGTAGAAATAATTTTTTGAACCAATAAATTAGGGTTTTGTCGTCTGTGAGCTAACAAGTGTCTCAGGGAATTCCCCACTCTCATTTCATTGTAACCCTTCTGAAGGGCAATAAAAAGGGAATGATATAGTGAACAGGAAGCTATGACCCCCAACTGCCTCACTGTGCCTCTTGAATATAATTTATAATGTCACCTTAATTAAATTCCATCTTTTTTTATGGCATTAGAAAAAAAAATTATTATAATTTTAATATTATAATCTTAATATTTCCAAATCTGTAGTCAACATTCAATAATTTCTTTTTGCTTTTGCACTTTTGGTAAGAAACGTGGTGGTTTTGTTTGATTCCTGCGACCGCTTGTAAAACAAGTCGGAACTGATAAAAAAATTTTAATCATCCCCTAGAAGAAGAGTTAATAAAGAAGGCGGAAGTGATCTCCATAACCGTCCCGCGGACAGGAAGTTCTTGGCGAAGACACAAGAAGGGCATTAGGGATATCGAAAATAGACCAAGAGCCGGCAACAAGAGGTCTTCTGTAATCTGTCCGGCCGCGATGCCCATTCACAATCCGCGGGACTCTTATCGTCGTTGGGGACAGCTTTACGACGAACGGGGGTTGTTTGCCACCCACCTCCGTCCTCCACTTCTTCCGTCCTATCTTATCGTCACTCCGGGAGGTCGGCTGCTACGGAGTTCGCCTATGACTTACGTCGTCTCGTTAGGATATTGTCTTGGTGAGCACTATTATCGCTAGAAAATCTGACTTTAAGGACGTTTTAGATTTAAATATGTTCCTGAACTATAATTTTAATGTTTATCTCAGTAATAAATAATTTCCATAAACGGAGGAAGTTACTTTACCTTGGATCTAAATACCTCCAATAAAAGCATGCTTGGATTCTAAAGTCACATTAGATACTAAACTGAAACAGTAGGCTGCTATAAAAAATATTATATTGAAACTACAGAAACTACTATGCTTTTTTCCATGTTAAAACAGCCAGAAACCTACTGGATTTCTTTCAGTTTCATGAAAAAAATTGAAAATGATATAAGTTCATAATGTACTAATCGAAACTATTTTTTTTTATTCCTGAAAATAGAATGAAAATAACCTATAATATGTGATATTTTTTTTTTATCTTAATTTACTTTTTCCTATTTTTTTCTTTATTCATTTTCGTTATACATTGCCTTCGTTGGTTGCTAAATTGTAGGTGTTATTTCAATTTTTCATTTTATTAAAACTTTTCAAATATCTAAATTTTGTGATTGATTTGAATATTCATAGCTTTATTTGTGTTTGTGCTTAGTATTTTGTAATTTGTAATTATTGAGTCGCTGAGTTGTTTAATCCCTCAGGTCACTATTTGGGGGATATTTCAAATTTGACATATTTCCGTTCCGTTGATACCGGTATTCAGGAGCAAGAGTGCAACTCATTTTCGCAGTTTCGTAACGGTGCCTAGTTATCATTTAGTTAAGAAACGCCTTAAGTCAGTGAAGTAAAGTCAGATATTTTCCAACGGCCCACTTGTGAAAGGGATCAGAAGCAGACTAATCTTGTATTAGTGTACTATTAGTGTACTATATCACAATTTTTTAAACAATTATTATTTCCAAATTTGATCTCTATGACTAATGGAGTTTCTCAAATTCATTTGCAATCTTCTGTAGTTTTAATACAGGGTGAAAATTACAAAAATAGTTGACAAGTCTTAAACAATTTTATATAAATAAATACATAAATGTAATCAACATTTGGCTGCTGCACACCCTGGTCAAAATATTTATTAATTTTTGCGGTTTTACATTTATAATTTGTTAAGTAATATAAAAAAAACAGAACATTTAATATTTTATATTTACTGTGCATATCGTCGTTGATACGTTTAAGTAACGAATGGAATTGTAGCTACTTTTTAGAGAACCAAAAAAAAAACTTCACGTTTCTCTTTAAAGTTTCCCATTGCGAATGATTTTATTATCTCTAGGCCACTTTTTTTATTTGCATTCGTAAGATTTTATTTTCAATTAATACTCCTGGTAAATGAATATAACTTAGGAATTCAAAAAATGCGGTTGTTCGCAGGAGCGAATTTATTGCACCACCGCCCACAGATATCGCAGATAATACCGCCAACTCTCCCTAATATTCTCTCCCCTTGCCATTCGCATCTCCTAGTTTTTAATATATCTATATCTTTCTTCCTCATTCCCTTTCCCATTATGTATTTTATATTTATGTGTGCTAAATTGAGCCGTTTTTGTACTTAAAATTCGTTTGAATATAAAAATATAATTTCTCTAAAATTTTACCGCGCCTCAAAAATTGTCGTCCCAGGCAGATACGTTCTGTCTTTGCATAAATCCGCCACTGAAATCAAATGATTATTTTTGTATAAGAATTTATTTAAGCATCTACCAGTAAAGTTTCACGGATGGAAACAATCACTACCAAGATGCTGTATAAATGGAATTACGTATCTCATAACTATTATAGCTATCATTACAATTTTACGTTTTTGTACAGTTATCTTTTCGTAAGTGTAATAGTAAAAAATAGTTTACTTAAATTTTAATATGAAATATAAAAATAAGCTTATAAGAAATGGGATGAAATGAAAAATAAGTTGATTTATTCTGAAATTAAAAGTTCCTTAGAAATTAGGATTTAAAATCCCCTTAACTTGTAATAAATTTCATAATTTATTCATTTATTCATTTCATTCATTTATTCATTGAACAATTGTTTGGTCAGACTCATTATGAGAAACAAAAAAGAAGACTTATTACAATAAATATATACGTAAAGATAAAAATATAGAAAACTTGTGGTTAATGCTGTGAGAATAACAATGGACAAATGACCCACAATAAAAACATTTCTCATAGTTATATTTCTCATAGTAGTTATTCAAGATAATAAAATATCTATTTTTATTTTGCGTATTCTTTAAAATGCTAATCATAACAAATTAGTGTAGTTCTTGCTAATTTAAAATTAATTTTAAACTATCATACTTTTTTTTTAATGTTCAAATTAGGTATATACCGCTGTTTTTTGTTGTCTGCTCCCATCTGAAGGCTAGGTATCTGATTCCTACACAATGCCTCTCTTTGGGTTTTGAACACAACGTATCACACTTGGTAAATGATTAGTAAAATGCAGCGATTTTATGGTTGGGGGTAATGTGATCGTAATAGTTGGGACATGTTTTAATGAAATGAATTTTGGATTTTAAGGAAGGAAGTTGGAAGATAAATGGAGAGTTTGATAATAAGATTCATGAAGAAACCAAGAAAGTACTTGTGGTACTTTTTTGGGATTAGCGACTTCATTTCGGTGTAGTCTTGTAAAAGTGAGCATATATAGAGTATATGCTCGTATATAAATCGTAGAAAATAATACATTAATCTTTACAATTTAATTTCTAATTCTCTAGAGATCCCATGCAAACCACCCGATACCGTATGGAAGTGAGCCAAAATGATCGAGGAGGCAAAGTATTTGCTGAGTGCTATTGGAAAGAGATGGCTTATGTGTTAAACTAATGTTTTTGTCTCATGAGGAGATAATAAGTTGTTGGATAGGGATAGTATGACTTCAAACTTTATTTTCAACTTATAAAAAAACCAAATCAAGCCAAACTTCGTACAATTCACGAATACCACCCCTCTAAATCGATTCTGGATAATCGAAGAGCTAGTATCGATGGAGACTCGAGAGCAGACAGGGCGCGCGTGATGGACCCAGCGTGGGTAGTAATGTATGCCCCACACCCACTTCCACCATTGTTAACCATACCTGTAATTATATTCCGGCCTTATATTTATATCGTGTCACACGGCGACAAATTGTTTATCTCTCCACTTCTTGTCAGCTTGTAATTTCCTCGGGAACCACCCCCGCACGAAGGAACCGCATTCAATTAGTAATAAGAGGAATATCAATGAGGGGGGTGCGATATGCGGGTAGGAACCGATAACCATCGATGGCCAGGATAGGAACGGAACTCATGGAGTACGAGTTCCTCAGCAAGGAAGAGGAACAATTACAGTTATGAATAAACATATTTTGAATCAAGCATTTTGCATATTTAACTCCAAGTTAAATTTTGTAGACTTATCGATTAAAATATCGATAGGTAGTCTTTCGATTGTCAAAGAAAATTTTATTTTATAACTATGCAAGTTATTCATTTTGTTACGCCAAAAGAGTGATGGCTCTGGTTTCATTCATTAAGCCATGAAAATACGTTAATTGATGTTTGCTGTTGTTTTTGATTCTAAAAAGATATGAAGGGTCTTGGGGAATAATGATCAATGCCAAGTTCTTGATTATTAGCTTTTAAAAAAAACAAAAGAACTTATTTTTTTTTTCATAAATTTATTCAATTATATTCCACATTCCGCTTTCATAATTGACACTGAAGGCTTAAAAAGTAAATCTCAGACAGATTTTAACTTTTTTCGATCACTACATCAGTATAATAGTCCACCGGTAACGAACTATTTTACACCTACTCCGCATCTGCTACTGCTAGAGTGTTGAGTCTTCCAGATACATTATACGCACTTATTCCTTAAGGCAGGAGCAAGTGCGTACTAACCACTACTTAATTGAATTATCGATCTCATCAAAATGGACGTGATTGAACGTGGGCTTGATTGAAATATTCAAACATAATCGTCTAAAAAATATTTTTTAAAAACAGAGGAAAAATATAGCTTCAAAAATGACGATTTTACAGTCGAACTTAGTAAATTCTAGTGCGTACTTACCTCACATTACATTACTTAATGCATATATCAGAAAAAAAATTGAAAATGTGGAACTTTTTTTTTATACTAAGAAATTGACACTTATGGTTTTTTCCCGTCGTCTTTAATATAATTTATAATTTTAATATCCATCACACAATTGATAACAAATATAACAGGTGAAAACTACCTCAATTTAGGACAGTACATATGAATAACCACGTTAAGAATAATTTTAGAGGACTTCACTGGAATGGAACAAACTCTGGGTACTCAAATCTTTCTTGAAAAGTGATACATAAGACTACTTAAGAAACCAGTCAGTCATCTTTGACATTTTTATCTCATATCGAAGAAAAGAATTTTTTCAAAAATATTTATTTTATATTTCCTGAAATATTTTATTCTCTGAAAATCGTTAATCAAATGTTACTCGATTTGACAAATTATTATTATGTAAGCGGAAGATTTTAATAATATTTGTTTTAAGTTCAAAAAGCCGAAGCTGAATAAAGTAGTTGCTCTTATGCTAAATAAATAATTCTAGATTCCAAATTTAAATATGATGTCTTAATATTTAGCAATAAAATCATTATTTTAAATAAAAATATTTAAATATTCGAAGCCAGAGGCGAAAGGACCCCACACGACCGACATATCTATCAATTTATCTGTGTTCCCCTCCGCAGATATTGCCCCCGGTGAAGAATCTTCCACTTAATTCGATAGCGAAGAAAATGGTATCGATTCCTCTCTCTTTTCTGTTTTTTTTTTTCTGCGGGGGAAGATAGTGTCCCAGATCTTATCTGCCGAATAGCTTTCGTAAAAGTTGCGATATTAGGGGCAGAATATGGAATTGTGGTTTTTTTGGTAAATGGTATGTTATTCTGGAAACATTTTAGTAAATATTCTTTATAGTATTTGCAAATTGATTGAAACTATTTTGTTTTTTTCCTATATTATTATATTTTATTCCCACATTCAATATTTAATCATTCATTGCTAGTTTTACCCATATATTTTATATTTGTTATTTAAATTGTTGATTGCATTACTAAAAGTTTCTGGGAATGCAAAAGTGAAGTATAAATATTAGTTAAAGCAATATATTTAAAATTATTATTAGATATTACCTTTATTAGATAAATTTTTTAGTAAGTTCAAATTGACATACAAAAAATTTTAGTAAAAAAAAAAAATTTCCTAAATATAAAATTAAACAGAATTCGTTTTATGGCATTTCATAACTTCATTAAAAATACTGAATATAATTAATGTTAGTTACATCTTTTCTGCTCTCAATCCTATCCTGCTCAATAGTACTACTGCAATCACACTATTGATGTAATGTCTTTCTCCTGATAACAAAAAATTCTCCTAATTTTTTTAGAGATTCTTGTAGTACATTGCCCCAGCGATGGGAAATTATTAACTGGATGATCTTAGTAGTTCTTATTTCACAATTCCCATACATCTCATTTATCATTAAAAAAAAAAACATTTTAAACCAGTTAAAAAATTAACTAAAATATAAAAAAGGAACCACAATGATACGATAAGTCACTGCAAAATTTTGGATCTAATAACTCTTGTAGGAAAAAATAAGCATATATTTGTGGAGCCTTTTAACTGCAAAAGTTTTAAGGTGCTTACAAACATTTATTTTATCCAGATAAACAATTACAATTAAGTACTTATAAAAATGAAGTTGTACTTACTAACGATCTTAATTTATGGGGTCTAAAGAAATATTTAATACTGTAACGAGAAAAATATCGAAGGCTTAAGCGCCAAATATCTGAAATTTAGATTTCAAATTATTATGGGACGTAAACACTACCTCTATTGATTTCCGCTGACAACATATCGAAAAAAAAAATGACTACTGAGAGTCGTCACTATACTTGATACTTATCATCAACAGTTAATTTTTAAACCATTTCCTATTTTTTTTTTTTAAATACCGTGACCTATAATCGATAGAGATGGTCCCATCGATAGAGGTTTACGTCTCATTATAAATTGAAACCTAAATTTCAAATTTTTGTTGCTTTTTTAAAAACAATGCGACGTCGTTATGCTCTTAGTTACATCATTAAAAAAAAAAAAGGATATATATATATATATATATATATATATATATATATATATATATATAAATATATATATTCCCCAATGTTTGTTGGGGAAGTCCTTCGTTTTATATAAATTTTGTGTTCTAAAACATGTAAATTCTGTAATGTTACAAAAACTCTTTGACCTATCAACATCTTTCGTTATTTTAGGTAGCTGAGGAGATAAAATGGTATTTATTTCGCTCATATAAATATATTATATGCTGTTAATAATTATGTTCTCTGTTCTGTTAAATATATGTATATTATTTAATGATTCTTATTGTTATTTTAATAAATATAATTATAATATATTTTATAAATATAATAATTACATTTTAATTAATTACGCCAAATTAAGATTATTATTTAATATGATTAGAAATGAGATATTGTTAATTTAAATCAAAAACTAAAAAAAGAGGAAATGGACTGAAAAATAGTATAGAAATCTACATTTATCTTAAATAATATGTTAAATATGTTCTTAGTCACATCATTAGAAAAAACGACAACATACATTTATACATTCATGGAATAAAATAGAAAACTTTATCTGGGACAAAGTTCGTTGAGAATAACAAAGATGAACATAAAATAATGATTATTTCTGGCAATAATACCTATTCGATAATCAATAAAAAAACATAAGTATATACATAAAAAATATATATAAAAAAGAAAATTAAGAATGACCAAACAATCTATTCGTTGTTAAAAATAAAACAATGAGGAAAGAAAATTAATTTATCGAATAAACAAAAATACAACCTTAATAAATAAAATAAAATCACATCTGCTTTATTAAAATATGGAAAAAGATATATACACATAATCATATAGTAAAAGGAAAAAGAAAAGGAAAAAAAATATACACATAAATATATAACTATATATTTATGTATATAACGTCAAGTATTACATAGGGCAGTTTCTAGAATATTTAATAATATAATTCGGAAATTTTATTATTGACATGATTATGGACTCATTCTTCAAGATATTTTTATAACGAATTTTTAAACTTTAATTTTTTTATTCTTTTTACATTTGTGAATCGTAAATAAAGAATAAAAAATATTTTATATTCTTCAATTCCAACACATTTTAATTAATTTTTACTGCTGCATAAGATTTACATTCAAAACAAAGATGAAATGTAATTATAATTCTCAATGTGTTAACTAAATATATTTCTGTAAACTCTTCTTCCATGGGGATATTGTGACGAATATAAATAACTAAAACTTATTTTATCTTTATAACTATTATCCAGATTATTATCCTATCCCGCACATGTTGCCGAACGTTGAAATTTGTAAAAGATTTTCAACTTCAAACAAAAAGCAAAATAAAGTTGTTTATTAAATCTTAGAAATTATGAACAAGTAAATCGATTAATTTACGTAAGGTGATTTTGTAATAAAACATTTATTAATCTTCATCTTATTATATTATAAATTTTATTTGTTGATCAATGAATTAAAGTTGAGTTACAATAGTAATCTTGAGGTTTGGTAATACAAACTTTATTTATCTCTCTTTTCTTATTCTTCTTATAGTACCTAATTATTATTATTATAATTTCTATTTTATTTTAATATTTTATTTAAATCTTCATTTTCAAGCGATGTTTTTTACAGCAATACAAAAATGTTGAACCCTCCAAAGACCAATATGAGACAAACTGGTCCTATATTTCAGCTGAGATAGGCTCCCTCCTATACCATAGCGACATCTCATCACAACATTTAATGGAGTCGTTTGTCCCAGATATGTGAAATATGACATACGAGAGTTTCTTTAAAGCACAGATGTTTCTTTAAGTCTCGATAGGAAACCCATTGTTATCAAAGCAATTTTATTTAAAAATGTTAATAAAAAAAATATTGAAATTCAAAGAGAGGCCAAAAATTAGGGTTATATGTATCTCGAATACCTGTAAATAACTGACCAATCAGCTTTTCACCAATTCAACGAAAAAATAAATACAAAAAAGATGAAGTTCACATAAACGCAGAACAGAGACATTATATTTTACTCCAACATAAAAAAGAAAGTCATCTACTTGTGGTAGAACATCACTCGGCATCCCAAGAAATACTTCTGTACCAATTTACAAACACAATATGCTTATGTGTGTGCATTCTGAATTAACTGTTTCTCCCGTCATGTAAGTTTTTGTAGTTGCGATATCACCTGGGTACCTGATTACTTTAAGAACAATTAAATAAATATTATATTATAGTGAAAATATTAGTCTTTTTCACTTACTTTGAACATTTTTTTTATTCTTATTAGCTTTTGTTGTCAGTGAAAGTATTTAATAAAAATTAATTTAACTGTATTTAATTTCAAATTAAAACTCATTTGACATTTTTAAATGAACTTGGCTCAATTTTAGCCACTTAGTTTTGTCCACGTCAAGATTAGGCCCTCACTCCAACCTGCTCCAGATCAAAAGACACCAAATTACCCTTCAATGTGCAGCATCTCCCCCGACAATGACTTTCTAATTATGAAGGCTTAATCATATAGTTCGCCAATATTAGTTTATATTGGCCATAGTGATTTCTATTGGTTTATTTTAGTCAATTTAGTTTATACAAAACATATTTACATATATGTAGAATTAATTTATTCTAAATATATATATATTAATAAATGTAAAAATTCTAATTTTTGATCACTCAAACAAGCACTTGCTCCACTGCTTTGATTTTAACGCCAAGGTAATTTTAATGCCATTAGTTTTTCTCTTACGAATAAAATTGTTTAAAATATATTTCTTTTGTATTTTCAAAATTATTATATTTAATGACACTTTATTAGCATTTTAACTCTATCTTTATCATTACAATATATATATATATATATATATATATATATATATATATATATATATATATATACTTTAAACAAAGATATGCAAAGATGTAGGTGTACACATAAGTGGATTGTAGTTATCATGTTTTAAATAAATGATTTTATAATGAAATAATTTAAAACATTAAGTATTTTTTACCTAATGTAAATTTAAAGTTTTATTAAAATGATCCAAGAACATTAAGTATTGTTAAATAAACTCTCTGGATACCGACAAAATACATAAAAGAAAAGACAAGAAAAGATTCAAAATTCCAATTATTTAAAACAAAACAAAATAAAATATAACTTCAGGAAAAAGATAGAAAATATAAATTAGGTAGGAATTAATATTCCATAAAGGAAACGAAAAATGTAATAATAGTATTACAAAGTTCATATATCGTACAAAGAATATAATGAATTTAAAATTATTTACTTGTGCAGAATGATATTTTCGTCAATGAGGTCAAATATGCATTACAATCTCTGCAATAGTTTTAAAACAACTTATGATAGTAGGAAACTGATATAAAATTTTGATATTAACTTTACTTACATCAGTCCTGGTTTATTGAATGTCATGCTGACATGATAATCATCTTTTCATACACAAAAGTTCTGTTCAAATATTTGAATATTTCGATACAAATATTTTTATGGATTTATAAGCTCCTTAGCAACATTATAAATTATGCAACGATAAAGCTTATTGGATTTTTCAGGTGACTGAACTAATTTCTAGATCAGGTTAATTTTTAAAGCAAAGTGTATTGCACCTAATTTGTTTAGCAGCTAATTATAAACAGATAGTATATAATTGTCACCACGATATTATAATTTAATAAGGATCATTGGTCGTCCTCAGCCCCACAGGGATAAAAAAATAAAAATTAAGAAGGAAGACAAGAAGAACAAGATGACCGCCCACACCCAGCAATGAGGAACTGTTAATTGTGAGTTCCCTCTTTAACAGTGCCTTGTCTATTCCTATATGTAAAATTATGTCTTTAGTAGTTTATTGAAGCATTATTAACGAAATAATCATTGTTCATTTATTGATATTATTATTTTCGATGTTGGAAGCAATTTATTCTTTTATTAGACAGATACAAAATATTTGTACTTTTATTTGTTTGAAAATAAATTGATATATATCACTGTTAAAAAAATATAGGTTTTATTGCATGTCTAGTGATTTAAACCATAATTATGATAACTATAAACATTTATTTTACTTTGATTCAAATAGCTTGTATAGAAAAATATTAGATTAATGCTAATTTTAATCTTATTATTTTAATATTCCATAATGTAATATTTGCAATTAACGTTGTATTGTTTCTTCCAATCTCTCTTCTATTGTAATATTCTTCATTTGCATCTAATTATTGCTTATTACAAATATTTATGAAATATTTCCAACGTGAATTATATATATGGGTGATTCTCAGAAGAAGCACAAAAATAGGCCTCCGAAAAAGTGAGTGGATGAATTCTACCCAAAAAATCGGAAAAAAATTTATGTGTGATATAGAGACACTACTAAATTATTTCTAGGACAGTTTTGAGCGGCACTCTTAATTTTGGGCAAGAAATTCAAAATTCTTAATTTTTTGAGTGGCAGTATGGATATTTTTTCTATTTTGTAAGGAGATAATGAAATTTGTGGGCTATAATGAAGAACTTACTTTCCAACCCTTTAATGAAGAATGTTTCCAAACCTCAAACATCAACAATATGTTGGT
Organism: Rhaphigaster nebulosa; assembly: GCA_948150685.1. Classification (NCBI taxonomy): domain Eukaryota; kingdom Metazoa; phylum Arthropoda; class Insecta; order Hemiptera; family Pentatomidae; genus Rhaphigaster; species Rhaphigaster nebulosa. The sequence continues at coordinate 31,623,613 of OX411306.1, forward strand.
AACGTTTTGGAATTTGAATTTTTTGTAATTGATAAAAATACATTAAAAAAAATAAGACACTGGATATGTAACTTCAATTAATTATATCTTTGATAAAATCAATGAAGTAATTGATTTCCAATCAGGTTTGTTTACTACTACTCCATTATCTCATTACAAATGATATTGTGGTGGTAATCAAAAGATTTAAGGCGTTGTAGTGCTAATTTAAACTTTAAGAGCCAACCATGGGAAGAAATCAAGATTGTGGCGGTAATAAGGACAAACATGAGGGACAAAGAAAGTTTGGATTATTCCAGAATAAACTAAATTCAAATATAACTCAAAATACTTCAGTTTTATTTAGCATGTACCATCAACTTTTGGTAATGGAACTCATTTTTGGGAAACAATGGAGTAATTATGATTAATTGCGTGTTTAACTCAGGAGAATGTGTTCAGGGACACTTAGTGGCAACGAAAATTGAGATGTTTGATTCAACAAAAAAGTTTGATAATTTAGTGAAAACTCGTCGTTGTTGTTTTTGTCAGTTTTTGAGTCGAGATGCGAAATGAGCAAATGGATAAAAAAAAATGTAAAAAAAAAAATTATATTCAGTTGACATCCGCATGATGGTGTAGAAGGATCAATCTAATTAGGGATTGATAAATTATTTGCCTCTTCTATAAATTTGTTTTATTGAAAACTAGTTTCGAATATTATACATTGATCTTCAGTTCAAGGTTTAAATGGATTATATCAAACAGAAAATTTTCTACTGGTTTCTTTTCGCATTGAACTAACAATATTGTTATTGTTGAAGATTGTTAGTTCAATGCGAGAAGAAACCAGTACAAACGTTTCTGTTTGATATAATCCCTTTTAAACCTTGAACTGAAGATGAATTTATAACATTCGAAACTAGATTTAAATAAAAGAAATTTATAGAAGTGGCAAATAATTTATCAATCCCTAATTAAAAATGATATTCATCATCTAAATAAAATCTACTGGTGACACGATTTTCTTTTTTTTCCTGAGAATTACTCATAAGTATTTATAAAAAATAATATTCTTAGTTTGTTCTTATAATATTCTGAGAAAAGTGTCTGAAGAATAGATAATAGATCTTGCTCTTGTTTGTTAGATTAAGGTTTCAACTTCTTTAGGAACTCTAGAAATATTTTGTTTGACCATAAGGATATGAATATTTTGTTTACAAAATATAATATCATATAAAACAGTGACGAATGAAATTTACTATAAAGAAATAAATAAAAGATAATAATCTATAAAGGAAATTATAGCAAAATCTTTCTTTTCTTCATCTTGTAATGTATTTTCGTTAAGAAAGTTAGTATGAAAGATCATCTATTTATAGTGCAGTGTTATTTTCTTTTCATTCATTCAAAACCTTTTTTTAAAAAATAATGTGATCATCACTGGTGATATAAAAGAAATATAGCAGATTAAAAAAAATATAAGGTTGAAATGCATGATCGAAGTGATATATTGTCTGCGAGACTATAAACATATAAGTATTTTCACTGATTGGAAAAAAAAATGTGTAATTTAAAAAGGTTTCTCATTCAAATAATATTGGGCAGACTGTTAATTAGATTTAGCAGTCAAATATCTTAAATACTGCTAAGTCTATAAATCTAAGGATATAAAATAACAGTTACTGATATTTGATAAGCAAACAGCTGTTATGTTGTATACTTTTATTTTATTATTACAAGAGGGATATGATTTTTTCTATAGGATATTTTTATTAAATATTTTTTTTAAAGAAAATGGATTATAAAAATTAAATTAAAATATGGACATGATATACATCCATATCTGTACAAACATACTCAGCTTTTACGCTTCCACGTTTAACTGCGAATGTGGCAATAGCTAATTTTTAGACCAAAAAATACTGTACTTCTAACTTCCCTATTACGAGTATTTTTTTTATCACTGGGCCTTTTTACTTCTCTGAGTCCTAGATATGTATTCATAAGATTATACGAATATGCTTCTGATAAATTAATAAAACTAAGAAATTCGAAAAATACGATACTTCACTTTCGTTATATGGTAATAATGATCTCAACACCGTTTTATCCTCAAATGTTTTTATGTACAACACCAATAATCTGGGTTCTTCTATATCCTTTCCTAATAATGTGCAGTATAACAGAACAACGAAACGGAATTAGTATTTAATTCAACACTCGCCTATTCTCAAAAATCATTTTATTGATTTGTATTATGCGGCTTACATCCATTTTGTTTTTGCACCGGTTACCCTGTCATTACCCGGATCCGGCTAATCCTTCATAAGTAAATTTTCCGGCATGAGTAAATTTTTCAGGTACCCGGTTTGTTTCATGATATCATATGTTTTATATTTATCAGAAACGAAGTTGCTGAAATTGCGCAATCCGTTCAATTCCAAATAAAGTAATAAATAAAAAATATATTATTCTTTCTGTAATTACCACATAATTATATAATTGTGAATTGTAATTAATTACATTCTTTATTACTTTAAATAAAAGAATTGTGTTAAACTTCTTATAAACTTATCTCTTTATATCTCTTACTTATAAACTTATCTCTTTATAACTTTTTAAACTTGATAAAAACTCAAAACTTATTGATTAAGTCCCTGGATTCGTACAAATGAAATCCTAATCTAAGTAATAATTAAATAATAAAAATAGGTAAATAATTTTAACTTGGTTCAAACTAATACTGATATATCCTGTCAATCCGTCCTTACATAGGATAATACAACACAATCGCATAATTCCAAATATCATCCTTATCACATTATTTTATAAATATGTATTGCAAATTAAAAATGGGTGGATCCTCAAATATATACAAACATTACAAATTATCAAAAAAATGCTTGAAAATAACGGACAGCTCTACGAGTATCTCAAATTCTGAGGTCACCCTGAAGCAGGGTCGAAACTAAGGAGAGGGGCAAAGAGGGCAACAAAATTTAGAGGGCGGCAAATTTCGAACAAAATTTTATATTTGGGCTAAGCAACATATTTTTGTTTCTGCTTTTTGTATGCATAGACCTTAATTCTGTCAATGTTTATTATGTAGTATATTAGTATGTAGTATGTAGTATATTATTATTATGTTTAAAAGGATGTTATTTATTTCGAAACATGCTAGCTACAATACTGTTAAGTTTTATTGAAGGATGAGGATGACAGAAGAGTCAGCAAAATTGAGCTTGTCCCCTACCCCTTGTAACAAACTGAAAAAAATACCAGACCTCTAACCTATAGCTTTGTTTTTGGAAAACCTGTACTACTCAAAAAAAAAAAAAAAAAAAAAAACGCCGCAAATTATTAATAGTAAAATTTCCAAAAAGTAATATTTCAAAAATATTTATTATGTCCAAGTTAAAGAAATTAAGCAGTAGGCACTATGAGTGTTAAGAAAAAACTGTGTCAATGCATGTAGGCTGTGATGGTAAGGGCATATAATCAGAGAATAAAATGATACAGAGGAAATATTGAATGTGCACTTCAGTAGAAAAAAAAAAGAAGGAAAGATTAAGGAAGCTAAAAGAAGTGCAGCAATAATCCAAGGAAGGATAAAGCAGAGAGATGCAAGGAAGCCAGAATCCCAATAGATAAGTCAGAAGGCCTAGGATCACGATGACCGCCCGCGCTGGAGAATTAGTCTACGAAGTTCATTACGCTAAACCTCAGCTAATACTGGTCCGATTTAAATAATTTTGTTTTCCTTTTGTAGAGAATTTCATCAGCTTTCGTTTAAACACAATAAAAACAGCAAAAATTTTGCAAACAGGTTTTTTATCATCCGATATTTGGATTCTACGTATCTTGAAGCGTAAAATCTCAAATTTTGAGGGGAGTTACAAAATTTTTTCCTTGGTAGATTACAAAGGTATTGAAAATAATAAACCAAAAAATCAATTTAAGATGCATCCTCATCCTAAAACGACTCACTTATATCCTAAAACAAATACTCATCTACAAACAAAATTAAATATCCTAGCGGACATCGTCCCCGACTCGGGACGGGACCAAACTTGATCTCGCCGCTTCCTTCCCTGAGGGAACTTTGCTAATTCCGAAGACGATTGACTAATTAACTAGATCGAAGGAATGCAGTGGATTGGACGAGCATTTGTTTCCGGCGGGTAGGCCAATCAGAGAGCCCCTAACAGCCGTGGGCGTCGGGTAGGTGTGACAGGAAGCAATTAACTTTTTAATAGTTTCAATCAATCTGACCGATCTAATCAAACACGAGCTTCGTCGCAACTTCTCTTATTTCTATTTAACAACAAACTGCCATGGTTAGTTTCGCATGAGACAGGACATAAAGTTGTTTCAGGAAATATTAAAATTTAATATTTCATTATAATCTGCTATTAATGTTTCACCAAATTCCAAAAATATAAAGAAATATAGGGAAGAATAATAACATTTGAATTTGAAATTGATTTAAGAATGTTGACCTATGATGGATAAATAATCATCCAAATAAATTAATTTATAAAAAGAAGATTATTATTTATACCTGCTAACTTATCTTCTGTTTGTAGTGACATGTTTAGGGATGTTTTGTGATTCAGAATGTGCAAGTAGATTTAATATTTAATACATAATATACTTGGAATAAGTAGTATTTACATTTTTTTAAATGTCTTACTAAGCATATATATTTTCTGCAAAGATTAATCTTAATTTTCTACTCTAATTTTACTTTACTCTCTTAATAAAAAAACTCTCTCTCTCTCTCTCTCTCTCTCTCTCTATATATATATATATATATATATATATATATATATATATATATATATATATATATATATATATGTGTATATAATTATGCATAAAAAAAAAGAAATTACTATGGTGAACAATGAAAAAATAAAAACAGTATTCTAAGTATTCGAATAAATAATAAAAAATACAAGAAGACCTCAATGGTACAAATAACAAGTGCGTGGTAAGTTCATAAGAAGAATGGATAAATTAATATTTGGTAGGATCGGGATATAATTTCAAGAGAGTGGAGAAGTCTAAATCCTAGGGCCTTTTTATAATAAAATAATGACGTCGGAAAAAAATTATAGCAAGAATAATGGCAGGTGACAGATGATATTTGTTACTTAAACATTTCCTCAAACGTCAAAAGGGCTTATCAAGAAGCCTCGAAGTACAAGTGCATCAAACACTGCTTAGACATGCCCAGATTTAAAGAAGAGGTTCTTCGATCCTTACTTTAAAAAAAAAAAAATAAATAAATAACCGGGAAAGAAAGATTTTGTGTAAGATATTTCAATGCAATAAGGAAATCATAGAATGCTGTGAAACAATTGGGAATCGATGAATAGATGGTATATATAGCAGGTATCAGTAATTCAGAATCGAAGGGTTATATGTTCTGGCCAGAATAGAATTCTTCATATGATCATAAATGGACAAAGTAGAATAAAATAGAAGCCGATCTTAAAACAGGGATCTGGCTGGCACCAAATGGCACAAAGCTGGAAGAAATGTGACTGCAGACAAGATTGAGAGAAGGATCATTGAAGAGGCATTCCTTTAACGTAGTTCAGATGATTACGGGAATGAGTATATTCACTAAAACGGTCAACGTATTCCCATATTTTACCATTCTTTGCTTACTTTTTTAACGTAATTTTCTTTTACAAACATGTTCCTAAGCAGGTATAAATTATTTTGAATATCCACGTTATTAAATTTATAACGTACAGATAATTTAATAAAAAAAAACAACAGTGGATTATGGATTGACTTTACTATCTCAACGAAGACTGGGAGCACCGTCGAGTAACTGACAAAGGGTAATCGATACTAAACGCCACTAATGATTTACTATTGATACCTGCAGATATATATACAACAGTGACAACGGAATGAGAGCCAGAAGAGGACAGAGAACAGGAGGATCCGAGCGCTACAACAGTACACGAGGATAAATCAAAGAGCGCGGTTGCATTCGCGTGAGCCTCCGTCAATGTTCTTATTGCCATCGCTTCAACAAGTGGTTATTTATATCTCACTTTAATGGCCTGTCCTTTTGGAAAAGTTTAACAAACACCTGAGGGGGTGTCCTCTGTCAGCCCATATTTCAGCCAAGTCTTTGTCTGTTCCTTATTCTTTTTCTTCATAGTGAAACTTAATATTTATGGCGGATTAAATGGGCTTACTACTTACAATTTCCATATTTAGTTACTATAACGAGATGAAATACCACTATTAGTCTTAAGTGATAAATCAGGATCGTTTAGTACTATCCGAACCACTTCTCAACTGTTGAATTCAATATGAAATGACTTTGTCATTTTTAAGATGAAATCAGAAGTTTCATTATTAAAAATTTACTTGAAAATGCCTTTTAGCTTATAAATAAATATTCCCCAGCGTAATACTGATCACGATTAACAATCACTAGATCCAGAAATGTATTAGTAGTTAAAATAAATGATTGATCAATTCTTTCCAAATTTTTGGTACTTACTTAGAAGAAATTATATTTTACCGTCTAGACTATTTGACAACTACGGAAATACCGTAGTCCGATGACCGTGTTTGCTTGGTAGCGTTTCTGAGCCAGTTGGTCAAGATTTCTTCTCGAGAGTGTGGAGTTTGAGGTTTCTTTTTTATTATTAGCTTTGGTCAAACTCGAGAATTTCAATATCCGCCCATATCTGTTTTGTTTTTTTGGCACTTGCATTACTAAAGTTTTTCTTCACTACATTCAATTTTTTTTTTTATTCCTCCCACCATTTCTGCTATATTGGGTTTCAGCAGCAGTTAGGTGTTACGTATGGGCCACTATCGCCAATAAAACTCTGAATTAATTTTTAAACTATTTATTTATCATTTTTATACATAATTTAAGGGTATCTTTAATTTGGGAACAATTTTTGGATATTCTATGGTGCAGCCCGGCGCGCGGTTGCACACCGTTTAGTGATGGGCCTACACCTTTGTGTCCTTCCTTCCTGATTCGTGTAGTCAGGGCTGGCTTTGAATGACTTCAATACATTCACTGAATATATATTAAATACACTCTAATTTCTCTCCCTCTTGGCTTTCATCCCATCAATCTTGATTCTAACCAGCCTTCGAAGATATTTTGTTTCTTCGGCTATCCTACTCAGGATTTTTTCATATTGTTTTATAAGATTGTGAGAATGTAAACTGCATTGAATATGTGGAGTTTGATCTGCTATACAGGAATGGAAGGACATATTTCAGATTAGATAATGGATAATTTAAGTAGTTGCCACGTAATTTATTCAATACTGGCATAAATAGGTTTCCCTTTCGAACAAAGAAACATCGTGCACGGGATCTTTTCACCTTTGCAGATGGAATTGAGAGAAACCGGCTTGCGAGCTTTACCACCCATAAACATAAGGAATCGTAAAAATAAGGCAGGGACTCTCCTGGCAAGATACAATAAAACCTGCCGCCAAGGACAAGGGATAATAGAATTTTTTTCAAAGGACTCAATGCCGAGGGAAGGGACACTCTTTCTGGCCCAAATTCTTAGAGGATCCACCAATAGGAAGGTCCAAAAAGGGGGCCAAATATATGAAAAATAGATTTTTCAAGAAGGAGAAGGGGAAAGAGAGAGAACGGAAATGCGGCACGGAAGTATAGGAGTGAGAGCTGGAAGGTGAGAGAGTGCAGTTGTAAGGGTAGAAGCAGAGGATCCAGCTGAGCAGACCATCCCAGACGCAATCAGTGAGTCGTTCAGATAGAGCAGAATACCGCGGCGATGAGACAGCCAGACCATTAAACGGCAAAGCGGCAAGTACTCGAGACTTTTAAAAGTCCTCTTAAATAAACTAAGATCTTATGTCAAAATTTATTATTACATTTACCCTGTATGCCATCATATAGGTTAGTTAAGTGAATTGGTAAAGGCGACACTATTGGAAAGGATCTCCAATGGTATTTATTGTATCCCAACAAAGTGAACACAGCAGGAGGGTCTGTGGTCTCTAGCCTTTTAAGTTAAAATACTGTTTGATTGATCGGTCCCCTTCTGGAACCGATGCAAATACATAGTGTATCACATAAATAAATTAAGTAAATGTGGTTTCTGGAACCCCCACCGGTCTTAGAAAACAGACTGCCAGAAACATAGCAGATCATTATTCAATTTTTCTGAGTGCCTATTATATTCTTGATTTTCTGGTAATAGACGTTTTTCTCCGTTTCACATTTTTGAGTACTCTTGATTTACTTTCTCAGATTAATCAAAGATTACTCCTATGTATAACCATCTACGTTTTCCAAAACTTGCCCATTCAACTTCAACCTCTGATATTTTTCGACCCTGGCTACTCTACTTCTTGGACGTTTACAATCATTCGGTTTTATACCAGATTTTCCTGCCACTACTTATTTATTCTGGGCAGAACTTTTTTTTTTAAATACACTACCAACACATATTAACAAGAAATAACTTAATTAGAATTATAACATGCTTTTGGATCGCCATACAAATTTGGAAATTTCAGCTTCCAACTGATAGTTGCCTAAAAGAATTAGGGGCCATCAAAGAAATTATCTTCAAATATTAACTTTAATTATTTCTTTGATTTTTTAACGTTTAATCGCTCAACAAACATGATAAAAAACGATGTACAACTGAAGGCTTAGAAGAAAATAAATCGTAACAGAAGGAGATAGTATCATTTAATAGAATAATAATCGATATTATTATTATTTTTAATAAAATGTTATTCTATCAGTGAAATTCCATTCTCTATTGGACCTGTATAAGTTATTGACTAGAGTTGATTCATCTTCTTAAATATTGATGTTCGGGGTATTATTAAACTTGTCCTCAGAAAATAATAGTAATATTTTTCGGCAGTTGGTGCAGAAAGTTTAAGTTTTTTTTTTTTAAATATTGTTTTAAATTACTTTTAAATACTTCATATTATCTTATATTTAAAATAAATCATTTAAATGAATGGAATGTCCCTGTATACCAAATATGAACCCGAATTATTTACAAACAAAAATATCCAAAATGTCCAATAAATAATAAATATCATATCAGAAAATGTATATTAATCTTCTATCAAATAATTGTAAAGTGCCACTGTTTATGGCATAATCGAAAAACCAAATTTAGTAGTTTATTATTACATTAAAGTAAATTACGAATTATCCCACATCCAATCAGAGGAAAAGCGCTATTTAACAGTTTGGATGGAGGAGTCAATGCCGTTTTACCTGTAAACCGCGGGCAAGGGTAATTAGCAGCTTCAACACCTGATTGACGCCCCTATTAATGAACTGACCGTAATGTCAGATTTTTTTTTCATTTTCCCTGTCGTTAATTATTGATAATTACATAAGCATGACATAAATTCCAGAGGTCAGTCAGTAATTAAAAAATATTAAACACAACCTTAAATGATATTTTTTTTAAATTATGGTTATTATTTTATAACTGGAATGTATAAGGAATGCTTATTATATAATTAGAAAAATAAGAAGCAAAATCAATTTATTTTAAGGTAAACATGTATCATTAATTAAAAATTATTTTTAATAATTATATCTAGTGAGCTTTGTTATATATCTTTCGATTTTGTAAAATTAGAGGTAATTTACAATAGTTGTGTGGTTTATTTAGAGTAAAACATGTATTCTGAATGTAGCAGTCTTGTTTACAATACAGGATTGTTCAGAATTCAGAGGATTGTTTGAACGAGAACAGAGAGTATAATGGTGAAACCACCAATCATATACTACCATAAATATTCGACCGACCAAAGACCATGGTCTATAAAAGAAGTTGATGACCTGTCATTGTACTGAGTGGATATTTGTCTAGTGACCGCAAATCATCTCAGCCGGCCGCAGCTCTCTGGGTGGTACTGGTATACATCCTGATGCATTATACCATTTTTTGTATGCAAGGATGCATAATAAAATACTACTAAATTAAAAAAAAAAAAAACGAAAAATTTAGAAAAATTAAATCTTAAATAAATATTTTTGGTGAAGATTTCAAATTAATAGCACCAAGTCTCTAATAACAAACTTTTTTGAAAATTAATCAACATTTAACTAAAGTTGAACTCAAATCACGCCCCAAATTAGAAATGTATAAAGGTATTTATTAAAATCTTACTATAAATTAATGATATATACAACAAACAAATATTGTAGACATTAAACACGAGATTAAATATCCGATGTCACCCATTAAAACCAAATATTCATTTTCAGAATGAATGCCAGAAGAGAAATTGAACAAAAGTTCGATATTATAACAATGCATTAGTTTGTTGCGATCAGCCTAATATAAATCTATCTGGAATATGTAGACAATAGAATAGAATATTGATGGTCACATCACTTTTTTTTACTTGTTATTAATTACTTGATAAAGGACAAGAATGATTTACACCCAGTGAACAAAATAATCATTTCTTTAAATTTCTAAGAGGGATCAAACTATTCAATTTCAAACATATGTATTTTTTTTATTTTTTTTTTGTGAAGTTAAAATACAGTTTCTGGGGAAATAAGATATACGCTTTCTTAATATATATAATTATGACAAATTACAGTGTTTATTTCAATATATTTCTATAAATGTACATCTTTTAATAAAATCGCCCAGATGTTACAGCTGATTGGGCTACTAGCTAAAAATTTAAATGCAAGTTAAAGAATATTTAAATACTTTATCAGTAAAATATCAATCAATCAATTTGTCTTTCATAAACACCATATATTAGACCACAATGAGCATCAGTAGTGAACTGCAACCGCTGAGTTGAGCCTACTCTCCATCATTTTAGCCCGACTAAGCCCTATTCCTTCTTGGTATTGTTTACTGCTTATACGAAGTAACGAACGACGGACTTAGTTAGATTTGTGAATTCGATTCTATTTCAAATTTAATCTTACTATTCGACTTTTCCTATTTTCTTAATTGGCATCAGTTATCAGCCGCGTCCCACCACAAATTGGTCTTAAAAGTTTTGAAAGTCCTCTAACACATGTCTGATAATGTTGACGTTGAAGATTTCATCGAGGAGGTGAAAATTCATCCAGCAATTTGGGATGTGAGGCATGACAACTTTAAAGACAGATCAAAGAAACAGTCAGCATGGGAAAGCATTAGCGAAGCCTTTTTAGAAAATTTTTGTAGAAAAGCCAAAAAAACAAAAAGAAAAAATGCAACTAGTAACTAAAATTTTTTACAATCTTTATCGTAATAATTAAATATATGTTTGTTGACTTCAGGGTGAAAATAGATTTTCAAAGGATATATAAAGATTGAAATTATTCCACCATCTCTTTATGCATATGTGCAATGTTTCGGCTTCTCAAGACATCATGAAAAATCAGGTATGTATGAAAAAGCTCTTATTTAGTTTATTCAAAAACATAGTGAATAAAATTTAATATAATAATTTCAAATTTAATAATCAAATTTTGAAAATATTACAATTTACCTTATATCAAATAAATATGATAAAATACATAATAATAATAAAATATTAATGTCCAATCCAGACCAGATCCAATAAATCATGGCGGTAACTATAAAAATAAATATCTGGTTAGTATCTATCAATCAAATTATATTATTATATAATTAATATATTAGTATCTAATATATCAATCAAAACACTTAGTAATTAAATATATGAAAACACTCACTAAGTGGTTAATATTATGGCACTTACAATATAAAATTGGGGAGCACCTCTGTCTTAATTGCTAGTTTATAAAAAACTCCTATAATAATTTATTGTATGCAACCATCAACAAATAAATAATTAATCAATTAAAATAAAAATAAGACCATTAATTCATTATTTATAACAAAAATACTGTTCATTTATTTACAGATCTACAATCAATATTAAGTGAGGTGGGGTGAGTGTGTTCTTTGGGTAAGAACCATAGTTCTTATCCGTAGGCTCTAAACCGTAGGTATAATATTTGAGTGCAATAGCATTAAAATGAAATTATAATTTTATATACATATATATATATATATATATATATATATATATATATATATATATATATATATATATATATAATATATGCTTAACCCTTTCAATGCCTACCTATTTTTTCTCACAATTAGGGTCTACTTAGTCTGTAGGACTCCATAACCAAAAATTACATACAAAAGAAGTTTTTCTTTAGCATATTATTATTATATTTGTATTTTACTAATGATTTTTCTTTTTTTTATTACATTGAATTTTCCAAAATTCACTTATTTATATCACTCGCTTGGAAGAAAACTGGGGAGAAAAAGGGTTGCGGAGAAAAAGGGTATTTTTACTGTTGTATTTGCTTAGCTTAAACCCCATCATAAATCATACTCTGAAATAATGGATTTGATATCAAAATTCAGAGTCACTTTATTTCTACAAATATCTAATGATACTGTTGGCACATTTATTTGACATATGAAACTGTCGTGGGTGGATTTGAAAGACATTTCAATGTGTATTTTTTGAATTGTTTAAACAGGTTTTATTATGTGCGAGCTTTTTGAGCGCAGTGTTCTATCTTGTTTCTCTTAACGTATTAGGCTTCTATTTTGGTGAGGAAATAGTACCCTGCTGCGTAAATCTGCAAACTTCGCTGATATTTTGATTTTAATTCGTAAAAAACATGATTCTGACTGAGAAGAGAAGTTTTGATAGTTTGTTCATATATGTTTATTAGGGTGATGTTTATGAATTTCAACTTCTCCATCTCAATTTTTTTCTGAACGTATAAAAAAAAATGCAAAAAAGATACCTTTTTTCATGTTTGCTCATTATTTGAAATCTTTAATTTGAATAACTTCTAATATTAATTAATCATTTAATAAAACAAGAGTAAATTACTTAAAGTTTTGATTCTAAAGATTTTTTCTTTTGGCCACTCCGTTTCGAAGCGAAAGTGAGCCAACATTAGAGGATGCAATGTAGTCCAGTAAAATGGAAACCTGAAAGGGTCTGTTTTAATTAATTGTATCAAATATAAAAAGATATATAAATAATGCATTAAAATTTTATAAATTATTTTTATTTTAGTAAAATTATTAGTGTTTATATTTTGTTTTGAACTATCCTTTTATTTACCCAATTATTTTCTATATCTTTTGAATTATATCTTGAAATGTTTAACTCGTATTGAATCGGGGTTTGCTGATTTTTGCTGCGTTAAAAATATATTAAAACAACTTTCTTGCAGTGTTATTTAGATAAAGATATGATGAGAGAATGTGTGGCTTTTTGACCACTGTATGGCTCTTGAAGTTTTCATTGCAGTCTAACAGATTATAACTGTTAAAATACTGTTAATTTTCTGGAAAAAATATGTTATCGTGGCATGAAAGGCATGATAAATATTCAGCGGGACCTCTTCCTGTCGTAATTATTGTATATATTTAGGCTAGAAGATCCCTCATCCAGCTCCTCTTCCGTCTTCTGTGAATGTTCGCAGGCATGTTGGTTGTAGCCATGTCTTGTATGAGTGTGTTAGGATGTCCGCGTAAGTTATCGTGTAATCGTTTGTAGTGAGTCCGGATGTGTTCCTTAACTGTTGGCATATTGAGGTCTGTATGTAAGGTAATGTTGGTGATGTACCAAGGGGCTTTGGTGATAGTCCTATAAGTTTTTGACTGAAAAATTTGAAGTTTTTGAAGTGTCCTTTTGGCTGTTACGTATATCTATGAAACGTAGGTCCAGATGGGCTAGAGTATGTCTAAGTCTAGACTAATATTATGTCTAAGTTTCAATCTTGAACGTCTTGAAAGAAATGAGTATAATAGTTTCAGTCTTTGGTTTAGGGTTTTTTGTTTGTTCCTGATGAGTGGGTCCCATGTCATTCTTCTGTCAAAGGTCAGATCAAGGTATCGGACTTTGTATGTCTGCGGAATTACTACATTGTCGAGATATATTGGAGGGCAGGTTTCATGTCGAGAAGTAAAAGTATTATGTTGGGATTTGTCTTGATTAATTTTCCAAAGTTTGCACCAATTATGAAGTTTTGTTAGATGATGTTGTATAATCTGTTAGGCGTACGCTGGATTTTGATGTTTTGTTAAAATTGTTGTATCGTCTTTATAAAGTCACTATCAGAGTTTCGGAACTCTTTGCAATATCGTGTGTATATACGATGTAGAGCAGTAGGACAAGTACTCATCCCTGAGGCACTCCTGTTAAGGCCGGTCTATTGGTAGAAAGTTCTGAGCCTTGGCAGACAGAGAAAAATCTTTCAGAAAGAAAGAATTGTAGAATAAAATAATAGGTAGGAGAAAGTATCGTCTTAAGCTTGAAGAGAAGCTCCTGATGCCAAACTCTATCGAACGCTTGAACAACGTCCAGAACTCCTGTTGCATTCAATCTCTACCGTCGCAATGTAGTCCGTCACCCTGTATAATTGTTGAATGGTTTAATGTTGAGTTCGGAATCCAAATTGATGGTCAGGTATCATATAGTGTTATTGTTCGTCAGTATGTCAAGAAGACTTTTGTAGAGTAGTTTCTCAAAAATGTTAGAACTTATTGGGAGCAGGCTGATAGGTCTGTATGATGATGTGATGGATACATGGCTGTATGATGTGTATTTGTTTGGTTTGTGAAACATAGTAAAATGTGAGTATTTCCATTGTTGAGGGAATTTGGTCTTTCTGAGTATTGCATTATAAATAGATGTTAGGCACACAAGAGCTTTCCTGGACATTTTTTGGAGCACTGGTGAATTTATCAGGACATGACCAGTGGCCTTCTTCTTAGATAACTGCCTAATTTATTGTCGTAAACAATTAATTGTTGTGGGTAAAATTTAGACAAAAATAAAATTACATTCAATCAAAACATCAACATTTTGCAATTTACATTCAACAGACGTGGTTTCACATTGAGACCGATGGTTTATGCCTTAAAAATAAAACAAAATTTAAATTAGAATTTTAGAATTTAGAATTGGTTTTATTAGCTTTTATGATTTATACATATAGCCAACAAAATTTAAATGGTATTTAATGGTACAGCAAAAGGTATTGAAACGATGAAACACATCGAACTGTATCAATTAAAAAGCTATTAATTGACTGCAATTCAAACAGTAGCGACCGTGGTAACTGTGAAATAATAACATTTCCCACAGTCAATCAGTTTTCGTTTCCACACAATAATTCTCCAGTACCACAGAGCCCTCCCAATATAAATATAAAGCTAATCATGGGATACGCCATTAGCTGCGTATTCACCAGCCGAGGCCTCGCAATTAATATAACTATCGGACCTAATAGTCAGTTATACCTTAATTGTTCGGTAGCTACCGCAGTCCGGAGATGAACCTCTGGTTCCGAAGATGATGGTCATTAGGTAATAAAAGGCAGCTAATGAAGGACTGTGGGGAGGTTGGTGGACAGTCGTGAGAAAATTCTTTTCTTGTCGGAGTTATTTTCAGAATCAACATACCGAAAGTATTAAAATTGATCATTAAAATACAAAAATGTATTATATCTTCCTAAACTACTTGCAAGACCTATTAAAATTTATGAAGCATATTTAATTTTTTTTTTTAAATACATAAAAATTATCAAAAGCATAAATGAATCCTGCTAAAACTTCCATTTTACTGAGCAAAGTATCATTTGATAGTTATCGGTGAAAATTTAAATATTGTATTTCAATATTTTAATATGATCATTTCTTTTAATTATACATAATTTTTTCCTAGAAATTTCCTTTTGTTCTTATTTGAAAAAAAAAAGTTTCCCGCTATTTGGTTCTGTCGATTTTTAGTGAAAAAAGCAAAACAAGAATATTATATTATTGATACACAACCTAAAGATTCCAGTAAAATAAATATTTTATTTTTACAAAATACTATAAATTACCATATGTCTTTCAAACCAAATCATAGCTTGCTTACTTTGTTGTTACCATGTTTTTCTGTTCGAAACAAAACATGGGAGTATAGCACCGCAGTCACAAGCCTTTTCCAACTGCACCTAACCAGTACTGCAACCGTTGAGGAGGTAATCCAAAAACCCCATGATAACAAAATCGGGCGAAATTGTCTGGCACTGCAGTTTCGAATGCATCGTCCATATGCAATTTTCAGTTATACCATCCTAAAGGATAAAAAAAATTGCAACCCAAAGTGGAGACTGCAACTCATATCGCATGATGTAGGACGATGCGCCGCAAGTTGAATTCGATTAGCCAAATTTGATTACTTCTGCATGAAATAACTTTTAACAAGATGAAGTTTTGACGTTTGTTTAAGTTTTGATTGACAGCTCTCGTCAAAAACTATCGATTATTTGTAGAGATTAGCCCGCCGGCCTGCTCAAAGAGTTATATTTGCCATATATCGAAACCCCACCAACAATGCTTTGCAATACCTCTATTGATTTAATGTTCACCAGAAACCTCAATGTACCACATACCCAATACGTATAATAATTTTGTATACATAGACGTTCTGTTAACAAAATTACAACAATGTAATAATTTATTTGTATGATTTATTTTTTGATCCACGCGATAAGAAAATGTTCCCACTACGTATTATACATTGACATCCGAAGGATTTTTAAGGCTTCTAGAATGACCACGACATACAATAAAAAAATCTCAAATTGACGTCGACGGATTCAATTCTTCCATGTTTGTTATATTCGAAAGAATATTTCGGGTCGTACGAATGGATGATTATTGGCATTTAGTAAAAAATGTAAAATTTAAATCGTAAATGATTTTACGATTTCGCATTATTTTCATGTAATTCAAGCACATATAAACTGCTTCAATTTGCAAACAGAAACCGCTTCGCTATTGTATACCTCTAGAAAGAAGAGAAACCGGCAGTTGGAGACCTGAAGTGAACTTTCCGATGTGTCTTCGCTAAGAAATATTCTACGCAGTCGGATAGCTCAATAAAGTCTCAAAAATACCAACAAACGGAATTATGGCCGTACAAGGAGCAAACAATAGCTGGAGCCGAAGGCACTGAGATGTAGGTGTATCGTAGCCCTGTTATAAATAAGCTAGCTCTGATTTACTATATAGAAGGCAGAACTCTATTTATGTTCGGCTACCAGGTATTATAGCCTACACTAACCTACCAGTTTTGTAGTCCGCTGTCCGCCGCGGCAACATATTTTAACAGAGCAGAGAGTGAGAGATCAAAAGAAAAAAAAAAGAGAAAAGAAAAAAGTGAAAACCTAAATACATTGAGGGACCGGTCGGTAGCTGTAAATTATAAAGCATTTTTTTTTTTATCCTGGCGGCCATTCATAGCCCCGGGTACGTAGTGCGCCTGCTCCGATAAAATAAAAGCCACCACAACTTCGATAAAAAAAACACAGACGGCTTCGAGGTGCCCCCACTGGGTCGGTGATTTCTGACCGAAAAGTATAAGATATACGCTCATATATATATATATATATATATATATATATATATATATATATATATATATATATATATTATATCCAATTTAATAAGACTGTTTCTACGGTTTTGTAACACCATTTGGAAAAGTAAGTACCAAAAATAATTAATGGCAAAGAAGTGATCATCAATAAATATATATATGAATAATAAAAGGTAAGAATCTGGCTAGGACTTTCATTACCGTCCAATCTAGATGAGAAAAAAGTAATTACGATATAAGAATTAGGCTTTGATATCCAACTTCCAATTTAATAAGACTGTTTCTACGGTTTTGTAACACCATTTGGAAAAGTAAGTACCAAAAATAATTAATGGCAAAGATGTGATCATCAATAAATTTTTAAAGAAATGTTTACAAATATATATATATATATAAGTGAACTGTAACAAATTATAAATAGACGAGATTATATGTTATTCGCTTACAACTGATTTTGAATGTTTAGTATACATTATATTTCATTTTGTGATTCAGTTGGAAATGACCACAAATATTTGTTTTTAATCTATGATATAGATATAAAATATCAATGAAAAGAACTTTAAGAAATTTGTATAGCATTTATAGTTGAAATTTAAAGTTATTAGAAACATGATCATTTCATAAAAAATAAATAATAATAAATAAAAAAATATATAAATAGTGGGAAAAAAAAAAAAGCAAAAGCTCAACAAGAGACATAAAATAACTGTTAGGATATTAATGAATGATTCCATAAAGGAAGCCTTGAGTAATTAATAAAACTAATATAAGACCTATGAAATATGTGGATGATTTATTATTGACTATATAGGAAGATGAAATCGAAAGGTTTTACGATGATCCAAATAATTTTCACAAAAATATCAGTTGGACAATGACGAAGATATATGTAGTACAAACTCCTGGCAATGATTTTAAAGCATATAAAACTCAATTTTTTGCTTGTTTATTTATTTGGATCTTCTAACAGACAAAATTAAACGGATACATCTAGACAATAGGAATATAGCGAAAAAACACTCCTTGAGAATGGGGAAGTACGTTGGTGGAACTATGTAATATATACCAATTAAGAAATATTGAGATATAAGGAAGAAATTATTTCACTAATACGTCACTAGAATTTTCCTTCTTCCCATTATTAGTAGTAAATACTTTTAAAAATATCAGATTTATTTATGAGCTTGAAGCAGAACGGAAGATTTGATTTTTGAATATATTTATTAAGAATGATAATATGTAGTTCCTTGAGAACTATGTGGACTAGAAATGAAAACAGTAACCAATCAAGTGCGTACGCAGAATTGTTTTTTGGGAGGAGTTTAAATTAATCTTCAAGAGGGGGATTTAATAATAAGAAAGCAAATAACCACATAAGTGTATATAAACCCCATATTTAGCGTAAGTTTTAAGGATAAGCATACAAATTATTGCTAAAATTATCAAAAATATTATTCAAAATACAAATTTATATTGGTGGGTATGAAAATTATATTTGTTGGTACCTTTTGAGGGGGATTCCAATAGTATAGAAAACGGAAACGGAAATGCAAAATGTGCAGGCGCTATCAAAATTCCAACTAAAAAAATTGAATCAGAAACATCGAAAATCCGATCATCGATCCCTTTATCATATAAAACTTCAATAGGAACGGAAAATAGAAATGCACATGCGCGATTTAAAATCTGATAGTAAATTCGGAAATGGCGCTCTAGAATGCCTAGTAAACGATACCTCTACAGATGAATTTTGAAGAATAATAATTTAGTAGAAATGCTCCTGGCCAAACAAATTTTCAGCAGTAAATTTGGCATTAGCAACTTCGAAAACACAAAAACCATCACCAATTCGATGAAATCCATCCGCACCTCTCCAAATAAATAAAAAATTATTAATATTTAAAAATAAATAATTTAAATTTTATTTAAAACATTTAAACTACTCGAACTTAATGCGTAATAACACTCCTATAATAAAGGAAAAAATATGGAAGAATAAGCCAAAATTATTTCTAAAGTCGTTATTGTAATTAAAATAAATACTTTTGAATAATAAAATAAATGAAACATAATTAATTCATGCCCGGTTAGGTGACAATTGAAATGGAAAAGGTTACAATTATATTGGATAAGGTGACAATTGATCTGGAAAGGGTTACAATTGAAATGGATAAGGTTACAATTGAAATGGAAACAGTTATAATTGGAATGGAAAAGGTGACAATTGATTTGGAAAAGGTTACACTTGACTTAGAAATACTACATATGTAACAGGGAGCTTAATTGTCCAAAGGTTTTTTTTAAATTAATTTTACGCAATGTACAATTTTTAATTTTCTAATTACAGTGTTTCTTAGTACAAATATTTATACTTCCGGCATGTATGATGTATATTTCAGGAGCTAGCTAGTGTTAGGCTTGGAAATAGTGGATTTGTAGAAGTTTTCATGGATTACATATTTACCTTTTGATAAATTCCAAGACTGTGTAGACTGAAGTATTTACTTAAATATTCAAGCAGTTTTAGTGTTTATGGTTCTTAAATTTGTAATTAATAATTGATCCGAATATTCGATTCTAGGGAGGTTTATACTATATTCCTGGTAAAGTGGAATTCAAACAATTTATACAGATTCAAAAGGCCAACAAAGATTTTAGTCAAAGTACAGGAGGTACACCTAACCGATTTTCTTAGTGTCATAAATTTAATATTGCATTATTAACTTATCTCATAAGAGATGAGTGACTCTTTTAAAGAAAATTATATATAGTCTTTGTAATATTTTATATATAAGAAACATATTTTAGGAAATAGGAAAAAAAAAGGCATAAGAAGGACACCCTGCTGCGGTATAAATCATACGGCCGACATGGAGAGAAATGCTGACGAAGCTATCAATCCTTGTGCTCCATCTGTTGAGACAAAGAGACCGGGAAGTGACTCTGCAGGACCAGCGTGTGGGAGTACTTGGCTCTCTGTGTGTGGGTACACAATGGTTCCTCTAGTTGCAGGAAGTTGCGGGCTACGGAGTGCGGAGAATAAGTAAAGTATGGATGATTGTCCAGGCGCGATGGAGAAAATATAATCATTTTTTGAAAAAACATTCCCAATGGACATTTTCAACGTGCTAGGAGAAAAATGGTATAAACAAATTACATTTATATGCTTTAGATAAAATCGGTATGTAGCAATCTGGTAAAAAAAATAAAATAAACGTAGGTACCGAAATGTTTTTTTTAACGTTAGATCGCGCTATTGAGATATTGAGTACGGAATGAAAAATGAGCGAAATTTTTTTTTTCTTTTTAATAAAATGTTGCCATTGTTGAAGGTAGCATCTATGGAATGGCATACAAGGCTTATTTTACTTAGAATGTAATTTTATAATTCACATTCAAACCTTCTAAAATGAGAACCCTATTTCGCTCCTGGTTCCAGGGACTATCCGCGTTATATCTAGAGGCCGCTTCATCATACGAAAAAAATGAATGAGACCAAACTTGTAGAAAATTAATTTTCTACAAGTTTTACTGACAACGAGCATCAGTGGCTGACAGCGTTAGTATAAGCGATGAAAGTGCTACAATAGCCAAAATAATGACAAATTCAGTAATTTAAAGCCAATTTATCAAAATTGACCTTCAGTAATTGAAGATATAGTACTTTCTTGTATATCTGGCTTTAGGATAACGGTCACTACTCATTCTTCATTATGTTTATCATTTTTCCCTTCTCTAGTTGCCAAATATAGACAGTCATTCAGAATGTATTAGACAACTGTGGTATTGTCGTTCATCAGTATATTTTTACTTTTCCTAGCCGATGTATGAAATATACAATAATGAAAAGTATTGCGATTGTGAAAAGTTTCGAATTCAAGCTTTCAACAAAAATATACGTTTTGAGGTCCACTGAGCCCATATAACCAAGGTTAGCAAAAAGGTATTTGCGTGTAAGTGAACAGCTAAGTTCAAAAACGAAAAGTTGTACGAAACTGAAATTACGTATTCAAGGTAGGTAGGTATATGCCTGTGATTCTAGTGCAACTTTTTCTTCAAAATCGACTAACCGGAAGTGCTCGATTTGACAATTGTTTACAATTGTCTAGAAAAAAGCTCCAACAATTTTGATGATACTTGCCTAAAGTCTTTATCTTCAAGCCCTTTTACATATACATCACCAAGAAAATGCAGTAAAAAAAGTAATGATGAAAAGAAAATTTTATTTGCTCATAACTCAAAAAGTATGCATTTAATGGTAAATCATATATATATATATATATATATATATATATATATATATATATATATATATATATATATATATATAATATCATCTAATGGTAATTAAATTATTTTAAAAAAAAGTATCGAAATCGGACGAATATTAGAAAAGGTTTCTGACTAACCGGAAGGGCAAATTATATCATCAATGTCACACTTTTTTACAATTTTTTCGTAAACGGCTCTAACGATTTTGATGAAACTTGATCAAGGACTTCTTCTTAAAGCTCTTTAACTTTTCATATAATTTGTACGTCACCGAGAAAATACAGGAAAAAAGTTATAGCAAAGAAAAATTTTATTTTTGCATAATTCAAAAAGTATGCGTTTTAATTGTGTTTGAAATTTTATGAAAGATAATTAAATTCTCTGTAAAACAGAAACAAAAATTATTTTAATTGGAACAGTATTAGTAAAGGCACATCGTATCTTAAAACGATTACAAGATTCTAGATGAAAAGCCGATCACGTCCAGGGGACAGATGCGACTACCAAGCTGCCAAACTGTTGTCAACAATACGCTCTGTAACAATTTAATCTAATAATAAAAAAGTAGAAATTATGCATCATTAAATGTGTCATATGTGTCTAGGTTTGTGTGATACAATAAATTTAATTGTATCAAAAAAACCTGATAACTGGAGAAATATAATTCATATGTAAAACGTTTTCGCCACACTTTTGAGCTAATTTTTTTTTATTTTGTTTTTTGTTTATTTGAGCATGTCAATACAAGAAGCAACAACATTCTCAACAATTTTTTTTTTGTTATTTTAACAAATAATTAATTCTCCTAAATTATGGAGAGCAACCGGGATAACTTTGCAACTTTTTCATCTTCTAACAGCTGCTTGTACAAAACCAAAAGCTGCTTGTACATGCTTAACCTAAGCATGTACAAAAATTCTTCAAACTGTCATAAACTATTACTATTGATCCTTTATTCACAATCTGGACAAATCTGGCACTATAGTTTATAAGCTAAAAAAAAATAAAAAGCAGCGTTGCAAAGTTAACCGAGAAATGGGACAACATTGCCAACTGATTTAGGAACTAAGCCCCAGATATCATATTTTTCAAAAAGTGTAAAGATGCCCCAGTTGACGGCATTCTTTAATGTTTTCTGAGCTAAACATATTTTTAATTTGTGTTAGTTATTAAATATAATTTCTTTAAAATGAAAAAAATGAAAAAGTTTTTAATTTGAAATAACTCAATTTTTATCTTATTAAAATACTTGGGTCTTAATTCTTCATTGTTCATGACTGGACTGTGCTCTTTCTGCTTATTTATCTTTTTTGTTAGGGTACCTAATGATGAGCAACGCGAGCTTTAAACGTTGTTAAAGAAGTAAAATAAAACATTTTTGAATGCATGAAGGGCTTACTACATTCCTTGAAAAATTAAGAAAAAATAGGAGATATTTCATTTTTTTTTTTCTATTAATGAGATACATTAATACGAGAATGCATTAATTTTCTTATTTTTTTATTTTTAATACAAATCAATCAGCATGGCAAAAAATATTAGTTTTATGCTTTAAACATTTGATTATTTCACTTTAAATATGGCTTCCAACGGATGTGAATAACACTAAAAATATATCATCTACTTCTAGCATGTTGCATGTGTACCTTATTCTTGTTTTTTTTTTTCCATCACGTCGGTATTTATCCTATTCCATTTATACCGATTTATTGCTAACAGAATACCACAACAATAATTGTCAATTAACCAGGAATGCGGTTACCGTTTGTAAATTTTAATTGCGACATAGATAACTCCTTGATCGTTTAGGAACGAGACAAAAAAAATATTCTCTTAATAGGCCTCCTATAAAAAAGTGTTAGCCGTTCCTCTGTCAGCCATAATGACCCAAGATGGACGAGACAAAAGGAACTCGACGACGGGACTCGAACCCATTCGGATCTCCAAAGGCTATAAATGGCCTAAGCGAGAAGAATCCCATCTGTGACATGTGCATAAAAAAAAATACCTACTAGCCGAACCCATAATTAACACCATATTTACCGGACCGGCCGAAGAGATTGATGCCCGATTCGGAGGACCGCAAAAAAACCCGGGGGCACAAGAATGCGGGGCCCCCTCCAAAAGAAATAAAAAACGATAACAATTGGCTCTTGTTCTTGTTTTCAAGTAGCAGAAATTGTCCCGATGAGAAGAGTGGACTAAACACTATAATTAGACGGGCGAGGGGTAGCTCCTGGGCTTGCCTTGGTCACGACGGCCATTAGCTTTTGATAAGCCATCATTACTTGGACCGATTACCCCGGGGCGTTCACTACGTCGGGAACTCGGCCTGTCTCGATGACGGGGGTTACCGGGAGGTTATCTCGTCGTCTCGGGATTGCAGAAGTTCTTCTCTAGGGGAGACTCTCATCCAGCCGATCACAGTTCCACGAGTACTGAGTAAGTGGGAAAATTCAAACAATTTTTATAGTTTTTTTTTTTTTTTACATTTGGTGAAATATAATAGTAGCACACTATCAAAAACTCAACTTTAAATGCCATGTCACGTATCAGCTAAGTATTATTTCATTTAATGATTAATCGAACAGTAATCACGGGATGATTTGGCGACAATTGCTGGAGTGACCTTAGTTTGGTTTAGTATTGGAGGTCAGAGGAAGGGAGGTAAGATTATAGGCAACATTTTTTTTTCGTATAGGACGCCAAAAAATCTAGAGCCGCCTGGATAAGAACCTACTTTACAGAGTCGATCTCAGATGATATATGAATTTTTTTTCTGTTCTAGCCGAATTCGAACGAGGCGCATAAATGTAAAATAATAAATCAAATTAAATAAAAGTTGTAAAATGAGAATTATACAGTGTTCAAAACTCGATCGACACCACCTCCAAATCCTCAAATTTTGGAATTTAGAGGTGAAATTTGGTGGGGCACAACTGTGTCGCCAGAAGTTTTCTTTGAGTTCATACTCTAGTTCCTCTCTAGCGCCCATAACTCTAGAATTTCAGAAGTAATAGTTTACTTCTTTTAGGGATTCTGATAGGAAATAAAATTTTAAGACGAATTTATATTGTGCTCTTTTTTGATCCGATGCGCCCCTAGGACACTAAACGCATAAAACGATTTCATATAAAGTTCCAAATTTCTCTGGAGAGGTAGAGAATTTAAATTGACTCTACAATTAAAATTTTAAAATTTTAATAATTTAAATTTTAAAATGATTCTACTTCATTCCAGAACGGTAAGTATTAGAGTAGCAATAACAAATAAGAAAACATCAAAAAGTATTATTTGAAAAAAAATATTGGATATAAAAAATGCATCGATAAAAAAAATAACCGGCAGCTTGTCCTCAATACTCTTTTCGATTTTTGACAATTTTCTCTTCTTTTTCTCTTATGTATTATTGCAACTCTAATACTTACCGTTCTGGAATGAGTAAATAAACTGATTTAAAAGTTGTTTTAATTTTCTACAGTGTTTACTTAAATAGTTTCTTTTCTAAAAAAAAATAATAATAAATAAAAGATTTCCTTAAGAGAAATTTTGAACTTTGTATAAAAACCTTTTATGCGATTAGCGCCATCGGATCAAATACATTTCCAATAATTATAACAAATACAAATAATTATAATAATCATCCATTTTTTTAAATAATACTTTTTGCTGATTTTCTATTTAGTATTGCTACTCTATGATACAAAGCATTCTGGAATGAAAATAGACTATAGTTTGAATAGTTTTATAAAAAAAAAAAAAAATCCTTTTCTCCAGAGAAATTTGAAACTTTGTATAAAAACGTTTTATGAGATTAGCGCCTTCGGGGCACATCGGATAAAAAAAAGAGTACCGTATAAATTCGTCTTAAAATTCCATTTTCTGTCAGAATTGGTAAAATAAATGACCCCATCCTATTGGAAATTGCGGAGCTATGTGCGAAATTCTAGAGAGGTACTGGAGAAAGTTAGGATGCTGAATATGAGCTCAAAGCAAACTTAAGATGACACAATTGTGCTTCACCAAGTTTCACCCGAAATCTCCAAAAATTGAGGATTTTAAGAGGGTGTCAATCGCGTCTTGAACACCGTATACAAAAATCCGAGAATTCTACAAATAATCAGATTCCGTCCCGTGACTGGCAAATTAATGGTGAACAAAAATCTGAAATCGAAAAACAATTTGATTTCCAATTCGGAGTGAGGAGGAAGGGGCGATTTTAATGAATTTCATAATTTCCATTAATCCGGTTCAATTAGTGGTGGTAGGCGACCGGCCTAATGAGGGCGACAAAAATGATCGGTTTTCCAGCCCCCGCCTTTTTCCGCAAGGGAATTAATAGCGACACATGTAGCGTGCGGTTATCGGGAAAACTGTACGGCTGGAGAAAATATTTTCGAAAATGGACATTGTTCGGGCTAATTGAAACATTAAAAGGGATTTATTCCGGCGGAATTATTAATATTTTCCGATTCCTGCGTCCGGAGATGTCAATTTAGATAAGGGCGGAGGTGGTTGATTTACCGCCAATTATATAGGAAGCAGTGGCAGCTACCCTGGCCATATGTCGGCCACAATTTGTCTTGTACCGGGGGCCCTCAGATATATCGCTTACCGGGGGGGCCATCCCCGTTTCCGATGGGCCTTATGGTCAGTCCGTGCAATGGTGCGATTGGTCATGACCTTCGATTATTAAATTAAAATGTATTAAGTAAATAACATATTTCTGAATCTTTCTTAGAAAGCATTTAACTGAAAAAAAAAAAAACTTTTATAATTAAAGAAAACACAAGGCATCAAATATAGATTATACTAATTTTTTTGTAAATGCAAGATAATATAAATACAAAAAAAATATTGAGAATAATAACTCCATACAAAGGAAAACAAATATTATATAAATTTTAATGATATATTGTACAGAATAAAACAAATGCATATGCTAATTGTTTGTGTATTACAGGAGAATTGCCTATGTAGAAACTAACCATTGCATTCCAATAAGATAAATAAGTAGATAAATAAATCAATAAATTCTGATTTATACAAATATTGTTAAACCTTTACTGAAACTCTGACTTGGAGAATGTAATTCTTCAGTTGCTTTTTGATCTTTTGCTTCATTAATATAATATAATACAAAGTATTATTACTAGAAAAAAATGATAATATATTAATTTAATAATAATAATTAATAAATACTAATACATTTTTTTTACCTTCGATTCCTGAGGTGAATCAAATATAATAATATCTTATGGGAATGTAAATAGTTTCATAATGTTTCTTCAAGATAAGTACTAGAGTATTTAACAGATCATATAATTCATAAATGAAAAGTTATATGATTAAATGATATCGTTTTTCATTTTTAGATATATATATATATATATATATATATATATATATACTTTTTTTATTTTTATTCATACCTTTCAAAACTTTAGGCAAGCAGAAAATTAAATACATTTGAGTCATGTTAGCTGAGTCCAAAGGATATATATTTCGTCAAATGTAATTATATTTAGTCATTGGTCATTAGCGTTTACTGTAATTTATATAGGAGGATAGGCATATATTTATCTACTTATCCATTCAAGTTCATAATTTAAATAACACGTTCATAAACAAAAACGGTACTATAGCTACAGACTATAGTCTGTATCATTGAACTGTCAATCTTTCACCGAAATGATATAATAATATATTTAATTCAAATCTACATTGATAATTTCCAAAATTTCTCAAGACCGTATTTGGACACATGGTAGCAACACTCCTGGCGAATCTTCAGGTATCTGGAGTGGCCACTTCTTGCACGCTATTTACTAGTCCTCGACACTTGAGAGACTAGTAAACAAAAAGCCTGGAAAGTAAGATAATGGTCGCTCTAGTGGCATGAGTCAGTTTTCCTTGAGAGGCCAAGGCGTGGGTGGGAGGATGACAACATCGTCGTTGTGAAATCTGGCATTTGGGGGCACGCCCCTCGTACTGACATCATGAGCCCTATAGGTTAGCTCTGTCCCACACTGTCCTAGTGGCGATTACATCTATGAGTCCTGATCGTGGAATAGTTTAACGATATATTGATATTTAATAATAGTAAAGGATGTGTCGATGGTCAGTGATCATATGTATTCAACTAAAAAAAATACTAATATGAAACGGCTTTTTTTGAAAAATGAAAAACAAATCTGTAATCTATACTTAATCCCTTATATTTATCATACTAATATATTTCAGTGAAGATTCATCCAAAATAATTCAGTTTTTATGTATATACCGAAACAATTAAAACTTCCTAAATCGGTAAAATAAATTTTAAATTAATCAACTCACGGTTAAAAAATGTATTCAATTTATCTACCGAAATTTCCATTGATTATTGTTATAAATATCTTATTTTTTGTCGAAACGTTACTTATCATAACAAATTCTAGTTCAGAAGCAAACATAAATATTATATATATATATATATATATATATATATATATATATATATATATATATATATATATATATATATATCCAAGAATAATTCTGACATCTTCATCAATGCATGTTTATGCAGCTCTTGGATACCTCCTGACCTGTGACTCAGCTCACCCAATCAACAACATTCCTCAACTATGGCATTTCCGACCTTTGGTGCGACTTCCTCATGTCAGAGGTCATCAATGGATCCGAGGAGAACAGTTTCATGTATTGGCCAACTGCAAAATATGAATGGGAATAAATTCTAATTTTTGGATTATGAAAATCATATACATTCAGTTATTTAATTTTTTTTTTACGATTTATACCCTTTACGTGTTTTTGACCTACGGAACTATTTTAGATGAAAAATAATTAATATTTCATCTTACAATCTTACAAGAATAAAAAAAAAATTGAGAAATTATCTTTTTAACGACATAGGCAAGTACTGTACGTTATCTAAGGGTAACTTTACTCAATTCAGGATTGATTGTTAGCTTATTTTTATTCCTTTTTGTATTAAGATATCTGGTATAAAATAATTTGGTTGGGTTCTTCAGCTGTTGTAATCGCTTTCAATAAACTTTTAGTTCACATCATTTATCAAGTTCTGATTCAAAAGGGAAAACGTTTACATTTATAAAGAAAATATGATATTCCCTTTTCTTGTAATTTCTTTACTTTTTTAAATTATAAATATCATAATTTTTTTCTCCAATCTTCCATGTTATGGCACATAAATCTTCAATTACATCAATATTTTTTTTTTCGAACTACTATTAGGAATATTAAACAAAAAATGTATGGCACATTTTTTAATGAAACCGGGATATAGAAATCCCAGAAAGATTATTAGGTTGTTTAAAACATTATTCTTCCAAATGAGTACAAAACCTCATTGTCATGTTTTCATTAGAGTATATACGCCTTTTAAAATTATTAAATTTAAGGAAAATATTTCTTATCTACTTCATCACTTTATTAAAAAATTTTCACAACTTTTTGGCCTTATCCTTGCCCATTTTCAAGTGATCATTATCTTCCACTTTTTCATCCCTATTAACAATGTACGATTATTGTCTTGTTGTTATTATATATTATATTCGTTTAAGAAAAATCTTATTTGTCATCCTAGTTCGTTGCCCAGCTGTGCAACAGCATTGATCTATTTAAACTAGGCAGGCTGTTGGTTAATAATGAAAAAAAAAAAAAAATTAAGTATTATAGGTTTGTTTTCAACAATATTTTCAGTATAAATGGAAAACAAAACTGGAGATAGTACTGCGGCTTGAGAAACCCCACACGTCAGATGTATGGGACCAGAAAGTTCTTCTGTAACTTTCACTACCAAATATTGATCACTTAAAAAAGATTTGATCACGGAATGTGCCACAGAATATTGCTTTGGAACAGTGAAGGACCATCTATCATAGTCTGAGTTGCCTTATTTCTGTTAAAGTTACTGGTCACCTAGTTTTGCAGCCTGACAAAAGAATGTTGTGTAGTCAACTTTGCTTGAAATCCAGCTAGTTCTGGTGGAATTATATGATTATGAGGAGAGAATAAAGTGGAGTATCACTAAAGATTTCAAGTATTTGGAGAAGAGGATAATGTAGGAAAACCAAGGGTTTCTTTTCTTTTTTTTTTTTTAAATAACTTTACGTGTTTGTAAATAAGCTATAAAACGTGATGTCTAATGCTCTTGATAATTAAGGCATATGATAACCGACATAATTAAAACATTTACAATTTAAATGTTTATTGGTTTCAATGTTTTCCTTCAACCAGCAGGTACTTAATATAACCTAATACAAATATTACTAATTAAAGAAAACAAATTTCCTATAGATTCTTTTCAAAAACCTATGAAATCAGCCGTAATAATAATTATTAATTATTAAATTAATAATAATTAATTTTGATATATATTTATATTGCGTTGCTGTATACTGTTCGAAACTAACGTCATGAAGAACTAGATTTGGCGTCAAAAAGAAACCAGGTCGATAGCTCAAACACACAATCTTTGGTGAATTTTTGGATTTGACATAATTTTCAAAATGACTGGCCACTGCCGAACACCAAACCAACTAGTTATTTTTAGCAAAATTGATTTTAGGTTGTTTTACAGAAAAGTTTTTTTTTTTTTCTATACCGACAGACACGGAACCCAATTTGTTCAGAAACGTACACCGTAAAATGCGAGAGAAAATTTTTATTTTGAAGAACAACAAATTTTAAGCTCACACCTTCGATAGCTAGGAAGTAACATGAGGCAGTAAATGCAATAAAAAGTTTTTAAATCGCTACAAGACTGTTTTTCCATTCTCTGTCATTTCATGCTGCTTCCGAGCAATCGAAGATAGCCGAAGCCATTATAACTTTTTTGAGCTAAAAACTAACAATCCTCCAAAATCAAAATTTTCTCTCGCATTTTTGCGATTAAACTTTCTGAAAAAAATTGGTTCCGCGTCAATCATTTTTTCGGCCTGAAATCTAGGCATGACTTCATTTGCTGAATCCTGTTCATAGGAACTTTTTTGTTCAGTTATACATTTTTTATATACCAAGGGTTATCCTTATTTTGAGGGCAGCCTGTACATTCCTAAAAATTGAAGTATTTGTATAATTATTATCTTTTCCATTAAACAGCAACCCTGCCTATAAAAAATTATAGAAAATCAGATTCATCTGAGTAATATGGTTGATAGAGGAAATTACCTTGCGATGCCACAGCCAAAATACAAATCATGAATCCTTCCTAATCATCAAATCGCATAAATGCATGTTTTAATTGTGATAATTAAATTAGCAAATGCAATAAGTGAAAATACTAAACCGTAAAACCGGAATACCACTTAACGCGGCCGATAAACACACCCCTATTAATGCAAATAATATGTAATTTTCCGAAACATTATGGAAAACAACTTTGTATAATATCGAATACCATATGGACGGGAACTGTTTTTTCAAATTAATATTGGAAAAAAATGCTAATATTTGAACTGCCCATTTGAACGATTATTGGGCGAAACCCATAGTAAGAGTTGGCCTTAATGCATGATATAAGAGGGCAATCGGAAAAAAAAACAGAACATATACATTTTATAGCACTTTCAAGGCCATACGGAAAGAAAAAAAAAGTTATATCTAACAACTGAATTTTTAGGAAAAATCGGGTGTTCTGTCTTGTAGAATGGCCCACATAAAGAATCTAGGTGCAGAATACATAGGTCCAAATAAAATAATAGAGAATAGTCCTAGTTAAAAAAAAAAAAAAATCTAAATACTGTGATAATCTTACTCCATCTATCACTGAACTCCTATTTTGAACCTCTAGCCTGTGCTGTTGTCATATATGTCTAGCCTGTACACTGTCATACTTATATTTATACATAAGTATACATAGTGAACTCTTTATCAAGTAATTACTTTATGAATTGATTTTATTATCATACGTATTTAAGTACCCAGCAGTACTTCTTCTCGGTCTGGAATTAGTGCCTTAATTCAGATTAAGATCTCTCTCATCCTGCTCCTTTTTAGTTTTTAGTCTTTGCACTTATTTTTTTATTTTTATAAAAAATGTTATGAATCTAAAAGCATATTCCTATATAACTGAGGACTTTTTTAACTGTATTTTGGTTTTAATATGGGGAAAAATCTATATTCTAAGGCAGACTGTATCCCAAAAATAATTCCGGTAGTACAGTAAGAAAATTGTCTTGTTTCGCAACATTAATAGTGCTTCTTGCATAACAATTCCTAAATAAATACATCTTTATTTAAATGTATATCAAATAATTAACTCATTGCATACATAACATAAATAACAATTTATTATAGCCTCTAAAATTTCGTTAAAAAAAAAGTAAATGAAAAGATAAAGATAAAATATTCTAATTAAATTAAAGATTCGAAAAGTAAATTGAAAAAAATTAAAAAAAAATGCAATGCAATATTAAAATGAAATATTCACTAAATTGGCGAAATTTATATTTCATTGCTACCTCTATCCATTGTTTCATAATTTCTCATTTTTTAAACTTCATGACAATTTTTATTCTATTTTTTGTCGGAATGTCGACGTTTTGTAAAATATCAATGGAGTTATCAGAAATGTTTACACTGTAAACTCTATAGTTTGAGGAGTAGATTTGTATTTAGAAAACTCCTTCAGTGAATGTTTAACAGCAGTGGCGTCCACAGGAAGGGGATATCAGGAAAATATATCCCCTCTCCTTCTCTTCTCTAATTCCGAAATTACGAAAACATTAAATTTTTATTATTATTTTTTATTGTATTTTGAGTACTTTTAATAATAGTTTTTGAATTTTCATGCTTATCATTAAATCTTACGCTAAATTTGTAAATTTGGCTAGTAGATATTTAAATGACTATTTGCCTTCTTCATATTAAATCCCTCCCATTCACGAAAAAAAATTTAAATCCCCTCCGAAAAAACATTCAGCGTCCGCCTTTGTTTAATAATATAACTTACCAAGCATTAATGAGCATATAATAATAGCCATTAATATATACCTACATTTAAAAATTTATACTTCGCCTATAGAACGGTAAAATCGATCAAAATTATTTACTACAAGACAAAAACAAATAATGCAGTTGAAGACCACTCATCACTCCAGTCCTAGATCGGAAGAGTCATCTAATGACCAGCGTCTTTGTCTTAGCCAGAGGAATCAACAAGATGACTTGCCATCTTCAGCTGTTTGTTCCTTTTGACATTTTTGTCTTACATGATTTCCTCTAATAAATAGATTTGTTTGTTTGTAACAAAAACCCATAGGCTGTGGTGTTTTATACTAGATATTGAATCATTGATCTAGTTCATGAAGGATCAATACAAGAAAAAAAACAGTATATATCTACGAATTAGTGCAAAAAACTCTATGTAAAAACAATTTGATTTTAAATTTAAGATAGTATACCCAAAATCGTAATTTTATGGTACTCGTACAGGTAATTTGTCGTTTTGTATTTGTGAAAATAGGATTTGTTTAAATCATGCTACGCCACATTGTTTCTATCTCATTTAAAATCGCATAAGAAAACTTATAGATTTAAAGTTCAAGTTCTCAATTATCTAGCTACACTCATTATCTTTCGGATTTGTTTTAAATCGTTTTCTATTTTTCACTTTCAAGCAATAACTCAAAGGAGAAGGTCGTGGTGAGGAAAAGAGCGACACAAAGAAAGTAAAAAAATATTTAATGAATGCCGACGTTTTTGCTCCACATGGCCGCATGAGCTGAAATTCTAATATTCGAAATTCGATGCCTAGACAAAAAAATACCATAGAAGCGAGAGTAAATTTGAGTCAAAATTTCGGAGTTTTTAAATGTTTCAAAAGTTTTGTACACATCTACAGCCCCCTCCAAATTAAGTTGGAAGGTTGAAAATGTGTGAGTGAATTGAACTGATTTTGGAAAAGTCTTTTGGGGTCCAAACTTTTTTTCTGCCAACCCCGCCATTTTGATATTTTCAATTTTGAATTTTAGTTACTATTAAACATTATTTAAAATATGCCATTAGTGACGGAGCCCTGCTGCTCACGCTTGTTTGCCATTTCTTCTACCATATACTTCAATAAATTTCATAATAATTCTCTGTTTTTCTTTGTAGTCCTGAAGAAAGTATACAATGTGGTCCGAAACATCAGCATTCATTTAATATATTTCTAGAGTTAATATTGTCCGCCACCTTCAACTTATTATCTTAGATGAATGTAGTACTACAATTAATTAGTAGGAGAATCTTGGCTGGGGGTGCGGTCAATAAATAAGCACACAAATAAGAAAGAACTTATTATGATGTTTGCCAACGTTTCGGCCTAACTTCTAGGACATCACCAGAGCTAAAAGAAAAACCAACGTAACTATATTGAAAACAACAGAGGCAATAAATGGTAAAAGTAAAAAATGGTAATTAACAGAAATGATAAGCATGATAAAAATATAAAAGAAAAAATATGTTAATATATAATGTAAATAACAAAAAAATAAAGAAGGTAAAACGAAGTGAAAGAAAGATTATGAGAGGCGTACACCCGAGCGCCAACTGAATCGTAATGGAGTTCTGGGAATTAGAAAAACCGGTAAACAATGTTACCAACTCACTGATTTGACAGAAACTAACCCTAAATTTAAATTTTATTAGATTAAAAGGAAAACCTTTTGATTTAAAGAATTGATAAAACGTATAGTCTAAGGTAAAAAAAAAAAATTATCTTATAATTATCCCCATATGCTTTACTTACTTCCAAATATTCATACTAATAGTCATTTTAATTGATAGTTTTCATATATTTCATTATACCATGCATGAATAACGCATTATTTTAATTTTTACAATGTGTTTATTTTCATTAGTCACTTAATAACATTTTTAACATTATTCTAATCTTTTACAAAACATATATCATAATTATCTCTATATGTTTTACATACTTCCAAATCTTCATACCTAGTAGTCATTCTAATTAATAGTTTTCATATATTTTATTATATCGTGTATGATGTATTTTGTTGTTTCATGTGATTCATAATCTTTTCTTCGCTCTTTTCACACTACTTTTTTTTTTTATTTACATTACATATTAACTTCTTTTTTTTTTTAATATTTTTATCATGCTTGTCATTTCTGTTTATTACCATTTTTTACTGTTTCTGATACTGCCTCTGTTGTTTTCAATGTAGTTATTTTGTTTTATTCTTTTAGCCCTGATGATGGGTTACTACTTACAGCTTACGTTACAACTTATGGGTTACAACTTAGAGCGAAACGTTGACAAACATTATTATCAGTTTTTTTCTTATTTGTGTGTTTATTTATTGACCACACCCCTAACCAAGATCCTCCTTCATATATTTTCTACGGTCAACCATACTCTCACCATTATTCAGTAAATAATTTAAAAAACGAAATGGTAAATTTTTGGCAATATTTGTGGTTATTATTTAAAAAACAATTAACTCATATCCTGGCTTAGCAAATGGAATATTAGAGATTTTTGTCAGAATAGGAATCGTTATGGCGTTTTTCTATAAAAATTTCAGCCTGAAATCATAAGCTTTAATGCAACAAAGAATATAGTTTTAAATTTATGGTCACTATGGGCTAACGTGTTGAACCAGCTTTCCAGGTTGTGCTTAAACCAAAAATAATTTATATCTACTTCTTTGCACGACCTTACCAAAAATAAGGACCATGCCAAAAGATAATATATTGGAGAAAATTTAAATTTCTTTATGTAATCAGCTTGGATTAAGGCACAGATAATAAATCACAACAAAAAAAATATTAAATTGAACTATCAATTTCTAGAAATCCATAAAACCAGAACCTTAATAGTTTCTCAGAAGGTTGAAGATAAAGGCTGTATGTACCCAAGATTCCAATTCCGTTCAAAGGAATACTAGAATCTCCATTCAAAGGAATGCTCAGCCTTACATGGACGGCATCGGCAATAAATTAAACAAATAGCAGGATGATCTATGCGGCAATAGCAATAGGTTAATTAAAAACCGAAATAGAAAGTAGAAGATGATTGCTAGAGAGAAGAGATTAGTAAGTTATAAATACACAAAAGATGGTAGAGGAAAATAGAAGAGTGTTTAATGAAGGCGCGCTTAAAACAAAATGATTTCCTCGGACAGAGCCTGGGGGCATTCACAAATTGACATCGCCTTGAAGGATGGTCCGATGGTGAGGGGGGAAAAGAGGGGTATAATGCCGGCTCACGGCTACCTGATACCGCTCTGTGACAGCTTAATAGTCACCGGTTATAGCTTTCATTACCGGACAATTGCCATTTGCCAGGAGAGGTTCGTCAGTGGATTTGGTTTTTGGATTGGAAAAAAAAAGATCTGACATCCTGTTCCTCATCCTCCTTCATCCACCTTCTCTGCCTCAGACAAATATAATGCATAAAAAAATATGTTATTCAATAAAAGCTCTGCCGTTTATAATCGTAGTCGTTTCGCTGATTAAATCGATAGGTTTGATTCAATTATCTCATACAATTAATAATGATTGTTAAATAAAAAATAGAGAAAAATCCAAAGCTGTTTATTTTCTCATTTTAAATGTTTCATATCATTGAAAATACTAATCTTCCTCTAGACATTGTATATTATTGCGTAATATTGTTATTTCCATTAGTTTCAATGTTTTTTCGCCTTAATAACAATTTATAATTATTAATTAAGTAATGGGGCTCCATATCCTTCGGAATGTTGGTAGCTTTAGCGCACTTACTCAGCCTCCACTGGCTTCCAGTACCAATGACTTGGCTTGATATGCGCTTGAATCTTTGAGGGCATTACTTTAATGAGCTGTGGAGAAGGGAGGATAGCGGATTTGAGAGTCCTGAGGCGGAGTGTAAATATTGTTAGCAAGTTTAAATGTGATATTAGTGTTTTTTTAGAATTTTATTTTTATGCATACATTTCTTTTTAAATTTATTGTTGTTATACCAAGGTATATATTTTTTTTTTTTACTTCCTCATAAATCAGATATGGATGTGAACACTGATCACTAGGGTTATGATCTTTGTTTTACATATTTTCACCAAAACAAAATGTTAACGATTCTCCTCGAACAAAATCCGTTACAAGCAATTTTAAGTAAAATAGAATATTTATAATTTTAAATATTTTACCTTTTCCACATATTTCACTCTAAATTACACATTTTCATAAATATTTTAGACATTTCAGCTGGGAACATATTTCTAATTACATATTTGGCCTTAAATTACTTATTTTTATAAATATTCTGGAGATTCAGAAAATAGAAAATTACTTTTGCATCAATTAGAGATGGTAGCGGAGGGGAGGCTAATTATAAATAATTATTTTTATACAAAACGAGCGTAAATCTCCATGCCGGCGAGTCTCTCCGCAATGGACTTGGAAAATTACTGATATTTTTAAAGATATATTTATATATCTATATATATACGTCCACCTATTGAGACATACAGATATACATACACACGTACAAATATTGTTTCTGGAGTTCTCATTCAGTTATTATTTGTCGTTTTCTTTCAGTTGGTAACAAGTTCCCAAGAGATTTCTTCGGATTACTTGACAACATTAGAACTGTCTATGTCACTAAATAAAGCATTGGAAATCGACGGTTTTCTTACACAATTAGATATATATTGTATATTACGATTAATGTAAATAATTGTAGAATATAAATTTAGATCTATGTTATGTTAAATATAACTACATAAAGAAAGCTTAGAAGAAAGCTTTGTCCTTTTAGTAAACTATATTGCTCACAATCTTCTTAACCTGAATTTAAATAGTGAGCTTATAGAAAAATTTAAATTCAGATTTTCACTAGATCGGTTAGGAGGCAAATAGGGTAAGGATTACAGAATCTTTCCACCCCTCAAAATACAAAATGCTGTGAAAAATTGTTCGTTTTAATCATATTAAACTTATCAATTTTCACAACCATTATAAAAGCATGAATGAAAATGAAATATTGATTGCATCTCATCTGCTTGTAAAGTGTCTAAATACAATAAGTAAAGATTAAAAAAGAACTCATAAAATTTATATTC
This sequence comes from Rhaphigaster nebulosa, assembly GCA_948150685.1. Lineage (NCBI taxonomy): Eukaryota > Metazoa > Arthropoda > Insecta > Hemiptera > Pentatomidae > Rhaphigaster > Rhaphigaster nebulosa. Next base: position 31,661,420 of record OX411306.1, read on the forward strand.
AATGATATATATTAGTTTGTTCATTTAAGGTGATAAGTTTGTTCTTTTATATATATATATATATATATATATATATATATATATATATATATATATATATATATATATATATATATTACATTCACCTTAAATGAACAAACTAATATATATCATTATATATAAATTTTATGAGTTATTTCTTAGTCTTAACTTATTGTATTTAGGCACTTTACAAGCAGATAAGATACAATCAACATTTCATAAACGATCTAGTAAAAATCTGAATTTTAATTTTTCGGTAAGCGTACTATTTAAATTCAGATCAAGAAGATTGTGAGCAATATAGTTCACTTAAAGGACAAAACTTTTTTCCACGCTTTCTTGATGTAGTTATATTTAACATAGCATAGATCTAAATTTATATTCAACAATTATTTCCACTAATCGTGATATATATATATATATATACGTGTATATGAATAGGTCTATACGTGTATGTGTGTGTGTGTATATATATATATATATATATATATATATATATATATATATATATATATATATGAGTTAAGGTACAAAGTGGACCAGTATGCAACTTAATCCTAGCTATAAGATGTAAACACACCCTAAGACTATATACAGAGGATTAATAAAGGCAATAAGTCAGTCTTTGCTCGATACTCATGCATGTTATTTCGTTCCTTTATATCCCTTTTTTATTGAAGCTACAGGAACGAACATAAGTTTTATATATATATATATATATATATATATATATATATATATATATATATATATATATATATATATATATATATATATATATATACATATATATGAAATTCCACATAGGACACAGAAACCTGCACCCCACAAAATTTTCCTTGTTTACCTTCGCTGACGACCTCGTCTTACTGATTAAGCTGCCAATGACCGAAACTTCCAACATTACATAAATGTACTCCAATAGGAATTATCGTCAATTAATATGAAAATTAATCCGGGGAAGACTGAATGCATCAGAGTGGGAAAGAAAGCCCGAAGAATATTGAGGCAGGAGGCTGTCTTAGAGCAGGCTTTAAGCTTTAAATGCTTAGGTGCTCGTCTCAATGATAGCGGCTACATTGACGAGGAAGTGGTCCAAAGAATTGGAGCGGCAGGGAAGATGTTCAATATGGTCAGACGGGGTTTCCTGGGATGAAGAAAGGTGACAAAGCAGACCAAACTGGCTTTATATAAATCAACCTTCCTTGCTATCCTATCTTACTCCTCGGAATCGTGAACACTCACCTCAAAACACAGGAGTCAGATACAAGCCATAGAAATGAGGTACCTGCGGAAAGTAGAAAGGAAGACACGGAGAGATAGAGTACGGAATGCCACCACACGGAATAATCTCGACGTTAAACCGACTAAGACCATTCTAGAGGAATCCAAACTAAGATGGTCAGGACACCTCAGAGAGGAACGGCAGGAAGACTTACGAGACCCACAAGGAAGGAAAAAGGCCCAGAGGAAGGCCTCGCATAATCTGAGAAGACAGCGGTATGAGAGGCTTTCTGTAAGAGAGGAACGGATTGGAACAAGAGGAGAGAGTTGGTTGAGGAAACTTGGACCAGCCTCTATAAACAACAGCCTCACACCGCACCGCGGCAGGAGAGGGAACGATTATGATGATGATATATATGTTGATATCGATGATGATTTTTATTAAAAACTTTGCAAGATCGTAGCATACTATTAGAAATGTGAGAATAAAAAAAATATTTTTTATTTGAATTTATTGATTACCGAGAATTAACTAATTACATACTGTGCTAAAACCTATTGTTTTTTTCACCAACTAAATAAAAATGACATAATAAGTGATTAATTAAAAAAAATAAATGGATGTTTTATATTGTAAAATAAAATTAAGTTAAAATACGATATATTGTGTGTTGAAAGTGACTTAATTGTAATTATGCGGGCATTATCATTTTTCCCGACTCCTTCTCATGTTTAATTAATGTAGAAAATTTAATATGATTTTGACCTCCTGATATAGATATAATTACGTAATTATGTAATCACGAACATTATTTAGTACAGGACGACATTTTGCAATTACCAGATGTGTAAAATGTCCTTCTCTGATTTGTGATATGAAATTCGCAAGCGAGGACCAGGTTTCAAATTTATTATTCAAACACCACCGAATCATGTACCTTTGAAATAATTATCAATTTATCACAGCAAACTAAAATCAGCGCGTCTGTTGGAAACAGATTCTATAATTCGAAATGGAGTTTTAAATCTCTTATTTGATGAATATGTAAAACTTTCGCTCGTTTTAAATTCTAATTTTAGGAAATGCATATAAGTGATATAGGAAATCTTAATTAGCGTTTATTCTAATGCCTCTCTACTCGCTAATGTCCGTTCCGATTTAATAACTAGCCAGGATCTATCAGAGCCTGTATCAATGTTAACACCTGTATGTACTACTATATTTGAAATAAGGACTTTTTGAATGACCTCTATCCTCATCAAAACTAGTATTACTTTTAGAACGATACTTAAGTATATGTATATGTATGTATGTGTATGTATACTTAAGTATATATGTGTATATATATATATCAGTAGATTTACTGAGTCTTAAAAATCTATGAGGGAGAGAAAATAAAAACAAAAAAAAATTAATTAGTGATTCAACACTTGTTCTTTTTTATTTAAAAATTTAAATTTAAACAAATTCACAATTTTAAAACAATTAATGGCCTTATCTGACCTATACTTGTTTATGACTTCAACTGCAGTTCATATGCATCAGCATAAGTATTGTAGTCAGTACTGTGCATAGCTTCTCTATAAGCATTTTATAGGGAATTTATAGATTTTGGAAGCATTTAAAAAAATGTTTTTGTCCGCTATTATTTCATTTTCCTGCGAAGTTTGATCAGTATGTCTCATATGTAAATATCTGTCTTTTGATTACTACTGCACAAATGACAAAATTTTCAATTCGAAAACAATAATGACAACTCAGATCAGAAGTTTCCAGAACCGTGGTACGTGATCAAGCTAACAAAAGTTATGAATAAAATTAAATATCTAAAACGTTTAAAGGGGGATAACCATTTTTTTTATATTATTATTGAATGTATCAATTATTAGATCAATTAACACGATCTATAATTAACAAATAATAATTCAGGCATATTAAAGTAATAAAGGTGACAACAACCAATGTTGAAGAGGACAGCTCTGATTGTAAATTTACAACCTGCTTCCTTACAGCAACTGAAAAATATTGATGCTTTTCTTCAAAATTTCCAAATTTCTTACTTTCGATGGATGACTCCTGCTGTTGCTGTTAAGTGAAATTGATAGACGTTTGATTTTGGATATTTGAAATTTATTATATACACAATAAACATTTACAATAATTACAACAAACAAAAACATACACAATAATATACAATCTATTATTTTCTTAACTCCTAAGTGACGCTATACCATTTTGTCCGTCCCAATTGCAGAGGTGTCCGTGGGACTTCCAAAAGTTTATTTCATTAGCTAACTGCTCTCAATATTGCTCTGTCTCAGTGAAAAGTCACAATTTGAAATTCAAGTAATGTTTCCCTTTAATAACTGGTCAGGGGAGGGGGAGGATCAGAGAAATTAGTAAAAAACAATAATTCTAAAACTGAAATTATTAATAAAAAACCAATTTAAATTTGAGAAACAGATCATTGCAAAATACATAATTACGAATAAAACTGGCACATAAATCAAATTAATATTATTTAAGAAATCTGAGGAACAAAATTGAAATTTTGAAAAATGAATGAATTTGGAAGAATGAACAATTAAGTCGAATAAGTTTTCCTCTAGAAAATCTTATAACATACACGAACTATAGTTAAATGAATCTCTGAAAATGATACAATTAATAATATTTTTTTCTAAAAAATAAAATTTTAAAAATTGTTGTAGTCTTAAAAAGGACCAGGAAAAAAAAATTTCCAAAAAGGCAAGATAACTTTTCCTAGAAACATTCATGGCAGATCTGTTATTCGCTTCTGTGCCTTCTTATTTGGTACGAACACAAGTTTCTGATCAGGTTCTGACAAACGATCAACGATTTTAGTAATTGAAATGCTATCACAGCCCGGATTTAATACTTTTTCACTGACATTTTTTATAAACGGATGATTGATTCTTAACTGCAAACGTGACTCGATCAGCTAGTTGTATAGCTAACTTCAAGATGAAATTTATTTAGATATGAATCGTTATCGTAACGGTAAAATTCACGAAAATTCGTAAATAATACGAAGTATATCGTAAATTGGCCATAGTATAAATTGGCATAAAAGAATGTTATAAAATATGAAAACGTAATGGATGTTGAGTGTATGTAGGTCTGTAGGACTACCAAAGCCAAAATCACTTGTTATTGCTTTGGGAGTCCCATGGACCTACTAAGTCTTAGATACTAATTAATTGCATCGATTCTCTGGAAAAGGCATTCAGGCAGCTAAACACTTGACAGCTCATTGAATACAACAATTATTATTCCCTTGCAACTTTTAGTCTTGCCAACATAACAACTTAAATATCCTGTGTAGGTCCCTGGGACTCCTAGCGGTTCCTACCGGTTAAGCAAATTTACTGTAATATATATTTTTTAGTTTGTTGAATGAATTTTTGTACATTAATTAGTATTTTTTCTTGAAGACGAATTATTAATACTAATGTCACAATATCAGGTAATGAGTGGTACAACCAGTTATCTAAATAGCGGATGAGGACAAAGCGGATGAGTGACAAAGTCATGGAACCCCTGACTTTGATGCTAATTTAGTTCGAAATATTATACTTACTCTATTGCCTAAGGCAAAAAAGTATCTATGTTAATCGGTGAAAAATTGTAGTCCATATTTCACTGAAAATTTGCACGAGTATAAAAAAGAGTAGTATTTCAAAAATATCGCTTTTATTTTCTGTTTTCGCCATCGTTTTCGATTTTTAAGAAACCTTCATTCTGCTTCATTACTAAAAAAAAAAAAAAAAAAAAAAAAAAAAAAAAAAAAAAAAAAAAAAAAAAAAAAAAAAAAAAAGTTGAGTCGTGTAATTTCAAAGCGTCTCTTGTCCATTTTACAAAACCTTTGAATGATCGCAAAACTTTTCTGTATATTCATACATTTACTCTTTTAATGATTTTCAATAGGTTTTTTAGATGCTTTAAACGAAAAAAAAATCGCTTTTAATCACAGAAAGAATCATAGATGAAAAAAAAATTGGTAGATTTCGATGAAAACTAAAAGTGGAGAGGTGATGAAATTCCACTGATCAATTTTTTTTAAGGAATATCAGGAATAGATAAGTTTTATGAAAAACACAAAAAGGTGTTATTTCTTCAATGGCGGAGAAACAGGCAAGGTTCAAGATATTGTACAAAAATAAACATTAAGAAAACCGGAATCGATTTTTGCGATATTAATTTTTTATTTTTTATTATTTTTTGGTAAATAAATGAACTACATAATTTTGGAAGATTTTAGGTTATTTCACAAGGTAAGGAATACTCATATAATATATCTTAGCACAAACGAAGACCCGACCCTTAGAGTTTTTGTACTATTTGTTCGTAGACAGATTAATGATCATTTATCAAGAATATAGTAATAATATAAAATAGAATATAAAATAATATAATATTTTTATCTTTTATTATTACAAAGTGTATTTTTATGTTAATGATTGCAAATCATGTAGGAATTTTTTATTTCCGTCCTGGAATGCATTGATACTACTGAAATAAAAAAAATTTAATAATAATTAAGCCTTTCTCGATAAAAATATCTATATTTGAATAAATACCGAATGTGGTGATAGCATATTTACCGAAACTTGTGCCAGTTTCCTATAGAAGTTTGAATAATGTACAAAAACTCCTTTAAGCAACGGACAGTATCAAAATCAGCATCACTATCTAAGACTGGGATATTAACACTGTTGCTGGTAGAATCAGTTGAGCAGGTATATGAGAGGGCCAGCAACTTTTACAAAAAAAGGTTCCACTCCTGCCAAGACTTGACAAAGAGAAAGGAGAGATCCCTATCTGGCTAATCCCCGAAGTGTGGGAGGTTGGTCCCGGTCAATGTGGTCCCATCTTGGGTTTGTCCTTCATTCGTGCCTGTGTACGTAGTTATATAACTAGGATAATATAAATAAGAATGCTACAATTCACATAGTATTTGTAAACATGAGTGCGTTTGAATAATGCATACGCGCATACACTTAATTACACCTCTTAAGTGGAATATCCTTGGAACATATTAGATGGGTCACTACTCGCAACATAAATTGTAACATTTTTTTGCTTCTTACAGAGGTTCAAATATATAAGTGAACCCATCCAAACCAGATCGCATCCTCTTTTCAATTTATTCAATTATATTTATTCAGAGAAATAAGTTAAGCTACTCCGTAAGTTTCGAGTTGGTGGCTAGTATAACAATATATCAAGAAATTTGGTTTGTCTTGGTATGAAACTTGATGTACATCTTAAAAGATTAGACGAAAATCTTACAAGTTTGGCCAACTCCTAACAGCTCTCCACATGTAAATCTCAGATTAAAACTGCTTATCAATAAAAATATTCTTCGCCCTTCTCTTATCTATATCCATTGCTATCTCACATTTCAGATAATAAACGAAAGGTACTACATCAATTTCAGAATATATTAAAAATATTATCAAAAATTCGTCTTTAAAAAAAGCCAAAAAAACACATGACGCTGCATTTTTTAGGCAGGATAGAATAATCCTTAATCAGTGGAAAGATGCAATTTATGATTCGTTAAAATATTTAACTAACCCTCAATTTAATAACCTTATACTTCTGCCAGCTTCTCGGCCATGGTAAAGTTAAGTAGATCATAAATTATATTGAATATATAAAGAAGCATGACACGCGAAAAATCACTTCAGGGTTTTAAAAGTTGAAGTTGAAGTTTCAGTATGCAAAGAATCATTCATAATTATATAACGTAGTTTATATTAGCCGTTACACTCGCGTTAAATTTAGATTGACCCCTTAAATACAAAATAACCTTTAAAATAGTAACGTATAATATGTTGTTCGGCCTCATATGTTGCAGACATTCAAGGAACAGAGTCAAAACAACAAAAAGTGTTTAATAAGTGCAATAAAGTATCACTTAAATAAGTTTCACGTTTTCTCCCTCTTTCCCTCCTCCCCTTTTTACCCTCCCATTTTATCTACAAAATATCGTTTTCACACTTATTAAAAAGTTTCAGTAGACAAGTCGTAAGTAAGTTTGACATTTTTACTTTAAGTAGTTTGTTAATAGTTACTGCACCGTTCCTAAGTGTCGTAGCGTGGATGTTATGAAATCTGAATTCCTTCCTCAATAAAATATGGAGCTCTAGCAAAAAGAATTTTTAAAATCGCGCTGGTAGTTCTTGATATTAGCGCGTTCCGACAAACAAACTCTTCAGCTATATATTAGTACAGATGAATTTTTTTCTTTTTTCCTTAAGAAACTATTTTTAATCTTTATTTCATTATTATATTGCTAAAACCCATTAGTTGAGTAGGATATTAACGCAAAAAATGGAGAAGTTTAAAGCTTAATGGCAGCTGAACCTGCCAACACAGAGCTGCTTTAGGCAGAGAAAAATTGTGGGAAATATAAAAGCATGGGAGAGCTGGTTTATTGTTATTAATAACTGTACCCATCGCGTGAACACTTTGGGAATGTCCGTCGTCCGAGCGACTGATGAGGATACAATGCCAGTTCCCACTTCCCGTTCCCACAGCGGTCATCGGGTGCGAACCTCTGGCTCAGGGTCCATTTTTTCTCTTGGAATACATTATGTTCTTATATCATCTAAGTGCATAATCCGAATCTTACCATATTTTATGTTCAAATACGTTAATCCCATATATTTAGGTGAAAAATATTTGTCAATAGATGATCGATTCTACCTTAAATCTTATTGATAGGTTCTAATTTCTTTTGAGTATAATATGATAAAGAATGTTGACTAGAAATACGTAAGATGCACAGTACTTGCCCGAATAATTATCACAATCCATTTCCAGAAACATATTCATGAACTTGAATTAGTCACCGATTTTAAGAAAATTCTTTTGGTGATTCTACATTCATAGTGTATTGTGCCCGTGTTCTGGCGTTCACCCCAATGAACCCAACTGAAACTCAATTTGGAGGTGCTGCAGACTTGCGCTAAACCTGAAAGCTCACGGGAAAGGGGAAAATTGAGGTACCCAAAAGGTACTTTTGTAACACCAATACAATTCACATTCAACTATTCAATCCACCAACTAAATTTGTATGGACTGTAGAGGTGTGCAAAATCTTAAAAACTGCGAAAAAAAAAAAGATAAACATATCGAAATTTCGCATATATTTACTCCCACATATATGGTACTGTTCAGCATTGAAAATAACCCTACAAACCGAATACCTGTTCATTTGATCGAAAAGTGGCGGCTGGAAGTGCCCAAATAAAGCGGAGAAAAAAATAAAATAAATAAAAAAAGATTGCCAAGATATGTATATATATATATATATAAAATCATTAAGCTCTCCTTTTTTGGGGCTTCACAGAAGGAAAGTATAAAAAATAAAAAGAATAACATTTTTTTCCGCAAATTTTACATTCTCAACGATTCTGAATTAACCTCTATATAAGACTATAGTTTCTAATACAGTTTATTAGCTAAAGCTAATGGGCATGCTAACCATACATGGAATTTTAATAGTAAATACGCTACAATAAAAACAAACAATGTTTTTAAAATAAATTTATTTGAATTTGGTGGGCTTGAAACATGTAAATTATGTGAAAAGCCAAAACTTTCACTGACTAATTTACATTCTTCTTTTACCTTTGGAAGTTTTGATAGTAAAACTAATGGACGAAAAGTGTACACTAGTCAATTCGTCTCGTCCCACAATACAGAGACCTTTACTGTTCATAAAGAAATCTACAAAGGGAGGAGTAAATTCTGGTTAATTGAAATACCACCGATATAGACTGGTCAAATATTATCTAAATATAAATTTTTAAGCTTAGAACTGTAAATCTTAAAACAGTAAAAATCGATAATTATTCACAGAACTAGTTTTGCTAAATGTAGACGGAATCGCATACGTACTATCAGTGAAAAGAGGTCGAAGGACGAGTTATATACTAAAAATAATCAATTTTAATACTTTCCAATTGATTCCCATGTAAGCGGATTGACGCTTGTGTAACCGATACTGCTCACCTGAACAAACACGGTCCAAATCGCAAATTGGCTCTCTATTTTTGTTTGTGGAGCAAACATTAGAGAAGAAATCGTGGTTCGATTAATACTGCCTTGATCCGCTCAATCCTTCTTGCAGCATAGTGCCGAAATACGCCTATTCCGAATAAAACCATAAGTGCATACAGTGAATAGTTGCTTACAGATACGTTGTTGTTACTTTAAGTTGAAGCACATAATATTACGAAAGCATGGCAAGGCTACTATAGATATAGAAGGCAGTGGCCAGCAGGTAGCCGAGTGCAAACATTGGCTCCCGAGAAGAAAGAGCTAGGCTAATATTGACTGAGCCAGTCCTCCAGTGTGGACCAATAGTGACGGTTGTTTGGTTTGGGCACGTCTACAGCCAATCAGATATCTCCTCCTGTGGGACTTAGCCCTGAGCAGAATGTGAACAACTGTCATATCGAAGTAATAATTAAGCATTAATTTTTATGTTTTTGGATATCTTTAAACGCAGTTTAAAACAAGGTAAGTGGTAAATTTCAGATAGTGTTGTATCAATCTACATTTTACCTACAATGAATATTATACATACACGAATATAACGTGTACAAAAAACGGCGTGTTGCAATTTTGAAATATTGAACTTTGAGTAAGGCTAAGACAAAACCTAAACGAAGTAAAACTGACTAACACACTTGCATCAAGAAGATGCATTTCTACAGGAATAATATTGAAATCAAAAGACAAATTTAAAGATTTCCAAAAAATAAATCTGTTTCTATTAGTTGAAATGGAGCATAATGGTATACGAAGAATCTTTTATAATATCGTGATATGTCAGAAACTCCGTAATAAAGAAGATATTCCATGGATTGTACCAAATGTTTGGGAGGACTGTGTGGTATATCTTTTGACAGTGAACTAATGTTTTGTGATCACATTATAAAATATATATTTCAATGATTTCAATCCATATTTAGTGAGACTTCATTTAAAAAATAATACGGATGTAAAGATCATAAATCTTTTTGGATTTTTATTTTCGTTGTGACTAGAAATATCCAAGCCTTATTAAGCATAATGGTTACTTCTGATATAGATTAAAATTGCTAAAAGCAGCTAAATGTGTGTGTATTTGTGAACATGTTACGTTTTAAATTTTCAGCAAAGCGACTAGACGTACCAAATTTGGGTCCTCCACTTACTTTTAAGTGCGGTCTATAGGGCGGAGTTTATATATATATTCTAACGTTTTAAAAATACAACTAGCTAAGGAGAGTATAGAGGTCCTTCAAAGGTCCTTATTTCAAAAATAGTCAGCATCAACACAGGCAGGTAAATTGCGTGAGTACAGTCAGTACAGTTCCTGAGTACAGTGTACTGGGGTGTCACTCTCGACAGGCATTTGAAATCACACCGCCAATGCCTGAAGATCAGGTTGGTGAAGTTCAAGCCTTTAGACTAAACCACCTGTTGACTGATGACAACTAACTCCACTGACACAATACTACTATTGAGCCCCATCACTAGAACCATGTAAGTATTCACGACTTGAACATATTCCTCACCTCAGACGTCTCTTAAAAGGCATCATAAACACCAAAACAGATCAAAATCACTCCACCAATCTCTGAAATCAACACTACATTCCATGGGTCTTAGAAATAAAAATATTGGAAACATGATTGAGAACATTTCGATGATTCAAACAAACACTGAAATATAAAATTCATTTACAAACGAACAATAAGTGCAAGTTAGTCGGAAAATTGCGGCCAAGAAATGAAATTTGCATTAAGATCATCTTTGCCGGGACGATACAGCTAATATAATAAAAATATTGTGACAATTTTTTATGTAATCTTGTAATGTTATTATCTTACTTTTTGTAATTCCAAAACAATTACGCTTTATTAATATTATTAAAATATTATTTATTTTCCATTTTAATTAACCTTAACCTTTCCATTAACCTTCTGTTCTATGATGTTTCTTTTATTGCTCTTACTTACTTGGCAAAATTTATTTCTCAGTGTTATCCACAGGGAATCATTTTTTTATAATTTATATACCTTTAAAAATACGATGCAAAATATACTTTAAACAAAAAATTAAAAATTATTATCATTGCCACTTGAGTATTTTTTTTTAATAATATATGTTTTTTTAACTGAATTTTCCAAATTTTGAATCTTATTCCTTGTTCTGATGTCTACCTCTTGTTGATTAGTTTTAGTCTATCTATTACTTTATTCATTTCTGTACTAGTTATGTTGTATATTATAATACAAATATTTATAGATCGGAATATTCATTGGCTTTCGCCATTGAAGGAAACGTTTTTAATACAAAAAAGGTAAATCAACTGAAGCTATAAAATTATAACAGTTTTTTAGATAACTTTCTTTAAAATTTTTTGGACGAAAGTTATTTTTAACGTATACATCTTGAGTACTATAGCAAAGACTACTGTATGCCGCCCGAGAGCTGCATGGCGACACACCCTCCGCTACAATGAATGAACTTTCCTGAATGAACGCTAATGACGTAGCCATTGTCTGATAGGGCGGCTATAATCAAGGCTGAGGAGATTGTAGAGATAGCCGAAGACATGGCTCTATACCTCCCCGAAGATACGGTCATCTGGGCGGTCCTGTATCAGCCTCAACGGCGGTACATAAAAAGGAGTTGGATGGGAGATCTTGTGGAACGAACAAGCTCGATAATTAAATGCCTGTAATTAAAAACTATAGCTATTGAAGGCGGAAACAGCTGTCATCTATTCTATAGAGATAGAATTGGTTCGACTTGTTGAACAACTCCTCGACAAGGAACTTGCGTGCAGCCTTTAGAAGATTCAAAGCAGATGAAACTCTCCGTTAATTTCGAAAGTATATAATAATATTTAATTAATTGTTTAATGAATTAAACTCTTTTATTGCTAAACAGAGGCATTATTGTAGTTTTAGATTTAAATTTATCTAACCTATACCTGGATGTAACTGCTCGGAGACCACACAAATTTGACTGTTTTTTTTAGTCTCGAAGAAGACTCGTTTCGTTTTAGTTTTATTCCTAAACTAATCCTGTCCCGAGACTAGTTTATTCCAATAATCAAAAGTTAGGTCGGGGTAAGTTTAGTCTAGAACTTAGCCTAATTCCCAGATAACAACTTGAATGTTGTAAGGAAATTCATGTGAGTGGACACAGATACTTAAGTTTATGTTGCATTTATTTTTTCGGTTGAAAATCCTTATATATTCCTACAACTACGTTACCGAAGGTGGACTGCCCTTTCGATTAACTTCTTCTAGTCACAGACTTATGGTAACTTCTAAGAGTCACGATTTATTCCTGAGGTCAACCACTAATATTTTTATTTAATATTTTTGGATACAATACAACTGTCATATTTATTTTTTTCTTCTGTTTCAAATATTCTGGCTTATTTTGATGATATGTTAGTAATAAAACATTGCATATAAGCTCACACATTCCCATATTACAGAAACATAATAAAACATTTTAGAGATTATCTTAGTTACTACAGTTGTAGGTTTGTTCTAATAACGTTATAAATGTAATTAAAACATATATTCCCAATAGCACACGCCAAAGGTTAAAAAGGAGTCGGATGGGAGATCAATTTTAATTATTACTAATTTGAAACCAAGTTGAGAGGATGTATCATTGGGAAATAGTATTGATTATCCCTCGCATACTATTTCTATTATACTTTCAGCACATGTGTCGGTTGTCAGTACAGAATTCTATTAAAAAGTATAAATATTATTTTCTAATAAATAATAAAAGAATTTTTTTTTTTTAATTTTGGTCTTTGCAGACGATAAGATTTAAATAATAATATATGAATACCAGATATCATTGCGGTAAGAGGCACATCAGGCAGATAAGAACCTAATTAAATACCCTAAACGTGGACAAATGTTCCGCGACTAAATGGGGCATGCGACAAGACAGATGCGACATACGCGATAGCATCACCAGCGATTAAAATGGCGTGACAGAGATAGAAACGTTTAACGACACGTTCCAATAAAAAGTAACAATCGCGGTTGACGAAGCGCCTCCTTGATTAGGCTACTTTCTACGTGTACCCTCCGCTAAACTGATTCTCCAATTAGTGTCAATTTGTGGGGGGCGCCTACTATTGTGCCTGTATAATATTATTCAACCCCCTTCCTCTCAACATTGTTACAAGGTTCTGCAGGATGTATCAGTCATTTATTATTTTTAAATACGTCGCTCCAATAATTGTGTTTATTTGATGATTAAGCCTTTTCGACCAATCATATTGCACATGCATATAGAGTCCAGTATGACTAATATTGCTTTTAGGTAGTGAAATATAGTAGATGTAAAAATAGGAAGCGACTCCAACAAAACTAATAGTTCGTTAAAGTTGGATGTGTATGGAAGAATGGAATTTGGTATATCAGCATTGGATCGGATAAATCTAAACAAACCCTACAATAACAAACCCTACGTAATCAATGGATTGATCCATTGATCAGATTCAGTATTCATATGGCCTGAGTCGATTTAATGAGCTTCGTCTATTCAGCTAATTATTCGATGAAAGTTCAAATATTGGGGACTCTTTTCTGTGCCTCTTGTCCATTTTTCTGTGACTTTTGAAAATCCTTGGAAATACAATCAAAACTCCATTCAACGAGCTGCAATACGCATCATTTGTCCTGTTCAACTAATTTTCCGACCTGATTTTTCTCATGCACTATAACTATCCTGTTTCTGAATCACGACCGCTATACGACAATGGAAGGATGGAATGATATAAGAGTCCGGATGATGCCGTTTAATGTTAATATTATTATGATATTTCCTATAAAATAGTTTGAGATTAAAGTTGCCAATGTGTATTCCTGAAAAACTACTCCAGAGACCTGAAAAAAACTACTGAAATCTGATACATCAAATGATAAATCATTTACACATAAAACATCAAAGAAAACGTCTGGACAGGATTATTTGCTACACACTCAATGTAATCTTTAAGTTTTCGACAAAACGTAATCCGGGTCAAAAATTATCCTGTTCTAACATATTGTAAGCAAAATTTGTTCCAAAGAGTTACCAAAAAATATTATAAAAAATATCTGATGTGGACAACACATGACTTCCTTGTACTCCTATTAAACTATAAATCGTTGGCTCAAAGAGTGATCCTCAATTTGGTTACTAATTTCCGAAAATTGCAATATCTCAAAAACGGAACTCAGCGTCGCGACACCCATCTATTGACACACACACACACACATACTCTTGTTTCTGGAGGTCTCATTCCGTTATTAAATGTCTTTTTTTTTTCAGTAGGTAACTAGTTTCCAAGAGATTTCTTCGTGTTCCGTGACAACATTAAAACTGCCAGTATCACTAGATAAAGTATTAGAAATCGACAGTTTCTAAATTTTAATCGGAAGAATCCACTTAACTTATATCTTATTCTCCTGCTGCAGACTAGTTCATCGCACAAATGGGGAGGAAAACCAGTATTATATGCCCAATATTAAAACTTAAAATAAGTAATAAAAATGTTTAATTAGAGTATAAACAAAATCGCGTCTGTGACCTTTATTACCGAACCATATGATTTCTCCATTTAATTTTAATATAATTTTTGATGTAAGTTTATTATGACCTTCGAGTAAAGTACCCTTTTCGGCTCACCAATTTTAACCAAAATCTATAAAATACATTCATATTTACTAAATTTTAACTGTTTTACATTAAATTTAAATATCATTTTTTATGGAAATCAATTATGACCTTCAAGTAAAGTACCACTTCCGGTGATTAAACAGTGACCAAAAAGGGAGGTTCACAACTAGATTTTACAACAATCCTAAATACAAAATTTCAACTTTCTACGGCTAACCGGTTTAGAGTTATGCGAAATACGAACGAACGTACTTACGTACATACAGACGCCACGACAAAAACTAGTCAAAATGGATTCAGAGATGGTCAAAATGGATATTTCCGTTGAAATCTGAAAACCGAAAATTTTCGCGATTACAATTTTTAAAACACTTTGGATAGCCAGTAACACCTAGGGTCGGAACAGTTTCATTTGGTGAAGAATGGCTATAGAAAAATTTCGTCAGTCACTTTTTTTCAACTTAAGCCTGGGAGAAAATAAAAATGACAATGTATTGGTCATGAAAAAAAGTTAAAGACAAAAATGTAATAAGAACAACTGTCTTAGGTCTGAAACAATTCTTTAAAGCCAGTAAAGTCAATAGAATATGTGTATTCCTAGGTCTGAAATATTATTGCTTGGAGTGATACTAAGCTTTCACGTATAGGTGAAAAAAAATGATGATGTCACCTAATTACAAACTCTGATCTATTCCATAAACATCCAACTCCCAGACATACTAAACCTCCGGAAATCCTGCAGTTCCCGAAGAACCAAAAAGACCAACAGATCGACAAGGGGCCACACACCGAAGAGGAATTAAGACAGATCGCAGGTAGCATGAGACATTAATTAAGGAATGGACAGACGGACAAGCGCAGAGGTACATGCAAATGCAGAGGCTGGCAGGTGAATGGATGGATCTAATCAGGCTGTTATCTCTGTAATTGAGACTGTCCACTCGCCCTCTCTCCGTCTCTCCCTCTCCATCACTCCCTATCATTCCTTACCACCCTCCATCCCTCTCTATGGTCCACCAGTACCTGCTAATGGTGGCGTTGTCCACTGCTACCTGTTGTTGCGGCCTCCTTCGGGCCCTATCAATTGCCGTCTGGGCACTTACATCTTCTCTTAATGCAGTGTTTGCTGGATCGTGGAAATGTTTCTTTCGCCAGTAATTGGTAGTAGTTTAATGGTGCTATTTAGACACTGGAGTGATATATTGGCAACAGTTCAGTAAAAGCAAAAGAGATTGTTTGTGGATAAGGCTTCTATATTTAATGTTTTTTATTCAACCTTCCTATTATCTGGTTAGTATCTTCAATACCCACTAATTCCTATGCGACTATTCTGCTAAATGATTGAATTCTTCCTTTTGACCAAAGCGGGATACTTTGCACTCAAAACTGCATAAACTCTGTTTAGCTGTTCACCGTAAAGGTCTGAATCCCTACCACGGCCTATAAATCACGAGTAGTTGCATGTGGGTTCTGGTTCACACATTCAAGAAGAACGCCACCACTAACGACCGATGGGCCACCTGATATTTGTTGTGCGACAGTATTTCGATTGATAATTGACCCTCCTTGTGTGGCACAAATTTCTTCGGTGGCTGCCTTTACGCTCAAACCTTTTTTCCACTAATGTCTCAAACGACCGCGAATCAAGGCTTCTGACATTGCACGTGCGTTTTAAAATTGTAAATAACAACATAAAACTCAAGTCACAAGGAATTAAAGGATTAGTCAGACAAACAGTAGGAGCAAAAACATTCTTATAGGATAATTATGAGAGTTTGAATTAAGGGCTGTGTTCATGCACAACGACTTTTGTAACAGCTGTATAAAGATCTTATTTAAGTAATTTCAAAGTAAATAGTAAGGAGTCATTATGTCTTTTTTTTACGATACTAGAATATACTCATTTAAAGGTACAATAAAAAAAAAAACTATTTTTTCTCAATAGTCTCCATGTTCAATACAAAAACAAGTTCCAGTGTACTCCCCGTTTACATTCTTAATGTGACAACCAAATAACTCATCATAGAACTAAAAATAATGCTATCGTGTGAACCAATCTTCTTCCACAGCAGACCATTACTTTAATATATATCTTTAAGAAGAGCTTAGGTCATCCTTAATGTTTGCAAAATCTGGTATTATTGTATATTCCAAGCCTCATTATAATTTTTTTTCCCATTCTGCTAACATCAAGGGCCCGTCGGTCTTAATCTTCGTGACTTAGCGACTTCTCAGTTCCAGGTTATGAATAGGTCTCTCCATTCACTAATCTCTCAACCTTTTTCCTCATAGTAATGACTTAACAACAACTTATCTTCATATACTAAAGGTCGTCGCTCTTGTGACATTACGTACATGTCCTACAAGACCACTACCAGCTAGAATCCACCAGATACAGGGGCTTATACTGATTTTTTTTATTCTGGGGTGGATTTAATAAGAAGGCAAGTTATAATCAACTATGAACACAAGTGTCTACGAGTATAAACACCAAATACGTTTTTGTGCTTCGATGTATCCAGTCATCAATCGATTTGTTTTTCGTCGCTTTCTACTTCATTGCATAAGTATCACTCAAAATACAGTTGGTGGGTATGAAAATCAAATTTTTTTTTATAAATTTTGGAGAGATATCCCCCTTTGCGAACGCCAGTGGTCAGATATATCACATCATTTTATTTTTGCAATATATGTATAGAAAAATTTTGTGTTAAATATATATATATAAATATATATATTTATTTAATGTTGTGCTAAATGTATGTATTAATTTTCCTTTATTGATTTTCGTGTGGATTTTTCAACGTTTCTTTTTTTTCCTTCATCAACAGAGCATCCGAATTACAACAGTAATTAAGAATTTCTTTTTAATTAATTATTATATCACATTAGTAAGCATTCATTAATTTCGTATTGAATCTTATTTTACCTCACATCTGCAGCCTTCGCATTATTTTCTTAATTCTATTAATCCATATATATTTATTTTCTTAGTCTATTAAAATTTCATATTTAACAAGGAAAACTACAACTATTATATCTTTTCACTATTTTATTACTCTTTGGACTATTGTCTTTTGAATTTTTTATTGTCTTTTGCACTATTGGTTTAAATGAATTGACAATAAAGGCCTTAGATAATAGTTCAGATATACATCATTATGGGATAGTGAAAGGACACAATCCTCTGCATGTCTTTAAAACTTGCCCCAAATTTGGAGATTATAGATATGAATTTTTATTATATGCCTTCATCTTATTGAATCCCTCACTCCCTCCTCCCTCTCTCCCCCCCCCCCAAAAAAAACAAACAATTAAATCCCCCTCTGGAAAAAAAAAATCTGCGTTAAAATAAAAATAATATAATAATAAATAAAAATGGTTGGAATATTCCTTGTTAAATAAATAATTTCAGAAACTGACAAAATCATTGCCAAGATTAGGCTTAAGTATTATAAATAGAGATAGGCTAAGTCTGCATCAAATCCGCAGTAGCCTGAACTATCTCAAGTGATAAAAAACAGAAAAAGCCAAATTTGAAGGTAGGATATTTCTACTCTGAAGCTGCGACATATACTCGTCGTTTAGATTTAACAAACGTACATGCATGTGTAAGAAAGTTACCCAAATTTTTCACTGATCCAAGTCTCTATTAATAAGTACTCGGGTGAGCTCATACATAAAATAACTGAAGATGGCTTAATATTGTTTCCTTCTTAAGATTACCCAACTGCACAATTAGCAATACGTTTATGACTCTCCTAACAGTTATCGACCCTGAAATCGATCCCTTGCTAGTTATCGACCAAGCCTACAATCTTTTAAGGCAACCTAAGAACTGTTATTACAGACTGTAACTGGTGATTGCGTGTGCAGCTAATCATTGCCCAGTCAATTATCGGTCCAAAAGGCGAAGAGCATGAGTCCCAAATTAAGCGCAAGGAGCAACAAGAGCGTGAACAGTTAACAGCTGAGAGATATCGATAATTATCCAGCGCTTAAGAGCAACGTCCCCGAACGTTTGCTCAAATCCGAAAGCGTGCTCTGTAATTAGTCGATCCACTATCTTAATAACCGTTCGTAGTTTGTTTGAGATGTGTGCTCATTACTTCACTACTTCCAGGGTGATCTAATTGTGGGAGGTGGACCTGGCTCCAGAATATATTTTAATCTCATCGGAAGTCCGATGGGTATCACTGAAAGGTCTGGATGGACAGAGAAATGGTGAATCTGAAGAGGTTCTGCCCCTTAAGGACCAAGACAAAAATATGTACTCTGCCTTGAAACAATTTTGGAGAAATATTTATTATCGGAGCATATTAGGAACATCTGACGAAATTTCAATCAATCAATTTTAAATTAGTACCTTGAATAATTACCTTGAACCGGGGTAACATTAGGACATACTTGACAGATATTTTCTTGTATCACCCTCATCAGAAAAGTTTTTAATTCTAGAACCAAGCGAAGTGGAAGCAATAACCTTTAGTTATCTTACAATACTCAGATTGTTTAGATATCGTTAAAAGAGAGACAGGGGCTTGTTTCTATTTTAATGTTACCCCGCCATTCGGGGTTACATTAGGACATACATGATTCCTTATTTAACTGAAAAATAGTTGGTCTGAGAGAAAAATGCTAAAGGAAAAATTTTATAGCTTAACATTTTCTTCCAATATATGCCCATTATTTGATACTTTCGATGCAAGTTACTGAGGAAAAACTGAAAAAGGTGATTGTTCTAAGTGGTTTTTTCAAGATGGCGTAAAAGGTACTAGGTGGAAAAGTTGAATTTTTCATGAGAGGGACAATAAATACAACATACCTGTAAATCAATATTACTCCACCTTTTGCAATTTACAAAATATCTGTGCTGAGCAGGAAAATATGAACAAATATGATTTATGCTATAGGTTATATTTAGCTTGTTCCAAAGTTCGCAGATTAACCCTAAATACCGTTTTGATCGCTCATCCACATCCTTACTGACATATTCTTGTTAATTTAAAAGGGACATGCAGGGAAAAAGACTTAGGGTCGAAACAAAATCATAATTTAAATGATTTTTGAATTTCTGATTTCGATCTGGCACTGAAGTGTGAGTAAAAATGTTTAAAAAATAATATATGCTCTTCTCAAAACATGCTGCAAGTATGAATACGTATGGATTAATTATAAGGATTTTATAATGAGAAAAAATCAATTTATTTACTGCAATTTATCATCAATTACCAACATTTGTTAAGCTTGTATTAGGAATACCGACGTTGGTAATAGATATATTCTTTTAAAAATATGGTGCAATTTGTCTTGAACATATATGAATTTGGATGCAACTTTTTATTTACTTAAAAAAAGTATTAAGAAGGGTGTTTTGATCATTTTTTGTGGTTTTATCTTGCTGCTGAAAAACACCTGAAGATTGTTCCGCTAGGTTTGGGCTTGCTCATACCAGATAATAGCATTAGTGCCAATACAGTTCATTGATAACTTATCTTGTGATAATTACGGGTGTGAATAAAATGAAGCATCTAGATTCAATTGACTTGGAGTTAAAATTGAATCCTGATCAGGTTTATCTCCATAAGGTATTATTGTATTTTTTTTCGGTTGTCTTGTGAGAAACCTAAATTCGATAAGTTTAAATTTAAATTTTAACATATAAAAAAAAAAAACGGATATAAAATCATAAGTTTACAGTCAAACCATATTGACAGAGTTATCTATTCCTAATTCTACTTCTTATTTACGAACTTAAATTGAAAAGATTGAACGATTGATAATTTTGGACCACTTATCCTATTATCTGGCCCAGGTCAATATGTAACTACAATATATTTTTTATAAACCGTTGCTGTCCAGAAAACCAATTCAAAATTGTATTGATTAGTTTCGGTGATTCTGTACTGTACATACATAACCTACAAGATGCAGTTACCATCATCATTGTAATGGAGTATTCTTTTTTCATTACGTCTGAAGGTGACCCGGGATAGGCGAGGATACGAGGCAGTCACCTCGACTTCACGGCACTAACCTGCCGATCACGACTCCCTGTTCGCCGGTAACAGCCGCAGCCCGGAGGAGGATACTCCGTAAAATCGACCTTTCGCCGTCGCACTCCCCCCTCACAGAATTAATATAGAAGGCAGGGCGTGGGCGAGATCACGACCGCCCCCGGCCATCGCCCACGCAGGACCAACGGCCGCGGAGGTCCTCATCAGTGTCCTGATCCCGTCGGCAGAAGAAGAAGTAGAGTCCTTCATACCGGATTTGTAAAGGCGTAGAAATATATTTTCGAAGTAACATAATCTCGGACAAATGTTTATTACCATATATAGTACTACTGAAGGTTACCGAGAAAATACGAGAATACGCAATTATAAAGAAAGAGTAAAATAGAATACTACTGTATTTGAAAATCCCTTATTTGCGCTATTTAACCAGCGTTTTAAATCTATCAGTGCCGACCGAAGGTATCATTTTATATTGTATTTATTTATATTAATTTATTTTGAGATAGAGTTATAGAGCAATTATACTGCAAATATCAAGACGCTATGGCATACATTTTTCACTATACACACATATCTCATATAATTAATTATATAATCAATTTAATATAATTTGTCATTGGCTCTTTTTGCAAATGCTACGAACAATGAGATATCGTGTTTCGGCACTTAAAATGTTAAACTTAAACAAACCAATTTTAGAATTTAGAACATGATTAATGGATATTTGCGTGAAATGATCATCATAAAATAGGAATTACCTTAAACAATTATAAATATAAATCCTTTTTTCTTCTATCTTTTTAGTATCGAAGTCTATTTTTAGTAAACGTTTCTGAAGATTTACTATTTTAAGTAAACAAACATGTTAATGATGTTTTGTAAAGATAATGATAATTAAACACTAATTAGTTATTCCATAAATAATAAGTGATTGTGAAGATATGATAAGGAATCTCTACCTATCTACAATGTTTTTAAGATAACGATGCAGTGAAACCCTTCTGAAGGATAGGCGTATTATGAACCTCACCCCCTCCCCTTCTTTTGAAAATCGGAATATTTTCATTTTTCTTCCGTTCTAGAAAAAATTACGGCGGAATATTTTTTCAACTATATCTGAGATGTAATTAAGACCAATAACAAATTTAAAAACTAAAAATTATTGTGCTATCTGAAGTTATTAAAAGTAACAAATCTTCATACTTTCGAAGAATGACCCTATATCTGTTTTTATGGAAATTTTTCACTTTGTATTTAAAAAAAATAAGAAAAAAAAATATATATATATACACACATATGTATGTGTATATATATATATATATATATATATATATATATATATATATATATATATATATATATATATATATATATATATATATAAACATAAAAAACCCGACATCGAAAAATCCGTTTTCAATTGTTTGGTATTCGATTATTAACGTATATTAACAATTATATGTGTTATTATTATAATGTAGAGATAATGTATTTGATTCAAACTTATAGATTATAAATACTCTCTATCTTATTTTTTGGCTAGAACTTCATAAAAGAACTCCGACCAAAAAAAAATTTTTTTCCTCCAAGAAAGAAGTCGAATCTATATTTTCGTAGGCCGCAGAAAGGAAAGAGCTTTTTCTTCTTCATTTTTTTTTTTATATCGAAGGGGTCCTTCTCCCGCCATTTTTCCTAATGATGTCACCTCTTTCATTTGCCGCCGGCGGGAGTTCATTCTGTATCTATCGGTTGCCATGACAACGGCTCACCCCTTCATCCCTCCCACTCTAATGAAATTTTTGCGTGTTACCTAGGAAATATGGTGCCCTCTCCGACAACGACACTGGCTCTCTTTATGAAAATTGTTTTCTTCGTATTAGTTTCTCTTTTTTTTTTCATGCCTTGGAATGAAAATAACATTTCTTCCCAGCATTTACAACTCCATGAACAAACTTGATGAATTATGCTGTTTCTGTTTCTTTCGTGATTGCCAATCAAGCTCTCCTAGGCAAAGTTTATATCTAAGAGGTATTCGGTGCTCAGGCATTTACCTCCATTCCTGAGTGATCATTTGTTAAGATTCGTCGTGGAATTTTTATCTACAGTTTTAAAAGTAGTTTTACTAATTTTTTTTTTAAATTGTCAGTCATGAATTGAACTTTATTGCTATCACTGATCAATAATCTTGTTCTCGGACATCAATTTCCATCTTTTATCCTCACTCAGCTCTCGTAAACGTAAACGTTTCTTGTATTTGTCTCATGGTATGTTACAAAAGTAAGATATAAGTAATTGTTAAAAAAAAAAAGTTAAATACTCGGTACGTTTCAATCAATAGTTGGTAAGTGAACTCCTTTTTTGAAATTTCATTACTAATCACAAAAATTTAATCAGACAAAATGATTTTTATAATTAATACTTTGAAGAAAATAAATGTATTCCTCTTTTAATTTTTAAATTATATTGAATAGAAATAATTATTCTATAGGGCTCAGTTGTTAAATCCTAAATCTCTATAAAAACCATCAATTATTCCCAAACAATGTTTTTTATTTGTATTACCACGTTTATCTCTCATTACCCAGTTTTTATTCAGTCCATTAATATATAATCTGATTCCACCAATATGATACTATAATATCCCACGAGAGCAAAAACCAATGAAAAATCCTGGTCATCTGAAGTAATCTTCTCGAGTCACGCGAAAAGACGCTTTTTGTTAAGAATTAATAAGAAATCGAGAAGTTTCCCACTTCAGGAGTAACTAAACTGGGTTGTGAATAACAAATGAAAAAAACCAGAAACAAATAGGTTTGTGCGTTACTTACACTATGTGATAGTATGTGTATGTTATATGCATATATAATTTTAATTAAGAAAATGTTGGACTGCCTTGAAGAGATGTACAATGTGCATTTATTTGATCTTTTTGTGACGCGATGAAACCTGAATTGGCGAATCGTTTGGTTAATTGTTTACGGCTTTTGGAGATAATAATTTTCATTTATTTTTTTGAGTTTTATTTATTTTATATGTAAAGTTTAACACATGTTACACACAGCCTAGAAGGTAATTTACCACTTACCGAGCATGAAATAGGAGGAAACGGACATTTTATAATGGCCGTTTTACGAGCAAATATTTTATGATGTCTAGAACTAATTGCGTATCAAGTTGTTAACTCATCTTTGTTTTATTGGTTTACGAATACGGTCTTATTTTTTTAAAAATATTTTCATTATATTTTTGTTTCTCTCAACATCTACACGCTTTCATTTATATTGTTATTTTATTTTAAATAGGCATTCAATTAAATGTCATCCCAGCAGTTGTAGAGTGTGTTAACCATCCGAAAAGAACTTATAATAACAGAGTCAACTTAATTCTCCTCTTCCACTATATTCCTAAATGCATTAGAGCATAGAGGGAACGCGTCTAGAACGCATTTAGAACGCACAAGTGCCCTGTATACGGTACTCGCACCTCGCTCTCACCGTCTCGAATGACTGCTTAGCACACGGGGTTTATGGAAATATTATGCTAACCAGTCCACGGTTCTACGAGGCCGCTCACAACGCTTACCTTTTAATATTCACTTCTTAATTATTGTGTTTCTTCTTTGTGTGTTTTCTCCACCTTCTAGTGCAGTATCGTAATGTCTGTTATTACAGGTTTTTTTTTAATAATAAGTATTATTTTATTGTTATTTTTTATTTTGTTATAATGGCTTTGAGAACACTTGAAACATGATGAAGTTTGTATTTATTATATATAATGCTTTATGGATTTCAAAACAATGGATTTACTTGGTCTATCACATTCCCAAAAATTTTCCTTAAAATTTACTTATTTCTTAAATAATATAGTTAGTATGTAATATAGACAGTAAACTATGTTTCAAAACCAGAGATCAGAAGAAAGAGATAATAAAAAACACAAACGCACATACACATTGCTTACCGTTGGTCCCGTGGAGGATGGGAAACATTTATAAGGATCTGGATTTAGTAAACAAATTCCACCACACAGACATGTTTCCATGTCGTTTTGACCATTTCCACCTACAGTCGTAAAAAAAATAAACACAAATAAGCGGTATTGCTGCATTAATTTAAATTTCAGTGGCATCTTAAGTCGCAATTTTCTGATTTCCGCAAGACTTTTAGTTGAATAATGTATTTGTCATGGAATGAGAGATTTAAGGTGTTTATACGATTGGAATAACACCTCAAAAAATTAACGAAAAATAATATTTTTATTAAAATATTATTTTTTTTTTTTAATTATCATCCATAACAAATAATTTAATACAAAGTTTTTTTCCTAATTTAATAGGAGGTTTTTTAAATAAGTATATAATAAATAATAATGTGTAGGGTCCGTATCTTTGTCTATTTAAAAAGTGGCAAATATTAAAATATAGTATTTAACAAAAACGTTGTAATATTTATTAAAATCGCAATATATTTACTAAAGTTTTTTAATACACAATACCCCATAAATGATACAACTTACAACAAACCAAGCTTATATTAAAATGATTAGTTCACACAGCAAATAAATGTTTTGTTTTTTTAATGATCGAACGTAAAACTTTTTAGATTATCTCAAATTACTTTCCAGATAAATTCTAGGTAACAAAGTTGAAATTTGTAATCACCACTCTAAAAAATGTAAATAAGTAAATTTTCAGAACTCCTCCAACACTTTCCATCGAAATCTGTTTCTGTTTTCCATTTAACTGGACCCCATTAGACTGAGTGGATATACCTAATCAACGACCCAGACAAAAAAAAAAAAAATCACATAGTACAAAAATGTAGGGAATTCACTCATAATTAATTTAGTATAAGCTGATGTTGCTTAAAAATGCATGTTTTTCATACTACAAGAGAAAAAAACGCAAAAAAAGATTATTTTTTTCAAATATTTGAGGTAACAAACTTGAAATTCGAAATCAGCACCCAGAATAACATAAATGAGCAAATTTTCAGACCCTCTCCAAATGTTTTTTCCGAGACCTCTTTCTGTTCCCTCGCTTACTCGACTAAATCGTTCAGTTAAAATCGGTTCATTAGAAAATTGTTTTCCATTCTCTTCTTCTTCGTTTATTATTTTTTTAGGAAGAGAATAAGAAAATATTGAATTATATTTAGATTAAATGAGAAATCGCTTATTTATTTTTCCAAACTAACCAAATTTTTATTAAAATATAAAAATGTCTATTTATTTAAATAGACATTTTCTGGCCCTAGTAGATTCCGGCCCTTGTAATATACAATTGTAACATAAAAAACAAAATAAATTATTGTGATATACATTTGAGATATGAAATATTCCATTTTTTTTTTCTAATAACTACTACATTGTGAGCAGAACATTTTATCAAATAAAATTAAATAAATAATAATTATTTACAATAGAAACATAAAATTACTCTTTCTTTTTTTTCAAATAAGTATTAAATTGTGAACACAATATTTTCGAAAACAAAAAAAATTAATAACTATGGAATGAAAAAAAAAATTACCCATTTCGTTATCTTGAAAATTAGATGGTTAGACCGCAATCAGGCGCTAAGGCTATTCGAAAAAAACGGCATTTGCAGAATTCTTTCGTTCAAAACCCAAAGAGAGGAATTTGAAAGGAATCCGACAGCTATCTTCGATATGGAAAACAAACTATAAAGCCTACCTACCGAGTATTTAAAACAATTCTGTTAAAAATATAAATTTTAAATTGGCATGAAAAACGGTTATTTTTTTATGACTCATTTAGTTAATATACAGTAGAAACATAAAACTATTTTATTTTTTTGTTCAAATAAGTATTACATTTTGCAAAGGATTTAATATCTTTGTTTATATTATGAAAATATTATATATTTATTTATGGTTTAATTGTAATCCTATAAAAACAGAAGTGCAAAAAGGTACATACGAAAGAAAAACATCAAGACCATTTCCACAAAAAAATGTGAAAAACATTTAATTATTGTAAAATGCCATGTTTATAATGTATATATTTTTTTTCTCGGAACGGCCTTAGAGACCACGCGAATATCATTATTTTCACTTCCCTTCCATACCCTTCTTTCTTTCTTCCCACCTCTTCCTCATTTTTGCGATTGTTCTTTCCTTCTTTCTTCAGTTCACGCCACTCTTTCTCCCGCAAGGACCTTAATTTCTTTTAGTCTTCTCCCATATACATATATATATATATATATATATATATATATATATATATATATATATATATATATATATATATATATATATATATATATATTTATTAATAATTTTTATTGAAAAATTATTGAATCTAAAGATATCTCAATAAAACTATGATTTATTATTTTTTGTTATTATTTCATTGAAATATTTCCTCAACCTCACTCCCTCATAGACAACCTCACTAATATATTCCGACTAATATTCCTGGTGTGTTAAGTATTTACTTCAACGGTCAAGAATACGAAATCAAGACTGTGAAATATTACAAATTACACCACAACATACTTGCTGTCTTCATGAGAGCAACCAATTCGGAAAGCCTTGTATCTGAATAGAGATGCTAAGCCACAATTTTAGTTATTCTTCCTATAATTTTTTTTTTTATTGTTATATTATAAAGCTCACATATGTTAATCATTTACACCTAAGAAGATTCGTTTATGTGATCTATTAAAAATTTCATTCTCTAGTTGTAAAAAAAAAATAAAAAAAAATGATACAAGTGTATCTCTTGTATTCCAATAGTGTCTTCACGTTTTCAATGTAGCTTTGGGAATAAGTAGCGATTAGTACGGAGTTTAGAGAAAGACAGAGATTGGAGTTAAATTCTAATTAAATAAACCGATTATTATTTTATCGGGAAAGAACAATTAATACAGTAACATAAAATATAAATAAACAGTAACCTAAACAAAAACTAAGCTAACAAAAATAATAATTATACATAAATATGGCTAAGATTTTCTTTCATTTTTTCTGCTTTCTTGTCAAAAGTAGTTTTATTAATTTTGTTTGAAAATGTAGTCCATTCTCAATCTGACATATCTGGTGCCTTAACTCAATGAAGCTAAGATAATTAATTTGGCAATAAACTTATTATAATTCTTAAAGTCAGTTTTTTTAATAATCAAAAAATTAGGAAATAAATCTTAGCTAATTAATCGGATCAATGTATAGCATATGCACGCGACGTAATATTCTTTAGAAAATTGTAGTCTGATTTCTGAAATCTTTATATTGAAATAATTAATGAGATGAGAAGATATGAGACATAAATACAAAACTAAACTTACGAAAAGGTTTAAATTGAAAGAAGTCTACAGTCACTTATACAATAATATTCGTATGTATGTACAATAGTAAAGATGATCTCTAAAAATAAGCTGTTTCGATCCTAACATATCGTCCGTGCAATACCAAATTAATCTGCAAATTTTGCTAAATTGAGATCATGTTGAATTTTAACTTGTGGTTTTCTGTTCCCTTCGCAATGCCAAAAATGCCTAACTGAAAAAGTGACGTCGCCAATTAAGGATACAAAATACAACCAATTTAAATAAGAAATTAGGCAACTTACTTCTGCAACCATAATTGGAACCTGATGTTTTCAGATACGTCAATTTGGCATCGCACCGACGATATGTTATTGTTTTTATGCATATCTCCTGTTATTCTTAAGTGACCTTGTCCAAGAATTGAATTTGTATTCTTTTCTATTCTAAAGAATTGAAATCGACTTTAAAGTTCCTAAAATTTTAAAAGACTCTGTAATCGATTTTATGGTGACTAGGTGAACCCCAGGACCTTGAGCTAAACTGGTAGGCACCCACCACAAGGGTGAATAATAATGGAAAAGGGGGTGTGTTGTGGGGTCTCGCTACATCAACCTGGGCAAGTGTATCTTCAAATTGAGAGAAGTTGTCATGGTCGTTTAAATTACTATTATCATATCTTTATTGGCTTAATGTATATATATATATATATATATATATATATATATATATATATATATATATATAACAATGCAGTAAATAGACATTAGAATAATGTATAATAAAATATCCCAAGCCAAGCATAAAAGATATGGTTGCATAAAGACATGGCGCGCGGCTGTACGCCACTCTGCCCAGTTGAGGGCCTAAAACTTAGATCGAAACGTTGGCACAAAATAAATAAGTTATATTTATTTGTGTGTTAGTCTTTGACCGCACCCTTCCTCCCTCCCCTTCACCTCCTACCGACTTCTTCCTTCATAAAAGATAATAAATAGAATAAAAAATGTAAGTCTGATAAGCGTTCCACTGTTAAAACCAATTTAATGTTTGATACCTATATTATAATTATAATACCCAAAAATGCGAGTTTGTATGTGCTTTTACACAATAGGTAGATGCAAACATCAGTGAAATCCTATTAGCATACTAAGTGTTATACCATAAATGCTAAATGAAAATTTCAGATTTTGATTATTTTATCTGAAGATCAGCTTCTTTATTATGTACAGTAAATTTAAAAGAGGGAGGTCCATGTCTATTTTAGCAAGTACTAATCTACACGCGCCTGCCAATCAAAAGAAATTGTCCATCAAAATGTCAAAAGCTTTTTCACAAATAAATAAATTTACGTCCCAAGCTATTAGCATCTTGGTTGTGCAATTTATCCGACACAAAAAAACTTTTCGAACACAATCATCCATGTATCATATTATCCGCAAACCTAGTTACTCCAAACAGACTGTCGTGCTACTGTTATACAGTCTAAAACTAAATACATAGGTACATGGTTGACCTTAATGAAAAACATTTCTTATTATTTGGGAATGAACTGACCTACGAGTTCGTAAAGCGATATCTTGGACTAAGCTTTGAACACTGATTTTTATGTATTTCTTAATTCTTCTAATGATGCCCATCTTTTCTTGCTGAGTTAATGTTCGAGGTCGGTCTTTTCTTGGTTGATTGCAAACATAACCACCATTCTGATATTTTTTTCCGGGACTTCTAAAAATAAAAGGCTTAAGTTTAATTAAACCCCAATGGCCTTATAAGTTAATCGAGAATTTCGGAGGAAAATTATTTTTCTCTATAACGAATGGAGAGTTCTTTAATCTTTGGGGCCATTTTGCAAATAACGCACTGGTGCACTCCAAGTGTGAAAGAAGACAATTGGTTTAGACATCCTATCGATGTTGTTTACGAGAACTCAAGGATTAATGAATTGCCAATACTTTATTGGTGTCCATGTTTATGTTTTTCTCGTTTATCTTTAGTTGAAACTAATGGTGTGCCATATATTGTGTATATAGGTTTCTTTCATATAGCCTGAATAATAATGGCATATGTTCTATTGAAATCGCTCCCTTTTTTTGAAGAAAATTACAAAAAAATCTAAACTGCCAATAATATTTTGGCCACTGTATATAATAACCCAAAAAGTTAGGTGACGGAGACAGTTAGTTACTAACTACTCTCTGGAGACATGAAGTAGTAACGAATTAACTCATTCATCATTTTTGGAATATTATACAGATGCTGAAGAGGGGGACGCATCCTCGAAATGTCTAAAATATATTCACTAAAATTATAGATTATTATTTAACCTTGAAGCACACTTGTGAAGATAACCATGTAATAAGAAAGGTCAAAAGTAGAGGGAAAACAGGCGAGCTGGCGCACTTCTATGCGCGCCCACGTGACCAGTCACGTGACCTGTGGCGGAAAATTTGAATTTGAATTTTTGCCTCGACCTAACCTTAACTGCCACGTAACCTTGCTCGACCTTACCTTAACCACCACGTGGTCTCACCTCGACCTAACCTTAACTATTAGGCCACGCCCCTTTTTAGTCAGGTGACCGTAAGGCCCCGCCCCTTTTACCCTTATCCCTCTCCAACCAGCCAATCATATTGCTTCATCCTGATTACCCCCACCCTAAACCGCCATTTTGTTTACGATGACGTGGTCAGCATCCACGCTTAACCACCAGGTTTATCCCCTGCACCAATTGAAGGGTCCGGTACCCATTTTATAATCTTTAACCCCCCCTATGGTTATATAATCATAACCTATACGATGAAGGGTCCGGTACCCATTTTATAATATGTAACCTCCCCTATGGTTATATAATCATAACCTATACGATGAAGGGTCCGGTACCCATTTTATAATCTGTAACCTCCCCTATGGTTATATAATCATAACCTATACGATGAAGGGTCCGGTACCCATTTTATAATCTGTAACCTCCCCTATGGTTATATAAGCATAACCTATACGGTGAAGGCTCCGGTACCCATTTTATAATCTGTAACCTCCCCTACGGTTATACAATCATAACCTATACTATGAAAGGTTAGGTACCCTCTCTATACTCTGTAACCTTCCCAAAGTTTACATAACCTTTACATTGTTTTCGTGTTTGTGCAACCTTCTCAATGTTTACATAACCCTTACAATATTTAACTTTACCAACATGTAAACAGGTTGGATCATATATAGACAAGTTGGATGATGCCTAGGTGAAATACAAATATGGACTTTGAACTGTTTATCTCTAAAACAAAAATAAATAGTAGGGCTTCTTAATCCTATAACAACTGTTGGACTTTGAACTGTTTATCTCTAACATATAAATAAATAGTAGAGTTCCTTAATCCTATAACTGCTTTTGGACTTTGCACTCGTAATCTCCAACCATTCTTATCTCGCTGAAACATAAACAAAACAACTTTTCAATGTACTACGTATTTTTAATAGCTGATAATATAAATAATAGTCTTAAAAGGATTAACTTGTCAATGTTCTACGTATTTTTATTCTCCGATAGTTAAATAATTGTCTTAAAAGGATTAACTTTTAATCCATTAAGTTCCTATCGAACTTTTAATCTCTAAAATATATTAACAAATCTAAACGATGGTATCACGCTGGCCAAAGAGGTTGCACCTTATAGTTAATCCTTCCGCTAAAAAGTAAACAAATTTAGCTGTCGCAATAATGCTCTATCTCTTAATCCTTCCTTTAAAAGTAAACAATGGACTTTGAACTGTTAATCCTCTATCATTACTCATCTCGCTGAAACATAAACAAAACAACTTTTTAATCTTATATGTATTTTTATTCTCTAGTATAAACTATTAAAACGCCGTAAAAGAATTAAATATTAAATCCTTAAAGTTTTTTTTATCATTTACAAACAATGATAAAGAGCCTTTTAATCATTTCATAATATCTGGATAGATGACGTCATTATTATTAGCTAAAGTTTTGTACATTTTTCAGTTCTCAATGTTTACATTTTATGCAATTTTTCCAAATTTTTACCTTTACCTATCTATTTATTTTTAAAATTTTCTATAACCTCCTCAATGTTTATACATTTTCTGTCCGCTAGGGCGCAGCACCTTACTCCAGTAGGGGATTTTCCTGGCTAGTTTACATAATGTTCTCAATGTCTATGATTTATGCAACCTTCCCAATGTTTACGTTTACCCACCTATTTGTTTACGTTTTCTTTAACATTCCCAATATTTAAATTTTATGTAAATATAGTCTTCTCAACTGATTTTTTGCCTTTCCTAAATTGTTTTTCCCCTTTTCTGAACTTGATTTAATTATAATTAACTACCCTGGTTCCTAATTGCACTCGTATCAGACCTTGCGATATCATCGGCTCCTTTCGGCTACTCTCGGATACCCTCGGAGCAGAGCGGCCAGGCCCCGATCATTGTCCTCGGTGACGCTCGTTCGTCCTCGTTTTTCCTCGGGCCCCCATCTCGATATCCCTAATCTGCCTTAGGATGCTCCCGATTCGAGAATAACCGAGCTCCTCCGGCCTCATATGATATCCAGAATCACTAGGAAAAATTTGAAAAAATCTCCTCTTCTCACCTGGACTTCTTCTACTACGGTTCCAACCATTCATTTTACTCAGCACGTAGAGGTCTCTCGTCTGCGTACCCCTTGATCAACTCTGTTTTTATTATAAATCTGTTTTGAGATGATTTATTATCTATAGTTGATATTATTTGAGAATGTTGATGTAAGATGTGCTATATTTGGTTCCCATTTGTATGATATTATATTGTTGTTTTTTTCAAACCTAATGATGCCCGAATTAGCGAAACGTTGACTGATCAGATATTTACTGCTGTTTAAGAGACTCAAAACTTTATTCAGGATTCTTCCAGAAATATACTGATAATTTAGAATTAGAATTTAGATGTAAATATTTAGAGTTGATAAAGGAGATTTTTTCAAATTTTTCCTAGTGATTCTGGATGATCATATGAGGCCGGAGGAGTTCGGTTATTCTCGAATCGGGAGCATCCTAAGGCAGATTAGGGAGATGGAGGTGGGGACCCGAGGAAAAACGAGGACGAACGAGCGTCACCGAGGACAATGATCGGGGCCCGGCCGCTCTGCTCCGAGGGTATCCGAGAGTAGCCGAAAGGAGCCGATGATATCGCAAGGTCTGATACGAGTGCAATTAGGAAACAGGGTAGTTAATTATAATTAAATCAAGTTCAGAAAAGGGGAAAAACAATTTAGGAAAGGCAAAAAATCAGTTGAGAAGACTATATTTACATAAAATTTAAATATTGGGAAGGTTAAAGAAAACGTAAACAAATAGGTGGGTAAACGTAAACATTGGGAAGGTTGCATAAATCATAGACATTGAGAACATTATGTAAACTAGCCAGGAAAATCCCCTACTGGAGTAAGGTGCTGCGCCCTAGCGGACAGAAAATGTATAAACATTGAGGAGGTTATAGAAAATTTTAAAAATAAATAGATAGGTAAAGGTAAAAATTTGGAAAAATTGCATAAAATGTAAACATTGAGAACTGAAAAAGGTACAAAACTTTAGCTAATAATAATGACGTCATCTATCCAGATATTATGAAATGATTAAAAGGCTCTTTATCATTGTTTGTAAATGATAAAAAAAACTTTAAGGATTTAATATTTAATTCTTTTACGGCGTTTTAATAGTTTATACTAGAGAATAAAAATACATATAAGATTAAAAAGTTGTTTTGTTTATGTTTCAGCGAGATGAGTAATGATAGAGGATTAACAGTTCAAAGTCCATTGTTTACTTTTAAAGGAAGGATTAAGAGATAGAGCATTATTGCGACAGCTAAATTTGTTTACTTTTTAGCGGAAGGATTAACTATAAGGTGCAACCTCTTTGGCCAGCGTGATACCATCGTTTAGATTTGTTAATATATTTTAGAGATTAAAAGTTCGATAGGAACTTAATGGATTAAAAGTTAATCCTTTTAAGACAATTATTTAACTATCGGAGAATAAAAATACGTAGAACATTGACAAGTTAATCCTTTTAAGACTATTATTTATATTATCAGCTATTAAAAATACGTAGTACATTGAAAAGTTGTTTTGTTTATGTTTCAGCGAGATAAGAATGGTTGGAGATTACGAGTGCAAAGTCCAAAAGCAGTTATAGGATTAAGGAACTCTACTATTTATTTATATGTTAGAGATAAACAGTTCAAAGTCCAACAGTTGTTATAGGATTAAGAAGCCCTACTATTTATTTTTGTTTTAGAGATAAACAGTTCAAAGTCCATATTTGTATTTCACCTAGGCATCATCCAACTTGTCTATATATGATCCAACCTGTTTACATGTTGGTAAAGTTAAATATTGTAAGGGTTATGTAAACATTGAGAAGGTTGCACAAACACGAAAACAATGTAAAGGTTATGTAAACTTTGGGAAGGTTACAGAGTATAGAGAGGGTACCTAACCTTTCATAGTATAGGTTATGATTGTATAACCGTAGGGGAGGTTACAGATTATAAAATGGGTACCGGAGCCTTCACCGTATAGGTTATGCTTATATAACCATAGGGGAGGTTACAGATTATAAAATGGGTACCGGACCCTTCATCGTATAGGTTATGATTATATAACCATAGGGGAGGTTACAGATTATAAAATGGGTACCGGACCCTTCATCGTATAGGTTATGATTATATAACCATAGGGGAGGTTACATATTATAAAATGGGTACCGGACCCTTCATCGTATAGGTTATGATTATATAACCATAGGGGGGGTTAAAGATTATAAAATGGGTACCGGACCCTTCAATTGGTGCAGGGCATAAACCTGGTGGTTAAGCGTGGATGCTGACCACGTCATCGTAAACAAAATGGCGGTTTAGGGTGGGGGTAATCAGGATGAAGCAATATGATTGGCTGGTTGGAGAGGGATAAGGGTAAAAGGGGCGGGGCCTAACGGTCACATGACTAAAAAGGGGCGTGGCATAGAAGTGCGCCAGCTCGCCTGTTTTCCCTCTACTGTCAAATATTGAGAATAATATATGTTATTTTGTATAAATAATTGGAAAATTCCAAAAAACAAATCCTTCTCAGTTGTTGTTATGTTGCCTCACTTTGCCTTCAGTATGTGATTGGATGTCTTAGAGTGATGTGCTATCTCTGTTTGATGCGTCTTTTTGTACGGTTAATGTGAGATGTGCTTTATTTGATCTTCATATATGTGATTTTTGATGTATGTCCTGATGATGCCTGAATTGGCGAAACGTTGACTGCTTAGTTGGCTGCCGGTATTTTAGAGACTTAAGACTTTGTTTTTTGGAAATTTCCAATTGTTTATATAAGTAATTTATGTCTCTTGTTGAGTTTTTGCTCTTTTATATTTAATTATTTTATATGTTTAATAAACCTTTGTTAAAAAGTTTGTATTTTTTTACTAAGAATAATGGTTAATACTGATATCATGTGATGAGGTATCGGCACGCCCAATTATTTGGAAAGTTGTACGGGGATCAATATAAAAAAAGTCTGGGAACCTCTGGTCTAACCGATAATCGTTTAAATATAAAGAGATTTTTAATTGAAGAAATTTTTCATTGTTAATCTAATCCCAGAGTGTATATATTACCTTACCTTTATAAGCATTTTTACCGAGTATCCTTTTGTACTAATTGACAATAAATAATAATATTGATAATCCCTTACCAAGATAAATAAGATTTTCCCATGTTTCTTTATCTGATTTCTTGTCGTCTATCTCATGTTTTAAGATATGTGTCAGAAAAGATGTGTGGCATATGTCATTTGGATCAATGAGACTTCATTACTGGTCAATTAACATAAAAAATGGAAAATATTTTTTCGCAATTGTCTGTTGTTTAGTATCCTGACCCCCTCGTGACAGGACAGTACCCAGCGGCACATTTTCCGTGCCTTCGGTTTGCCTCTCGTGATTTGGATAGTAGATCTCACGCCCATGCCATTTTCAGTCTTTTCCACTTATTGTTTATTTATCTATCCAGTGGACCAAGACCTTACCTTCCCACAAGTAATTCAGACCAACTGATATAAAACTACAATGACCGCTTCCAATGGAGGCAGCTAGTCGTGAATATCTTGTACATCGATCGCCACGCCAGAGCGGAGTAGATCCATGACGAGCGCCCCCGCCTTCAATGCTACCGCTAAGGTAAGGAGATAAGGCAGGACAGTAGCCTCCGGACCGAGATAGGATCGGGGTAATAACATAGCGGCTGAGATCCGCACCGGATTTCTCAACACCTGCCCTAACATATATTTATTATATGCTCAGATATGTTATTATATGCTGAGTGATGTATGGAGGGATATAATAATCCCCTAGGGATAGTATAATCCCCTCCAAGGTAAAATATCCCGCCTGGGTTATGAGGTATATTCGTGGCTTGATTTTATACATGTTAGTCACATTACATACCTATTCTTCTTTTGAAATATACAATATTTTTGAGATATGATAGAAAATTTTCTGTATTAAAATTTTTGAAATCTTTTATTTGTGCCATGGATGGAAGAGATTTTTACTTTCTCGCCGCAACTTAGTAAGAAATTATTACGATTAGTTGAAATTTTCGATGTGCACTTTTCAGCTAATCTACGAGTTTCAGAGTCACCTGAATCCAAAAAACGCAAATTCGGCCATTGGTCTATCTGTGTATCCGTGATTTTGTTGCTTACTTTTTGCTTTGTATAATTTTATACCAAATCAGACATCCTGTGCGCAATAGCGGCTGAGCAATATCCGAAAACCTATAGTTGTACTTTAATGCATAGTAATTTTTCTATAATTGTACAATATTTTAAAGCGTAATTTTGATTTTGTTGAGGTACAATAAATATGCTGGCGACCATTAAACGAACCCATGAAATTTTAATAATTTGTATGCAGGCATTTTTAAGAATATACTTAAATCTGGAAATTGTTAATATATGAGAATTTGTAAAATCCTCAAATTTCTTAGTGTGTTTAAATACTCCTTACATTAGTTAACAAATTTTTTTTTCTCTTTTTTTTTGGAGTATAGTACATTTTTAATAGTTTGGAGTAGTGTTCTATCC
This sequence comes from Rhaphigaster nebulosa, assembly GCA_948150685.1. Taxonomy (NCBI): domain Eukaryota; kingdom Metazoa; phylum Arthropoda; class Insecta; order Hemiptera; family Pentatomidae; genus Rhaphigaster; species Rhaphigaster nebulosa. The sequence continues at coordinate 31,698,834 of OX411306.1, forward strand.
ACAGTTTTTAAATTAACAAAGGTGTCTCATTTGACAAGATGAAACGATGCTTTTTTTTGTTTTGGTTTTTATATTATTATTATTGTCTTTGTTTGTTCGCAAATAGGTTGTTGTAACTTTGAACTTGGATATTCATAACCCTGAAATAAACTAACTACAAATTTAAAATCGATACCCTATTAAATATATAAAAAATAATTTAAACAAATTAATAAATGTAAATGTAATAAGGTATAATAAAGTCAAATATGAAAGTTCGGTATTATAAAAATGTGATGTCGGAAAAAAAAAGTTTTTCGAGTAATTTCTTTTACTTCGACAGCCTATATGCTATCTTTTTTTTATTTTATATTAAATAGTTATTTGAAATTGAGTTACAAATTTATAAACATATATAAGAGCTTAGGGAGAACCTTGGTAAACTAAGAAAACGTGGGCAATAGGCGACGTATATTTTTAAAACTGTTGAAAACAGAAATTGTGACTTCCGTTCTTATTATGAATTGACATCAGGAAGTAAGAGACAATTAGGCGCAAGCGGAAGTAAGAATATTAAGACGTTAAGAACAAACGACGAGGTCTGAGTGTTGTACACCATGTTTTAGCTACCTCGTTGGTGTTGCAGAGAACGGGTGTTGTCTGATACATTCTACATAGTACAAAGATTTCCTGTTACTTTGCTCCAGTTAGTTGCATTGGTAAGAGAAAGACACAATTGTTTCTATTTATGTATTGCTCTGCTAAAAATGTTAACATATTTATAAGTTAGTATTGCAGAGATATAAATAAGACTTTTACATAGAAATTAGACTTCATATAAAAAAAAAATCTTTAAAAAAACTTATTTTGACGATTAATTTGAAATTTAGAAAAAATAGTATATTTAAATTTAATTCTTTAATAACTTTTAAAAATAAGAGTTCGATAAATAATAGTCAGTCCGTTTTTATGCCATTAGTCAAAATTAATTTTTTATAAATTATAGAATAACTTATATATCTTTAACTGTCAATTTTAAAATCCAACTCTCAGAGATTTTGTTAGAAGATGGAGAAAGGAAACCTGCTGTTTTTATAATTAGTATTTTTCGACCTTAATAAGAGCTATAATTATAATCTAATAAACCTATCAAAGGGAAATAAAAAAATACCCATGCATTGTTTTTCGAATTCATCGGGCACTACCTTAATTATGCATCAAACAAATTCAATCAGAAATTCACTCGATGTTTTAAAATAAATTATTTCATGTTGCATCAATAAACATCAGCTTCTTTTGTTAAAAAAATCTGCATGAGAATTCCAAGTCATCAAACATAGTCCACATTACTTCCAGAAAACTCCGATTATCAAAATATTATCTGTCCACCATGCTACATCAGTAGCAGATATGTCATGGATAAACATTCCTCAAAGCCGTTCAAGTTAGGCGGCGTCGGTACTATTGCCCAGGTAAATAAAGGAATGAAAAAAATGGATCTATTAATTCTACTGGGAACATTAATATTAATGGGACGGCCTAGAAGATGATAAGACTCACCAATTATCATTACACGCTAATTTGAGCTACGTATTATCGTCGATATTGATAACGAACCGAAATTAATTGAAGGTAATGGGGCAGTTTTGGATAATTAGTCCGCTTTTAAACGGATAACCGAGGCAATAACTTTTAATTTAACTCTCTTGATTATAACTGCTCAAAATAATTTCAGTGGACAAGTAATGGCAGTTGGTATTTCAAAAAGATATGTTATGCCACCATCATATTAAAACTATCGGGTAGATAGTAAAAATATTGTATTATTATTCTTGTTTACGAGCATCATTTCTGAATGCATAAATCAAAATGGATGAATATATATATATATATATATATATATATATATATATATATATATATATATATATATATATATATATATATATATATATATATATATATTTGTTCATTTGATTCAGAAATACGTACGTGGTAAAAATTATAATAATAACCTCATGAGTTATGATTTTGATCCTACAATATTATTTGGAGATTGTAAGATCAGTCTTATTTGATTCTATTACCTGATTTATCCTCATTTTGATGTCAGATATTCATTGCAGAAATGTTTGGAGTCAGTAAATTGTAGGAAAAGTTTGTATAACATTTGATCCTCAGCTGTTTTATAAGCGAAAAGAGAAATGAAAGACGTACGGAATATTTTATATTGATATTCCATTCTAATGTTCAACAAATTATAATTTTAATTTATTATTTCCTTTCTTAAAACTACTGATAGAAATCGAACATTATTTCTGCAAAGCATTTAATCCAAAAGTTTTATTTTATATATAGAAAATTCTTTTTATTGTCTTTAAATCAATAGCATTCAAGAGCAATAAGGAATAAACATAAATGCATCCAAAAACCAAAAATCAGTTTTTGTTACTAGATTAGAAATCAGAGGAGAAACATTATTCCCTAATGCTGTACTTAACGTCTTGATGAGTTTTAGTTGTAAAGTTAAATTTTTGTTTTCATAACTAAACGTCTATGGTGATAATTGTTTTGTGGGCTATAATTTATTTATTTGATAACTCTGCTCTCCTAGGGACATTCACCAATCTGCTCAGCGATTATTAACTCTTACGGATTTATTCGTTACTAAGGACAACAAACATTACTAACCCATCTCAATCGCCGCGATGTTATCACTTCGAATATACTAACAGAGTTCATGCTCCGAAATTCCGCTTAGCTTAACCTCCTGAATTCTCCAGTGGAATCTTCCTTTTTTTCGGACCAAATACTCTACCCAATACTTTATTCTCAAAGACCTGAAGGCGTTGTTCTTCCTTCAAAGATAGCGGCCACGTTTCACACCTGTACAGTAGGAAGGATAATAGTTTTGTAAATTCTAACTTTTATGTTTCTGGACAAAAGGAGCGTGCTAAATAATGCCGTGGCCAAAAAATAACAAGCATTTCTCGCCCTTAATCGCGCCTTTGTTTCCTATTGAATATCGTTTTTTCTAGTTGTCTTACACCTCAAAAACTTACCTCAACAAACTCATACGTATTCCCCATATGGCGGTTACCACCAAAATCGCCACTTTATATTTGGTTCTATTCGTATTTATTTCGAACCCTACTTCTTTATCGGTTTTCATCAGCATTGTTGTATTTAGATCAATATTCTTAACTTCGAAATTTAAATCATTAAATTTTATGAGTTATGGTTTAATTGCATTTATCGATGGCTAGATAGTAATCATTGAAAGAGCTCTCGAGTAGATTTTATCTGATAAATATCTGAAATAAATAATACAATTTTCTAAATCTAAATCTTATTTTTTTAATATATTCCACTTTTTATTTTTTTTTTTTTGGATTTAGATCACTTAAAGATATTTATTTATATAGATATTATTTATATTATTATTTTTTTTTTTATATTATGTTGTGTTATTTCTATATGCTCATACTTTCATGCCTTTGACTACCTTTTGGAGATGATGTTGCATAGCAATCTAATGAACTAATATTTTTACATTAGATCTTAAATGTTTGTTTTTAAATTATTGTTATTATTGTAGCCAACTCTATTTGTATGGCTCATTTTCCAAAAAGAAAATTATATATTCAAAAATATTCTCATTAATATATTACGGTGAAATAAAAATTTAGGTTTACTAATGACCTAGGACAGGAAATGGCAGAAGAAATCCCATCAGAGGATGATTCATAGAAGAAAGAATTTCATCATGAAACACCTCCAGCAATAGATACGGACAAATAAAAAACAAACGGAGAAGAAATAACGAAATGCCGAGATGCTGTCATCTATAACTGCCCCGTTGTTAAATCTCCTCCTGGAGCAATCTTCTCCAGGCAGACAATCTCGGACAGGCTAATTCCGATTCTCAATTCCAGTAGCTGAAAACCATTCCACGGATATAGATTCAGATTGAGGGAGTGGATGGTAATTGGCAGAAATTTGGGGACCAGCTAGCCTTAATAACCCGCCATTAGACCAGCCTGCCTGTGGTTGGTTAATAGCTCATCTCCGAGCTTGTACCGAATCCTTGTACTTCGCAGTTCGGGATATTGCGGATGGGGGGCTGGGGTTGGAGTGCCGAACGATAAAATAACACATACAATTATTTTCGCTTCAAATCTTATAACAAAAATGCCCTAATTTTATTGCGATACACTAGTACTATAATGTACTCTTGTAGTTCTGTGAACATTAGATATCGCAAACCAATTTAGGTATTTTTATTCTATTTTGTATCCGTCAATTCCAATGACAACGCATATCTGCTGATTTGCGTTGTCATTGGAATTGTGGCTATGAAAAAACCTCTTTTGTCTCGGTTCACATTTTTCTCATGAAATATCGTCATCAGTGATGCAATTGACAGAATTCTACAAGGTATAATGAGATATATCAAGGAAAATTCACAAATAAACTCAGAACCCATTATACAATTGATCATTTTTTTCATTTTAAAAATAATATAACCTCATCACAATTATTGTAATTATGTCATTTTATTTTTCCTTCACCATCCGTGTCAATACTTACCTACCATTTATGAAAAAAAAAATGAAATGCCTTCATGGAATATTCATGTCAAATTTGATCGTGATTGCAAAACAAACACATTTTTGATCATAAAGGGCCAATAAAACGACCATCACCTTAGATCGGGATTAAAAAATAAAAATACCTACTCATACGTCATTTTTCCTGAATTCGACGAACATTTGTGCCCAATTTGAAGAAATTCGAAAGACGCGTTTGGTTGTAATCGCGTAAGAAACATACAAACGAAATGCTGAAAGGTACCGCACTCCCCATCACCCAAATCTCTTCGTACAATCCCTAAGTAGCTCTAACCATCACTATAATCCTCCTCGAAAGTTGAATCGGCAGTGGCAACGAGACTTTTTGTAAATATGCTATTTGAGTGCTAGCAATGGCCAACTTCACCTCTCATGTCCTGAGCGCCTGTGGCTCTAGTGCTCTTACTCAGTCTCCACTAACTTTCAATACCAGTGACGCTGTAGGGTGAGTAGTGCTGGGATCTACTGGAGCCCGGCTTTGCCATAAATTTATTGGATGATAGCTTGGTTCAGAGTTCTCCGGGCAATTTGTAAATATTGTGTGTAGGTTTGATTGTGTTCATGATGATTTATTTTATTTTTATCTAACTTAATTCTTCTTTATTTTGGCTGTTTACTTATTTTGCTGTTATTTAATTTGTCTATATATTCATTTTCATCTGTGATGTACATGTTCTTAATTATTGTTTTCTTATAAGATGAATAATCACTTTATTTTATTCATTTTTTTTCTTTCACTTTGTATATATGGTATGAATGGATTCATACAACCCTAATGTCTATTGTCCTTGAGTTTGGCAGCTTGTATCATTATTTCAATAATACATTTTTTTTTTTTTAATTCTATAGGAATATTAATTTATCAATAAACATGTCTCATTGTACGATTCTTGATATACATACAAAATAAATAATGTATTAAATTATTCAATTGTATATTGTATTATTATCAATGAATTGATAATGAGGAAAAACAATTTTTTTTTTAATTTAACGTAATACTTAATATTCCTTTCAAATAAATTTTGATAAAAATCAAGTAACTAAAGGCAACACTAACTAAAAATGACATGTTAGACCCGATGAAGAATAGAAATGTACTAACCATTACCTCTTCCATGTGTTTAATTTACTTTACTTACGTAAGCAGATTGTTTTTACTTCCTTGTACAAAGTAAAGAAAGTATTGTAGTCGAGAAAATTTTCAGATTTCAACGGAGATATCCATTTTGACCATACCTGAATGCTTTTTGACTAGTATCATCGTAACGTCTGTACGTAAGTTCGTTCGTACGTATCTCGCATAACTCAAAAACGGATCCCCGTAGAAAGTTGATATTTTGTATTTAGGATTGTCATGTAATCTAGTTGCGAACCTCTCTTTTTGGTCACTGCATGATCACCGGAAGTGGTACTTCAATTAAAAGTCATAATTGATTTCCATCAAAAATTACATTAAAATATAATGCAAAACTTCTCAAATTTAGTGTTTATAATTTATGTATTTATATAAATAACTTACTAGATTTTGATCAAAATTGCAAAACCGGAAGTGGTGCTTTACTTGAAGGCCAAATTAGACTTTCATCAAAAATTATATTAAAATATAATGTAAAACATTTCAAATTTGGTAAATAATACTTTTATATTAATATAAGTAATATACTATATTTTGGTTAAAATTGGTGTGCCGAAAAGGGTCTGTATATAAAAAACTTAACATAAAAAACTTTAATTAAAAAACTTGCATAAAAAATTATATTAAAATTAAATACAGAGATTATATGATTCGGTAATAAAGGTAACAAACGCGATTTTTCCCACTATAATTAAACATTTTTATTACTTATTTTAAGTCTTAAAATTGAGTGTAAAACAATTGTTTTCCTCCCCATTTGTGAGCTGAACAAGTTTGCAGTAGGGGAATAAGATATAAGTTAACATGATTCTTCCGCTTAAAATGTCGAAACCGTTGATTTCCAATGCTTTATCTAGTGACATTTACAGTTCTAATGTTGTTACGAAACACGAAGAAATCTCTTGGGAACATGTTACCTACTGAAATAAAACGACACATAATAACGGAATGAGACCTCCAGAAACAAGAGCTGTTCAACTAAATGGATGTCGCGACGCCTAGTTTCGTTTTTGTGATTTTGCGATCTTCGGCAACTAAGACCAACCGAGTTCAGAAACACTTTTTGAGCTACCGATTTATAGTTTATTAGGCGTACAAGGAAGTCATGTGTTGTCCACATGTATTTTTAGTTTGAATAGCGTGTGAATTAGATTGTGATTCAGGTATGATAATTAGCGTGTTTTTTTCAGGTGGAAGCTTATTCGCAAAGGACAATACAATTGATGAGAATAGAATATGCTAAGATGTCTAAGAATTTACGGTCAGAAGTGGTAAATTTCACAAAGAGAGTCGCAAAAGTCTTTTGCAGAGCGTCTTACACACACTTAAAAATCATAAATGATGCATTTGAAGCTCTTATCTAATATAGATCCATCAAATAGAAACAACATTTTTTTTTAACATTTCTTAACTGCATAAATAATAATTAAGTACTACATAATTTTTAATAGTGAAATAAATATTACCTAATGACAGAATAATGGACGCATAACTAACGAGTTTAAAAAAAAATGGAACCGGTGTACTTGTGTTTTTTGACCAATGTATCTTAAAAGTGATGAAGAGACAGCACATGACATATTAAACAAATATTTAATTTCATGATAAAAATTAATAAATAAATATTACAAAATTAATATTCCATTTAGAAATCAGTTCGATAGAAAGACGAGAAAAAATGTTTTGCATAAAAAAATAACAAGACATTCAAAATATGTGCTTGATTTAATTATTAAACCACTCATGACATCTACATATTTGGGAAACGTCATAAAATATTTTACACAGTTGATTTCAAGTTTGTTGTTTGTTCCTTCATTTTATCTTGCAGTTTTATAAATAATTAAAAGTATGATTTAATCAATTACAATTAAGTTTATTCTTGCCATAACATTTATTACACCAAGTATTCGTCATAGGCCATTGGCTAAAAAGTTGATGGACTGAAATCACCCGAGGACAGAACACACCGGCAAATTGCCGAAGTCCACCGATTCAGGGGTAGCCACAATAGAGGCTGATTACTCCTTAGTCAGACTTTAAAGCCGAATTTTAATGGAGGGTCTCCGCCCTGGGCTGATTAAGGCATTCTCTACGTCCCTGCCATTTGTGGGGCCCCAACAGCGGGGTATCGCCTCTGGCCCTCGAGCAATTTGGGCTTAGCATGGCCCGTTAGGCGTTAATTGCGGATTAGCAAGCTGAGAATAGTTAGCTGGCTATCCGACGATGGTGGTCTCTTAATACCCGGGTACAGAGTGTTCAGTATTACGCTCTGCCAACTGTGCAAAGTAAGCTATATTATTAGAATCGTCTCAATGGTTATTTGCATTTCTGAATAGGAACAGCCAAGGTAAAGGTTTTTTATAGAACAGAAAAGGATTTAAAGTTACGTTCTCTTACAGAACTTAGTAGACGGAGTGATTTCAAACAACTGGTGCCCTCTTATGGCAACCTTGAGGTTGTCGCCTTATACCAATCAGAGTGGCACTATCAAGACCAATTTTGCGTGAACGCCACGAAATAAATGTAAACTGAACCATGAGGGAATCGAGCCTACAACTCAACTGGACACTGAGACATTCTCCCGCGAGCGGAATCGATAAGTTCGCATGAGGACATCACGGCAATGTCAAACTAATTGTTTTTTTTTTCCATCGAGAATCATTAACGACCATTTTCTCTTATGTCATTTTATCGCGACAGAAAAACATCTCTAACGACTGTTATTTGCCGAGGTGGGTACCAGATCCAACGATGTGATAGAGCTCGGCCAACCGACTGAGGTGCGAACGAGAGTGCAATTAGCTCGAACAGGGTTCGGGTACAACTGTCTGGCACCTGCTGGATGAACTGGAACTATCCAGGAATTGCGAGAGGAGTAAACAAGGAGGCCATAGATGTTACCAGAATTGTCCCCGTGGTATCCTAATTAGACATTTTTCATTAATTTTAAAAACAAATTCATTGATATGTATGTCTATTACAGATTAAATATAAATGTATACTATAGGCAATATTATTTTTAACTAATGGGTGATGTGGTTTAGCAGATTTTTTATATATATACATATATATATATATATATATATATATATATATATATATATATATATATATATATATATATATATATATTTTATATTATATTTGCTTTGAATATTTGCCATGAATAGAAACATTCAATAACTATATTTATATTCCATTCATTTATAACATTAACTAGATAGAAGTTCACAAGTGTGAAACATTGTCAAACACTATTTTGATGATTATTTTTCATAGAAAGATTTATTCATGAAAAATAATTTTAAAATTGTCAAAAAATATCATAAAATCATATTTGAAGAGAACTACTTCAATAAGAGTTTCATCTCTTACTAATTACTTATCACTGATTTAACTTGGACACAAATATGGAGTGTCCCTGTCACGTTTGAACAAACCCACTTCCCTATTTAAATAAGGATTCATCCTCGGAATGGAAGATACTGAGCTGAAAATTTGTATGAGACTTTATTATGACATTCTAAATCTTGGCTAAAAAGTCACATAAAATCTTTTGTCGACGTCTAAAGTTATTAAAGGTCAAATGTCTAAAAAAGTGACAAAAATCATTTTCGTATAAACATCTCGTTTTTTATGCGTCTCATGTCGTTAGGTGTTATTATAAAACTTGTGGAAAATTAAATTGTCAACAGGTTTGGTGTTATTCATTGTTTTGCATGATCAACCGTTCTCTAGATACAAGGTGTAGGAGGAGAGGGCAGAGCCAAAATTGGGTAATCATTTTAGAAGAAGGTTTCAATGTTAATAACAAACATATAAGATATTCTTAGTAAAAGAAGCCTTGCATGCCGTTCCAAAATGGTGACATAAAAAATGAGAGAAATTTTAGGTTTTTTCTTGAATAGTGTCTATTTTTGGATAAAGTGGACCATTTTTGAAGGTAGCGAGTGGCTTTGGAACGGTTCCAGAGAACGGTTAATCATGCAAAACAATGAATAAGTCCTAAGTTGAGAATTTTGACAAGTTATAAGACAACATTTAACGACGTGTGACGCATAAAATACGAGATATTTACAAAAAAAAAAAACATTTTTGTCACTTATTTTTACCTATGACCTTTAATAACCTGAGACACCGACACGAGATTTTATGTGACTTTCTAGCTAACATTTATTAAGTTAAATTATTACAACATTCGTAATAAAGTTTCAGATAGAATTTCAGCTCATTATCTTCCATTACGAGGTTTAGCTTTTTTTTTACCTTATTATACTGGGCTACACGTATTCATTTTTCAGATTTATTGTAAAAATCCTACTTCTTACGTACATTTTTATTTTTAAGAGTGGCAAATTTAACATTGAAAAAGCTTGTAAGCTTCTCTCAGAAATATTCTCTTTTCTGGTGTATCACCTTCAACTCCTCTTTTCATTGACTCAGGATCAATCGGATTTCATTTTTTTTTCCACTTTTACTTCATGACAACTAATGAAATAATTGTAACATCATGTACCTATCATCATTGATAAGTGGTACAGATTGTTGTTTTGATTCAAGATACCTGATGGTGCGTTTTCTAAATTGAATCTCTCTAAAATTCTTATAAGATAGCATACGCGCCGTCACCGGGAGGGAGGTGAAGGCGTTTTCTGTCCCTCACAGACACATTTTAAAATAACTTACTTTTATTGTTTTTAAAGTTTACATCTCGTTTTTCCTAGTAACAGTGATGACTGTCCTCCTCTATGTATAGCTTTCTGTGCTCGACCTCTCTTTCATGTAGTAAATTCTTCACTCACCTGTGAAGATATTTTTAAAATATTTTAATATTTTTAAAACTGAAGTATGACATAACAAATTATAAAATGTCAGGCATTGGAAATGAGAAAGGACAGCTCTTATGCAGCGGCTCATGATTAAGTTTTATTTTGCCAAAGAAGATCTGTTATTTCATCATTTATAACACTTTCTTCTTATTATGGGCGTACCAATTGCAGCTTTTACTATTTAAATAACAAAATATTGATTGGTATATATAACAATTATGCGTGTCAATAAGTACTCTAGACAACCGATTTTTAACATTATCTGGTTTTAATTGTCGTACAGACATTAATATAGAGTTTAGCTTTTAACTACAGAAAAAAAGGAAAGATATTGCCTAAATTGAAGCCTAACTTCCTTCAACCGTCCATTCCTATAACGGCTAGTTACCTGAAACCGATACCAGTAACAGATATGGATCGGTGACGGGTCCGGTCGATCCTGGGCTGATGAGTGTGGGAGTACTGGGACCTCGTTAGGGACGTGACCGCAGGACGTGAGGCAGATCCGAGATGTTGCCCTGGCGATGGAAATTCGCTGCGACGACGCGACTGCAGCGGCAGCGCGTGGAGGACGGCGCTAATCTGCAGCGAATTGGCCAAACAGGAAGTCACGTTTGCCGCTTCCTTCTTGGACGTCCTCCAGGCCTGCTTTAACTCTCTCCGGGAAACCATAATATGTCTCTCGAAGATCTATGATCTAGGATACTCCAGAAGGTATTTTTGAGCGCTGTATAGTCTGTTGGTTCTGATTAGCTAGAAGGGCAAATTTAAGATGTAAGTACTTCATTCTGGGACGGAAGTGCTTCCTTGATCTTCTGACTACAAATGTTATGATGTCCGGATGCACGTGAAATCGAAATAATGTATAAAAAATAAAAAAAATTGTACACTAAAAAAAGTTGATCAAAGGAAATCGAATCTTCACATGAATATTCTCCTCTCGAACACGTTAATACACAGATACCACTTAATTATAAAATAAACAGCTAGCAGATTGATTTGAAAATCGAAGAATTAATACTAATCAGAAGAAATACAAATCAAAACGAAGACAACAGTTTTTATCATTTGATTAAAACATAAAACTGAAATAAAAATAATTCTTGTACAAACTTGCATTAACCTGAGGTAAATTCGACTTTGAAAGACACAATATTTCAATAAAAGATATTTGAGCTTCTAACAGCACCTTAAAAATTTACTTAAACAGTGATTTAAAAATGTCAACTTTCAGTGAATACATAAAATATCAAATAAGATGGTTACAACTCACCAATAAAAAAAATTGTCACATTCAGCTAGCCTGAGAACAGCAGAAAGACGTTGAAAGGGACGCGAATGAAAGATCTGCTTTCTGTGAATTGCTCTTTTCCGTCTTCATGTCCACATTCCATTAATTTATTTTAATTAATTTAATTTTTTTTTATTTATGTATTTTTATATGTGGATACTAAGATGAAGTCAAGCAAAATAAAAGGATTCCTCTAATTTAAAACAATAAAAAAATACATATAAAAAAAAAAAAAAAAACGTGTAGGTCATTAGAAGTACATTGAACTATGTTGAAACATTTTAATCATTATCCACGATGTAGATCATATTTTAAAATTGCATAAAGTTGCTCTGAAAAGGAGTGTTAAAACACGTGAAAAAGGCGTGAATTTTCTGAGATTCTATAAAATTTGCCTTGCCGTTTAAACTGAAATGGGAAATTTTGGTTTTTCCTATGAAAAATATATTGATAATATGCTATTGGAGTTTTGGCAGCCTTTACGTTCAAGTTACGAGTATCTGCGGCTATAGTGCACTCACTCAGTCTCCAATGGCTTTCAATACCAATGGCGCGGCTGGGAGAGAAGAGCTGGGATCTCCTAGAATTCTGTTTTGTCATCCATATGTGGAGGATAGCTTGACTTCCAGGGAAGAGTTGAAATATTAATCGTATGTATGAATATATTCAAGAGGATTTATTTTATTTTTACTTAGCTTTAATTTTCTATACAATGTCCTAATAAATTTTAAATATACAATTTAATACAGATATTAAACCATTAAACCATATTCTTTAATTTTAATTTTAGTTTATTAAGCATGCCTTTATGAGGATTTTTTTTTTAATGTTACCGATTAATTTTTAAATTATTATTTTATATTTTATCATCATTATTATTTTATTGTTTATTATTATTTTATTAAATATTTTATATTATATTATCTTCATTTTAAACAATCAAATATACCACACACTCTAGGCTTGAATGTAAGTAAATAAAATGTATACATATATTTCGAGACCCATCAATAATTAATATCAAATTGTCTCAACGATATAACTACGTCTGTTAGCTACAAAGCCACTACAATCATTTTAAAATATCACAAGTATCATGGATTTAAGCTAGGCAGTTCTCACCCTTAGTGTGTTAGGAGAAATAACAGTTAATTGTGGACTAAATAGTATCTTGTGGCACAGCTCTACCGAATCCTGTGGTCTGGGTCCCTAGTTCGGACACATTTGTGGTAAAATCCCACGTGGGAGAGTAGTGGGATATTAGTGGTTGGTTCTTGTTGCCTATTATTGTTCAACTAACTTGTGGTTTTATATTATCCACAGTAGCAATAATTAACTGTTATGCACATAACATTTTAATATATTCACGTTTTTAAATATATATTTTGTATGCAGTAAAAATGACAGATGATTGTTTATTGGTATATGATTTATAATCTTGTTCTTATTTCTCTGGTTATTTTATTATGCGATAATGATTGTAATTTGTATTTACTAATTACTTAAAAAATGTATGTAAAAATCTAATATTTTTATTTAATTATTTTAATCGTATTTACATATATAGCAATGGATTGCATAAACATATCTTCAACAAACTTAAGTATAAAATGAAATAAGATTGTGATCAATGCAAGACTATTAAAAATTAATATGATTTTAATATTATATATACACATATTTTTTTCTCTATTTTACAGTTGCACTTTGCATCAGATCTAATACTATTATATATAAAATAAGTAATTTAATAACGTTATAACAATTCATTAATGGTAGTATTTTAAGAAAAAACACTGCCATAACCTTATATTATACCTATATACCTTATATTATACCTTTATACCTATAAACTACTATGCAGAGTCATGTTTTCTATCCTAACTAAGCACACTATTTTTTCAGTCATAAGATATTTTATGAAAGGAGAAATATATGAATAAATTTAGAAAATATAGATAAAACTATATATAATCATATTATATGATATTCTACATGTTAATTACATTTAAGATTGTTCTTATTACATAAAATTAACGTTTTCAAAGATGCATCAAGTTTTTGATTTTGTTGAATTTGTGATTATTTATTTATTTTCAATAATAATCAAAATAACATAAAATCTATATAATTTTGTAGATATAGTAAAAAGCTCATCAGAGAAATATACATAAAATGGACATTAAAATGCGGGTCTGGGCGGATTGGTACATAAACCAAACCTATACCGAGAGAAGAAAATATTGAATCATTTGACGATAGTAACTCAAGGAAATGAATATAACAACAAATGCTTTAATTTATTTATTTTCTGGTATTGCCTAAGAGGACAAGACAACCTGAACTGAAAAAGAACAAATTATAATAAATATATATATAAATTATAACTGTACTAATTAGACCTGTAAACGCATAGAATCCTCATTCAAGGTTATTATGAGGGTCCATATTAACGATAAAAATAAAAAATAGTTTTATTATTTTTATGCAATAGTACTCATATCTTTATTTTATGTATGGCCATTCACAACGTTATTATCCAATGCAATACAAGTTCTAGGAAATTTAATAGCAGTGATCCGAACCAACTTTACCTTAATCGGTAATAATATTGAATCGGAAAAAAAAAGAAGCAACTAAAAGATAAAATTATATTCGAACCATATCGAACAAATAAGGCAGAGCAAATAATAAGGCAAAGAATCAGACGCAGGCGCAGAACCAATTAGAAGATAGTGCCCGGAGCTAATTAAAAATAATTAGAGGTGGAAGGAGAGTTAGATCAAGATAAGGCCTTGGAACCCCGGGGGCGGCTGCACTCTTGTCGAGGGTGTTCAGGAACAAGGAGGATAACACCCGATAAGGAACAGGATAAAGAGAAGTAGACTGGAATATAATGTAGGAATTAATTAATCTTTTATAATTATTTGTTTTACAAAATTGGTTATCTACTATTTAATTACTCCTAGAGATTAGTTATTAAAATATATATATTTTTTAATTGGTTTGAGATGTAGTATATTTGATTCGATATCAGGCATGTTATAACATAATAAAGCACCATATAGGATGGCTAAATACTTAAGTACCTAAAATTATGATCGATTTTTTATTTTATTTTAGTTATTTTTATCAGAATTATAGTATAACAAATAACGAAATGATAGATCAGCTCAAAATAAATGTAGTCCGTTCGCTAATGCCGCTGAAACGTCTCTATCAATCTAACTCGGCCACATTGCCATTTATCTTAAAATAAACTTAATTATATTTTATTTCTCACCTAGAATTTTTATGAATTTTATTTTGTTTATTCGTGTCGTAATACACTAGTTAGCGGCATTCATTCGGCGAGCGAACTATACAAACATATCATATAGGTAACGCATTACTCAAGAATTGAGAACCTTATCAAAAATTTATAATTTTTTTTTTACCGATATCTAAAATATTTATTGTTATATTGTTGTATCTATCCTGCAGGGTCATTGGCAAAACCAATATATATACAATATACTTTTTTCTTTTGCATAGTGACCAGTAGCTTATATACAAAATGTACATATTTCATGCGAAACCGCTTAATATATGCATGTGAAGTTCAATTTACATTTTTTAGTAATTATAAAACATTATAACTAGTGTAAAATTTAGATAAACATTTAAAAATAAAGAAAGCTAACAAAATAAAAACCATCCCAAAAAAATAATAGAAAAAATAACGGAGTTAGAAAGTAACAGAGCAAATGTTCAACAGACAACTAGAATTATTAATAGATACGTACATAATAGAGAACTAAGTATAACTGAAAGGCACGTAATACTAAACTTAAATAGATAGATCAGTAGGTTCCTACGGTCAGTTTATATTTTAAATAAATAAATAATAATAAAAAAAGTATTAAATATAAAATGAATAAGGTATTACATACAAATAAACATTTTAACAAAAATAAAATAAATTAATGCAGTCACACAATCAATTAAAAATATTTCGTTATATACACAAAAATATTTAAATAAAATACTATAAATGAATACAATCAGTAACAAAATGAAACATTATATCTTATAAATAAAGCAGACCAAGTCCATTTAATTTTTGCTAAAATTATATCTCCTGCAGATGGCCATGTTTCTACTTGTGTTGTACAGCTTAAATATCTTATATATTTTATGAGTGTGTTTTTATATTAATAATTATAGTATGCTATAGAAAGTAGAATAAATTATTATACCATCGAGTAGAATAAATTAGCAATTAATTGTTGTGCGTACAATTTACTCAAAAATAAAATAAGTCTAAATCAAACATATTTGGACTTACGTCTTTTTTTCACACTTTTACCGATGATATTATGGAAGTATGAATGGCAAAGAATTTTAGAAAAGAAATTTACAAAGTAAAAAAACCCTCTTAAATTTTATGAAAATGGAATAGGAAATATCATTCGTAAATAAATGAATTAAAAAATCCACACAGCAAAGCCTCGTGTATCAGGCAGGCAATACGGAAATTTCTGGAACCCTTTTTTTTGCAAAAATTAATAGACCGAAACGAGGTATATCGAGACAAATATATTGAAAATATATGAAACTTTATGATTAATTCATAAATGTGACATTAAAGATACAAGACTGCCGACTATGTTTTGGCTGTGGACACAAACGAAGCCTGATACAAATGGATTTGTCGTGTGTGGACAGGGCAGTGACGAGGAAGGGAAGATGGGAAGTGACACGACCATTTCACACCCTCTGACCACCCTGGGATTTTCATTACTGGCGCCATATTATAAAACTCCACTGCCTCCTGAATATTCAGCGGTGTTACTGTCAATCAAATCCCGTCGATGACGACCCCAACTTCAGCTCCTGGTAATGTCCCATCTCTCAGCTGGTCAATGGCGGATCCATTGTAACGGATAGGATGGCCCACGCAATTACTTCATCTAGCTTCTTCGATATACAAAAAAACTTATTAATGTAGAATAGAATAACAATTTTTAATATAATTCTTTTTAAAAATAAAAAATTGTGCCCGGTCCTATTGTAAGATCTATCGGATGTTGATTGAGATAATAAAGCCAAGATACTCGAGAATAAATTAAAGGGATAAAACAATTAATCAACAAATTACAGTGTTATTTAAAAAAAAGAAATAGCCAAAACTATTCCATACCTTCCAGTCTACGATCAAGCGAAATCTACAACAATGGACTAAAATGCATCTATACTCTTAACAATATATATAATTTTTTATTCAGATAACTACAAAGCTTTAGAAACGAATCTGTATAAGTACGACAGACATATCAGATTTGTCGAATTTACTTCAGTTTGTGAATTGAAGGCAGAACATACCCATATATTTAAAGAAAAATAAGCTCTTTTTTTTCTTAATTAGCTACTAATTAACCCTGCTAAGTGATTCATTTTTATTTAATCGTTTTAAAATCCGTTGCTTACTTCCAAAAACTTCTTATTTTCTCGTGTTGCCATGTCTGTACAAAAGGGTCCCTCGGTCCTATAATAGTTCATAATAACAGTCACAAAGGCAGAAAGAATCCAAATAAAAGCTGACCAATACAATTTTGCACAATTCCGTGCGGAAATAACTTTTAGGAGGAGGTGAGTCGCGGTCCTATTCACATTTTTGGATCGTTCTCACCGTTCATTGTATATCCAGCGAAAAAATGTTTTAGCAAGTAGCAGATTTACTCATCTAATGGAAACTTTAAGAAGGAGTACTTCGTCAAAAGCTAGCAAAATCCGTTACCACCCGGATCACATCATCGTATCGTGAGTTGAATAGCTATTTATATGTACCGTTACATTCTTTTTGAATTATTCGTGATGGAAAAAAATAATGAGGCTGTATATTCCATTGTCGCCTGTCAAAGTCGGCAACAATTGGCAACAGAATGCAAGCAGGACAAAAGGTGAACTTTCGAATACATATTGTTGTTTTGCCATTTGAAAAGAACCATATCGGCCCTGGAATATATTCGACATGCGGCATTAATGCGACAGGCAATCAGTAGGTGTAGAACGGCTCTGGAAAAGTTCTCTGTTCGAAGAATAGATAATTGTTGAGGCAGTTGCTTCGAAAGGATCAATGCGGCACTGTCGTGACGGTATTAAATGTCATTAGAAAAAGCGCCGCCCACTCCCGCCCCCGCCAAAACACGAACCGCCGCAGAGACGGAAATTCGTTTCGATTGACAGCGACCGCCTGAATACATACATGCCGTAGTTATGTGGAGGTGCTCTGTTAACGGTATCCCTGAATGCATCAGGATTCAGGGTTCATCAGGGTGAATTAATTAGGGTTCGAACGGTGAAGACTTCATTCGGGTGAGCGGAACTGCATATCCGAAAGTACTTTAGGGAGTTCTGACTCGAAGTGGCTCAGAGTAACGTCGTGTATGTATTTGGAAGTTTATAATCTAAAGTGTAATCATCAAGGATTATTTTTCAATATAATTTTTTGAATAATTCCAATCACAGTTCCACATCAGAAGAATGATGTTATTCTATATCCCATACTGTTCCAATTGCAATATTTTTGTATATACAGTTCCAAGAGACATTCTTCATTGGGCTCTCGATGAACTTCCACGCCGAAATTGGCTTTTCAATGAGTTATAACTGAAAAATTAATAGTTTCAATAAGCAATACACCCATTAGGGATATTGATTACTAATATCTTCTGGATTGTTTACTGTCTGAGTTCTTTAGAATTGTCTTATATATTCACTTATTAAATTTAATGCATCAATTAAACCTCTGTTAGCGACCTGTGAGGTCACCCTAAATTTTGTATCTAACCTCCAGTACTAAGTACCTGAGAAAATGGGAAAGTAGGAAATACACCGATGTCATCATCCCTCAGTCTATTTTTAGCATTTATTTTTGTTATCATGCATCTACATATACCTGGTACATGGTACGCGCGTTTCCAGGTAATTTTCCTTATTTTTGTTTAATTCTCTCGCTGTCTTTAGAATCCTGTAAAAACTTTAAAATAAAATAAACAGGAACTGTGAGGTCATTCTGAGTCTTGATGTAGTTTGATAAAAAGACCTGGTTGGTCTATTGCGGTGTTTTTTTTTTTACATACTACTGATAATCTTTAAAAAATTCCTATCTACTTTCTTTATTTCAAGGAGGAGGGTTGAATCTATACATATATTGTAACGCTCTAGAGGTCCTTATAACAAAAATTGTCAGTTTTTAAAGGCTTGGCTAGATCCTGCCTTGTTATTAAATCGGAACGGACTATGTTCGCGAGTAGAGGGACATTAGAATAAACGCTAAAATAGTCTATTTTAATATTCGAGAAGACCGGCACTCCTTCACGGAGCGCCGTTGTTAGCAAACATAACACCCAACACTGCGAAGAGACTCCAACAGTTTCAGAACAATGTGCTGAAACGTATTGTAAGACATACAACACTGCAGAAAACAAAACCTGACATACTGCACACAACCCTTGAACTTCCAACGGTGTCACACGGAGGCATGTCAAATTCTTTGATAACCTCCAACACTTTACTAACCCTCTTTTCAGAACACTAACTCCTACAGGACGGCCACAAAGATGGCAAAATTATATAAAAAGCCTCAGCCAAGACTGAGAAAGCAAAAATAAATAAAAAGTAACTACAAAAAACCCGGTGAGCCCCGTCACTGGAAGAAGATGCTTAAGTAAATGAAGAAATAAACAAAAACCTCTCTATTCCACACCTCTCTCTTAAAATGTACTGAGTACTTAAATGAGATCCTATCAAATCCCAGTTCCCCGTATCTCAAACCCCAAAATCGCAAAGGTGCTGAGAAAAAAAAAAAAAAAAAAAATCTAGTACATATGAGACCTCTCAGGTAATTATGCACTTCCAGGTTTATTTTCGATTTATTTTTAATAAATCTTATAAAATAAAATAAAATTATAAAATCTTGTAAATTTTTTAATTCTAAATTTTCAAATTCTGAATCATATAAAACTAACTGTAATCGAATATTTTAACTTTTTTTTTAATTTTAAGTATGTAGAACAACCCAAAATTTACTACTCAAATTCACCGCTAATATATCGTCATTTAGCCAATATCTGTTGACAGTTACTGATTATTTTATTCTAGCTTTCTATTGAAATGTTTGCATATTTGTATGCACATATATTCACGAATGAAATTTTCTTATATGAATTTTAAAGAAAGAAAATTGTAAAATCAAAACTAAAATTGCTGTCGACTGATAAATTATTGACATAATATTTTCAGGTTTGCAGAAAATATATACAAATATTTATTTTGTTAATAGAAAAAAATCAAGAACGAAGATCTCGATTTAATTTCAGTTTGTTCTTTACATGTATATTTATTTGGTTTTTAAATGATCTTGTTTTTAGCTGATTTACTATATATATACATTTGATATTTTTTATATATTTTTTTATATCCTACGTTTTTTTTATTAGATTCTATTATTTCGAGAAAACATGTTTTGTTAAAAATAAACCTTACAGTTTTTGTTTCTTTTTTTCACTTTTGGGAAATAAATTTCTTAAAAAAATTGTAAGGCTCTGCTAAATTTCGCAATCTTGTGTGATCTGTCTAAAAATACTGCAATGTTTTTTTAATGGAGAGACAGAGGTTATAGGATGGTATATTTTATATATATATATATATATATATATATATATATATATATATATATATATATATATGTATATATATATATATATATATATATATATATATATATATATATATATATATATATATATATATATATATATATCAATAAATATAGCGGCATGAATTGGTTTATTTATTAATTACCTAATAAACTATTGATTTAATAAGTAAGTAATAATTTGATTAATAGATAATAGAGTATGGCAATCAATTACATAGCAAGTGTGATAATTTATTATTTAATCACTGTTGTGACTTTGAAATTTATTACTCGTGCACTTAAGCGTCAATAAGATATTGCAGATAATTAGTTTATTATTCTTCGAATTCTAAAACGTACGCTTCCTCTCATCCAACACGACATCCCTATCCCGCAAATGGGCTAGCTAAGAGCAGGTTAAAGGTCACGTAGCTACAGTTCCTGGTTCTTGGCTCGGGTAATAAATATAAAACTATATGAATTATTACATCCTGTTGAAAAGGTTAGCAGCCAACACCTCATTAGACGTACTTATGGTTCATCGGAACCAAATTACACGCCTGATATATCAGCGGAGTACGCATGCGTCGTGTAAATGTTACGGATTCCTGGAGGTCGAATGGAGTCGGCATAGCCACCCTGATAGAGTCGCTCGATAGGTAGGTCGCACGCAAGACTTAGATCTAGCCTTGGTATTGGAGGAACTCCATATTCTTAACGACAAGGTTTTTTTAGGAGTTGATTGTACTTCAGAGGTAGAGTATTGTAAGATGCATGGAAATTTTACCTTTGAGAGGATATGAGTATAAGAATACCAAATTTTTTTCCTGTTAAGAAGAAAACTTTAAATTATGAACATTCTTATCATCGCGCCTACTTATCCATTCATCCAACAATAATTAAAAGTGATGATAAGTTGACTGCGATATAAAAAAATAATAAGTTTTAGCATTTTTCATTTTAAAGCCGACACAAAGTGACAGAATGGTTGATTAAGACGGAAAAAATCGATCTCACAATTATTTTCTATTGGTTGGTGATTATTGTGGGGTAAGTGTTGATAGGTAGTTTATAAACACTACAACACCTCATAAGTTATGATTAAACAGGTGTTTACGTTAATCTTGGATTGTGACCTTTTTTTTTCATTTTCAAATCAGTCACCGGTTTGTTCTCATTAAAGAAGAAGTCGAACATGAACAGTATGAAAGGTTACAAACAAGCTAATTAAGACCAATAAAATATGAAACCATTTAAAAAATAATTGGAATGCGTTGTTTAACTTGAGAAAAATAAAAAGTATAATATTGGTTAGTATAAAAACGTAATACCCATTTGAGAATATTTACACTATGTACTTTGATTAAGTGAATCACGGAAATTTACTTGACGCTATAATACTGTGAGAGATGTTTTGGTTTTTAAGAATATTGACTTAATTCCACCATATAAAACGAATAACAAATAAGGACTCTTTATCAACGATTTAATAATAATTCATCACAGATAAATTCAGAAAATGGAAATGATCGACCTTGATTGTAATACGAGGAGATTAAAAAGATGCTGGAAAAGATATGTCTTTTCTTATTTCTTGACTATTGCGTATTAACACGATAAATGCGAAAGGAAAAATCCGTTTTTTATCCGTTAAGTTTAGAAAAATCAAGTTTCCTCACTCCGTTGGTTTAAACCAATACACCATGGCAGCAGACCATTAATTGATTCATTTAAAAGTTCATTAACGCCAAATAAACTTTACTCGTAAATAAATTATTTTATTTTTTATTACGACACTATCTCCTTTATTTTAATTTATTTTTTTTCGCACTTTTTAGAACAATGGTAGCAAAAGTTTTATTTTTGTCTGTATTCATCTTTTTTTTTTTTGGATGGACAAACTTAGAGCATTGATGTTAATATATACTTAGTAAAATAAGTGAAGTAAAAAATCAAACTTATCGTACCAATTATTTTTAAGTCAGGAAAAAAAGGTATTAACTATGTTTAAAAAAATAATTCAAATTGCTAACGAAAATAAACAATAAGCAACAGGAGGTAATCCCCGGAGTATTAGTAAATGTCGATCGCTGAAGCCCGTAAGACAGTATGTACCATATTTTTTTAATTAGGGATTGATAAATTATTTGCCACTTCTATAAATTTGTTTTATTGAAAACTAGTTTCGAATGTTGGGATTATTATTAATACCAAACTATAATTTGAATTGCTTATTTTTGAATTTTTTGTGTGTTTTTAGAAATGAAGATGAATGTATAACATTCGAAACTAGTTTTCAATAAAACAAATTTATAGAAGTGGCAAATAATTTATCAATACCTAATTAGATTGATCCTCCTTTACCATCATGCGGATGTCAACTGATATTTTTTTTACTTTGTTGTCAGCTTCATTATATTATTTTTTTCTAATATTTTCGTACATTGATCGAAAAATCGTTAACGATCGAATGATCATTTTGACAAGATAGTAGCACTGGAGATAAAATATTAAACCAGTATTTTTTATTATATTTATTCTTCACACCTCCCACACTAGTGCAATGTTAGACCGGGGTAAATTGACCCCGTATTTCACTGAACGTGTTAATCTGTTGAGACAAAAAATGAAATACTGCCTACCCCAAACTGCTGACACGATTTCGAAGGTCTCTGTATCTTACTCCAGCTCACCGCACCTCAAAATGTCAATTCCTACACATTACCCCTTACTTTGTACTTCTTGCAGAAGCCAAACAACGAAAACTAGGGGAGACGGGCTAAGAGCTCCATCTTCGTCAGTTTACTGCCAGAAATTGACAGATAACATCGACTGCCAAACAGAACCCACTCACCGCTCATAGCCGCAGTGCGTTCTGTTGTCAATAAATCCAGGCCGCACTGCGCCTCAATAAAAGAGCAATAAACACCCGAAGTTTGGAAGTTACAGTATCGGTTTAGTTGGAAACCGTAAATCATGTGAAAGAAACCTTTACGATGCCAGAAACAATTTTTTTTTCTTAGTTTTGGGTCCAAGCTTTTATGTTGGAAAAAATTAATTCACCATGTCAAATTATCTTAAAAGAACATTTATAGATATATAAATACACGGCGAAGAATTTAAATGTATAAACTAAAACTTAAGAATAGCTCCCCACTAGTGTATCGTGGAAATTAAGGGTTGAATTTCGTTTAACATAAATATAATTAATAACTTTATCACAACAA
This sequence comes from Rhaphigaster nebulosa, assembly GCA_948150685.1. Lineage (NCBI taxonomy): Eukaryota > Metazoa > Arthropoda > Insecta > Hemiptera > Pentatomidae > Rhaphigaster > Rhaphigaster nebulosa. The sequence goes on from OX411306.1 coordinate 31,722,615, forward strand.
GATAGGGAAAAACTTTATTTTGTTGGGCAAAATAAATATGTTGGACAAATATGTTGGGCTATTTCATGACACAGCGTACCAATCACTCAAAACAAAATTAATTACAGGTCATGGATATTTTGTATATAGTATACTTATATTTAAAATACTATTATTAAATTTGTAATTAAATTTTTCAGAAGAATAAGTTTAAATTGGAAAACATTATTACTACTAGTGATATTTCTAAAGCTGATTTTTTCTAAAAAAAAATTATAATTAATGAGATAGAAAGCCAAAATTAATACATAAAAATTGAGAGACAAAAACTATATCTATCTTATAATTGGAAGATTCTAAAACGCAAAGCTAATAATAATAATAATTTATTTATTTGTTTTTGGGACTATCCCCATACAAATAGTGTTGGCCAGTACAATAAATAGCATATTAGTGAGTCCTGTCTCCATGCAATTAGAAAATATAAGTACATAATTTGGAAAATAGCATATTTTTATCAAATAAAAAGTTTTCATTCCCCCAGCCAACATATTTGACGATATGGTCACCTTCTTATTATTAATTTTTGATACAATTAGAAGACAAAAACAAAATCAACTATTATTGATATAGACATTTTTTTCTTAGATGACTGATACCCCGATGTTGGGATAACTTCTGTCAACACTGTTTTGCAATTAAAATTACGCTATTTTGGCCAGGGATTATAACGATCGTTTAGACCTGAGCTCCATATTCTATACCAATTATTGGAACATTAATTTTTTTTTATTAAAAAAATCGAAATCTGTGAGAAAAAAACAAAAAGAAAACTTTTGATTCATTCTTATAAGTTGTATGAATTTTCAGAAGTTGATTTCAGGAATTGATTATAAACATACAAAATTTTACATGAATAATAGACATTTCTGAATTAAAATAAATAAATATTTATGATTCAAACATTAAAGTTTCGTATAAATGAGCATCGTTTTCTTAGTTAAAATTCTTGTGATTTCTTTAAAACTCTGAAATGTAAATAAAAACGTATTCGAATATTGAAAATGAAATCCAGGAGAAAACTAGCAACCTGTTGAGAAACCTCCACTAGAGATATATGAGATCTACCAAGTTTTGCCAAACAAATACCTTCGATTGTATTCTTATACTAGCTTTACTGATACTTCTAGCTAGAATTCCTGCTCTCAATGAGGTAGAGCTCATCGTCTCATATTAGCTGAAGCAATGAAAACTTTGTATTTAATAAAAATATGCTATTTCCCAAATTATGATACATCTCCAACATAAATGCAATTTCAATCCATATATAAATATAGTGGCGAACACAAAATCATTGATTAATTGCGTCCATTGATTTTCCTAAAATACCGATTTTTCAACTAAATATATTCCTTTTTTTTTAAATGGTTTATTATACATCTTTCATAAATATTTTTCCCTTTTTTTCCGTGTACAATACTTGTCATAGTTATGTTTTCCGCCTTCTTTCGACTCAGTTCCGCAAAGGATCAATGCCTGGAAGGATAACAACGAGCCGTTGAGTTCGAACAAAGGACACTCTAAGCCTGAAAGACATTCTTCAGAGAGTCGTTCCCATCTAAGAGCTAGCTGTACCTCTTGCGGAGTGCACACTAACCACACGCACTGCACTGTCCTGTAGCCCACTTCCAGATAACAAACTCTGTGCGGTAGGTGCAGTGCCCGTACTCCGATGGTAATGTCATTTTCATGTACAGCGAATAAGCAGAAAAGTGATTTAAATACATTAGACTTATTCAAGTTTATTTTAGGATCCTAACAAAAGCATCAAGATTTAAATGCAATCTATTACACTGTAAAATCGTCCCTTTCATTCAATCTTAATTACTTGCATAATTATCAACCATACATGATCTACAGTAAAATATAAATGATTGTCATCTTTATTTTTATATTTTTTAGATTCATACTTAACGTACACCCCATGGAAATGATTCTAATAACTCTAATCTTAAATATTTGACCAAACTCGCGATGCTTCTATTGAAGGGTAATAAAATACACATGTTACCAAATACATAAATATGCTTTTTAATGAATACATATTAACATATATTTATTTATAAACATAAATACGTACATAAATACATCAATACAAGAATTAACATGTTTTTTGTATGAACCAATACGAACCGATTAATTTATTAATCTAAGATCCTGACATATAAATAACTAACAGAAAAAAAAGAAACAAATGAAATTTTATTCCATTTACCTGATGATGAAATAATGAACAGATATCGTTCATCGATGAGAAAAGTAACACCACTCAAAAAAATGAATATCTACTCTATTCCACAATATATTTTATCTACTAAATTTACTACTGTATACAATCCAGGCTATATTTTCTATCGCGTGATTCTGAAGTATTTTGTACTTTTAAAGCTGCATCGAATAAAAACGCTACAAATAATTACACAATGGTTTATTATTTCCAAATAGTAATATTTAAAAAATATCTTGTCTGTCTATTCACAGTAGGTACTTTCCGCTGGTTTTGGTATTGCAGTTGTTTACAGTTTAGATAATTAGATTATCTTTTAAATAAGCATTCGGATGGTTTCGGAATATATTATAAAAGATATCAACCAAGTTCAGCAAAGAAATAAAGAAGTAGGCACCTATGGTGCAGAAATTTGGAGCTTGTCCAATGATGTTCACTGTGATAGTTCCGAACTGGGAGTGTTAAGAAAAAATTGTGTCAATGCAAGTCGGCTGAGATGGTTAGGGCATGTACTCAGAGGATAAAATGGTTCAGAGGAAAATATTGAATGTGTATCTCAGTGCGTAAAGAAAAAGGAAAAGCAAAGAAGCTAGAAGAAGTGCAGAAAAATGCTACTATATTACACATTTTTAAAGCCCCAAATTGTCAATTTAGGTATCATCTTCTCATCATCAAGGGTCTGTCCCGTAATTTAGAAATTAAAGAACCCGTGATGAAGAAATTAAAATAAACAATAATTAACAATCGACAATTGATTTCTATTAAGTCCAATATTTGTATAAATTAAAGGTAACGATATTTCATCTAGTCAAAAACTGGTTAAACACCCTTTACAAGGAACCGAACCATCATCGGAAGAACAAGATTGAACTAGACAGATATACTCTGATGGTTTGACATATCGGTTCTAATCTCGCAGACAGACAAGAATATTAATTATACCAGTCTTAGAGCAGTTAGATTTGTCTCAATTTGTTAACTCCGGGCCGCTTTGAGGGCGCATGCGCTTCTCCTTAAAACGGCATTCGTCATATCTTTTGTCCGTCCGTACGTCTCATGACGCATTGCTTCCTCCGTCCAGGAGATTTATCGTTCTTTCTTTCTTCGTCTTCTTCTCCGTATTTTGTTTTTTTTCGTATTTTTTTTTTTTTTTTTTATGTTTCTATTAATAAAAGCAAATTATGATTGAAATATGCTAAAAACAATTGCATTCCTTTTTTATCGATACTTATTCGGTAATATGTAACACGATAATTAAAAAAAAATGTTAATAACATTTTCTACGTTTTGTATTACATTGCTACATTACATTACTTAGTTATTTATTTTACAATACTTATTCTGTAAGTGCTTCTTTAATACTTAATATGTTACATAATTAATAATTGCCAAACACCAATGTACGAGTATAATACACCAATAAATAATATACTATTGTGCTAAAATAGGCAACAAATGAAATTTACAAACAATCGTAAGTTGACTTTATGGACCTGACTACAAATTCATAATTTAGGCATCTTCAGTTTTCATGAAGAGGCCCAATGAACAATTGCAATTTATGCTTTAGAAGAAAAAATAAAGGTATCGGAAAACTGTAGTTAGTATGATCCGCGTTAAGAGCCAAGACGATGTTACAAACCTATTATTTCTATCATTACTGTTACTTAAAAATAACATAATATGCTCTGAGATCGTAATGGAGGTAAAATCTACAATAATTTATTTTCAGGAAAAAAAGAAGTTTTTTGGTTTTGACGATTAATTTATCTAAACTTACAACGCCTATCTGAATGTGTTATCCCAGCTATGGTACATATTAGGACCAATCATAATCTTATATAAATTATATCATCTGTCTGAAGACATAGAATTCCAACTTTGCACTTTATTTAAATGAAAAAAAAAAAACCATAAATTCATCAAAGACTCAGGAGTTAAATTAATGCATCACGCTGAAAACAGTCTCAAATTAAATATATATGAAGCACTTGAAATAATAAAATCCTTCAAATCCAATTAAGATTTTTGCTTAGATGGCCAAATAAATATCTCCAATAGTCCAATCTATCTTAAATTTATTACCATCTATAAGAAATAAAACAATTACGCACCGGAATTACTGGAAAAACCCCGACCCTTAAACCGTTTACCAACAAACACACCACCTTTCTTTCATTGCTAGTTCAGTGCGAGAACAAACCAGTAAAAACTTTTCTGTTTGATATAATCTACTTAAACCTTGGTGATTAACCACATATTTTGGATTTCTTGTCTTAATTAAATTCATAATTCATCAATGTTCTATAATACTAATTTATATTACATTTAACATAATATGTATAATAATACCAAACTGCATTTTGAATTATTTTTTTTAATTTTTGTGTGTGTTTTAGAACTGAAGATGAATGTATAGCATTCGAAACTAGTTTTCAATAAAAACAAAATTATAGAAATGGCAAATAATTTATCAGTCCTTAATTAGATTGATCCTTCTATACCATCATGCGGACGTCAACTGATAAATTATTTACTTTAATTTTTCACCAATAATTAATTTTAAGGACTTAAATCCGGACCTCGGAGGTAAACTGCAACATGTCGAAATGGTGCTGTTTACAAAATTTGGACTCAGAGAACCTTAAAACGTGGATATCCGTTGAAAACTCGGATTACAAATTTTTTACATTCCCAATATTTCCACAATGCAATATTTCATGCATGGGTAAGTGAAAGTTTAAAATCTGTTTTACTACAGCATTCCAGATAGAAGTTACACAAAGAGTACTAAAATTTTCTGAACTTTTCATACCGCTTAGGAAACGGTCCAATATTCAGGGATAATAAGGACTATTTAGAAATTAGGAACGACGACAGCTACAGTTACAAGGATTCTCATAAATTAACCATCAGAATGATCTGTTATATCGGAATGCAACTTTTGAAAATAATTGACGGTGAATGTTGATATGGATGTTTTGAATCATTTATGGCAAACTAAAATGTTAGGAAGGCTTTTTTTCACTCAAAGGATGTTTACCTAATGTTGTTTATTGATAAAAAAATATATAGACGTCGTTTTTTTTGAAAAAGCGTAATTTAGTAAACTTTACAGGAAACACAAGAAACGATTTTTTCCCTAATAACAATATTTTTTTTAATGTATTGTATAGAGTAGGAGTTTATTAACCTGGCAAAACTTTTATAATTACCGTTATATTTTAAAGGATTCTAGCAGCGGTTATGGCCAGAGTGACGACTGAGAGTCCTTAGTATTTGGTGCCTACGTCATCAATATTCGATTTGTAGAACATTTCCATTTTCTCGATATGTCGTAAGGGGGAATTGATAGAGGTAGTGTTTAGGTCTCAAAATCAATTGAAACCTAAATTTCGAATTTTTGGAGCTAATGCCTTTTTCAAAAAACGACGTCGATATGTATGATTTTATCAAGAATTCACTGGAATACATTCACTCATACCAAACAGACTTTATTCATTTAACACTACATTTACACACCGTTACCAACTTGGTCAAACATATCTTATACACTACTCATAATTAATGACCAATCATAGCAACGCGTTGCTAATTGAGGTACTATTACTTGCACGATATCGCCAATAGAAATGCCGCGCCACTAACTAGGGTAACACCCACTTCCGGGCGGCGGGAAATCCTCTGCGATCATATCGCCACCGCGTTCTTTATTACCCGCCAATTTGAGGCCACTGCTACTAAAATAATGACAGTTATCCGTTCGGAGCTGCGGTGAGATTAGGACAATTTCATGCTCTCGGGTGATATCTCAAATTTTATTGACTTGGACGTTGAGTTAGTTTACATTTAAGTTTGTTCTCTCAGCTTTTCACTTTTTTTTCTTCTTTTTTTTGGTATAAAATAATCACCTTTGTTTAAGTAATTTTCCTTAAAAAAATTTCATTAAATTTAGGAATTAAAGAAATGGGTTGAAGTGTCCCTTTCGTTTTCAAGGGCGTTTCCGTCTCTCTCTCTCTCAGTTTCTACAGCGTTAGAATGGACTAATTTTATTACTTTGAATGTTATTTTTTATTAAACAGAAGAATATATGTTAACATAGTACTAGCACTAAATCTAAAATAAATATTTTTAACAACAAAATATAGTACCGAGTAAAAGAAAGGATGTAAAATAATTGTTTCAAGAGTATAATTAAGGAAAATGCTCAAAAAGAAAATGTTTGCACGATCGAATACAGAATTTTATCTTTCATAATTAGTAATATTCTCTTCAAAATACGGAAATGTTTCAATATCCGTTACAAATTGACTGTGTTTACTATGTTTCAAAATCGTGCTGGACTCGGTATTTTTATCTTATCTACAGTGCAATGGACTGTAGTAGAAGAAATTTCTAATTTCTTATGTTTTGGTTTAATTTTTAAAACGTATTTAGCTAGTATATTATATATTTTATTCATATATGTAAGTATAAATTTCCTTTGACGATCTATGGTTTTACGTTTCAGTAGTATTGATATTTATATTCTGTTAAATAGTGGTATTAAATATACACTCGTATATGATAGTAATTGTGTTATGTGAATGCTCCGCATACCCGTGCCATGATGATATATAATAAATTCCAAAACACATTATTTATATTTATTTATGTATATGCAGAATGCAAAAAAAAAACTGGGAAATCTGGAAATTAGCTGAAAAGAAATCAGGAGCACAATCGTACGGGACACTCGAGGAGATAGGAAATTAAAAATTAATCTTTCCCAGCCGCGCACAGGACAATGCTCTTCGGTACCTCCATCGGCTGCACTGGACTGCACTGATTATGCGACCATTGTGCGGCCAAACCATTGTTCTGGAGGCTTCACTGGAAAATGGCCCCAGGATTAAATAGTGTAATTTGCATTTTTTTAATACTTTTTTTTTGTTTCTCATCCTGAAACAGACTCCTTATCTATAATTAGAAGCCGATGAGTACAGTTAATCTAGCCCACTCCGGAACTAATAGTACTTCAATAATTAGCCAATGGACAAGTTTATCCTTGTACTTGCACTAAACCCTTTCGACGTCGAAGATAATCTGTTCTATATATATATATATATATATATATATATATATATATATATATATATATATATATATATATCTTCGTGAATGCGTTTATTCACAAATGATAAGAAATAGATCAACATATGGCTTTCCTGTTGGTTTATTTCTATATAAGGTAAATTCGATGGACAAGACTTCAGAAATAATTCTTTAAAAAAAAATGATCATACTCAATGCAAGATACAGGATAATCGATGTCAAAATACTCCGCGTTCAGAACCTTTGAACTGAAACTGAACTTATTAAACATAAAAAAAACAAAAAAAGAATTATAAAAGTATTTTTTTCTGAAATAAATAAATTATTTTATTATTTAAATTCTATTATTTCGGTCATACAAGAACACTGTATGTGGGGCATGTTTGTACTTTGCAAGCATCAGTTGTCCTTTCGACATACGGAATGATGCAGAACACTATCCTTAGGAGTAATGGTAATACAACTATATTCATCTAGTCAATAAATTATATATATATATATATATATATATATATATATATATATATATATATACAAAAATGATTAAACAAATAATTGTCTAAGCCTAGTTTATGATTTTTAAAGCTTCTTGTGAGAAAAATGTCGAATAATAACCCAAATCTTTACTCTTAGTATAATGATTCCAAAATACTTTGCATACTGAAATTAATAATAACTTTAATAAATAAATTGTAACACTCTATTAATTAATAATAAACCATTTTGTATTAATTTTCAGCGTTTTTTAGGTGGTGTTGTTCTGATCTAAATGTTCATTAAGTGCTTATTCATATTTTTTCTCATACTGCTTAACTTATTAAAGCACACATGTGCATTTTGTTAATTTTAAGCTTATTTCAAATAGTTTAACATTATTTTTTCAATTTTAAATGAACTTGTCTTTTAATTGAGATACTGATTAGTATGCGTAAGGACATTAAACATAATAAACAAACTAACTGCATGGTATAATTAGGTTGGTTAAAAATCATGAAATATTTATATATATTTATGTAGCTATGTTGAAAAATTGAAATTCAATCAACACAAAAAAAAAAAAAAAAAAATCGCAAGCCTACCCTTCATCCATCATTTCATTATTTCAGAAAGAGGAAGCAATTTTACGACAGAATTGCAATTTTACGACTTCACCGTTGGCAATCTATAAAAATATGTGGTTCTCTGCAATCTCTGGGGCTGCGAAGTACTGATAGAGCAATCGCATATTTAATGTGATTTTCATGTCAGATTGCTGAAGATGTTATATTATATTATATTTTTATTAGGAGGTACAACGTCCTTTTGTTTACGATTAATTAAGTACTTTAATGATATTGTAAAAAAATAAGAATAAATCTAACTTGAGAAGGAAAGTCACGTAAATATATTTAGACATGCACATCGCTATATCTTCAAAACAGTCTTTATTAGAAAAAAATGTGCCTAATTGTAAACTTATTTTATTTATTTCTGACCGATGACTTTGAATAAGAGTGCCCTATTGGGATAGAGATGCTCAGGCATGCTATATGTTTTTGTAAATTGTTAATTTGTTTAGATTATTGTGGAAGTGATGAATTCAAACCAGTTTACTATCAACAATATCTCACATTCTGATGATGTCTCTCATCACATTTTGTCATCACAAACTATTCAATGTAGAAATAAGCACACATGCATTATTTTCAATAGATAATCTCATTTATTTTATCACGTTCATATACGATACAATGCCCATCATCATGATTTTCAGGCATGTTTAGAAAAAAATAATTTGCCGATGTTTCATATCTGTTCGGGATTTAATTTCATAAAGTGACGAAGAACATGTTTAAAATTCCTCATTAGATAATAAAGGAATAAGTATGAAAATGTGAAAAAAAATATATAAAAACGTGTACAGATATAAAGGGATATTTGAAAAGGTGAACTATCATACGATTTACAAAAATCCAAAAAATATTACGGAAAATTTAATATTAAATGCTGAATCTAAATTGTAATTGTAGCTCTGTAAATGGGATTGAAATTCAAATGTTAAGAAATAATAAATGTGTGAAATGGTTGAAAGATTTTTTTTTTGTTAAATAAATAAACAAACAGGCTTAAGGAATCCGAAGATTCGATGACGAAACCACAAATCGGTATTTACACACCTCCGTCCACTAACGGAAATCCAAATTCTTATAGTCTTAACCCAATCCCTCCCATCTACGACTGAGTCTACCCCTCGGTTATTTACTTTTAGGAATTCCTTCGTTACTAATCTCAACAACTTCACACACCCATTTCAATCGTCGCGATGCTATCACTTTAAACATTCCTGGACATGCAACCTCCTAAATTCTCCTCTGAACTCATCCTTCATCGGACCAAATATTCTTCGCAATACCTTATTCTTGAGTCCTTCAGGTCTCATGATCTTCCTTCAAAGCTAGCGATCACTCTTCACACCCGTACAAAACGTTGGAAGGATAATAAATCATTCAGAAAGATTTTTGGTAATTTTTTTTAACAAGTTTGTGAATTATCAGTATATTATTCTGAATGCAACATATATACTAGGGAATTCAAACACTCTTTTGCATATTTTGTTCACTGAATCAAACAAGTTTGTATAAAATCTAGGCCTTTGATATAATCAAGGTGACACCATTACAATTAAATGAGACACCTAATTATTTCGTTGCACGGTCCGCCATATCCTCTCGACGGACAAACAAGATATCGAATTAGCCATCCTCGAACGGAACTGACCCACAAGACCGGGCGAGGTGTGACGCATGGCCCCAAGGGGCACAGTCCCCCGGGCCACATTCAATTAGCAGATAGGAACCCCCTGACGTCACGATAGATTCAGTTAACATAAATACATAATAAATCGCCTAACGCCTCCTCTGTTTTGGCGACAAATTAGATATGCCGAGGGTCAGGGGTCTTTGTTTCTTGTTGTGATAGGGGATGGTCCAAGATAGCTATCAACTGAGCCCTGTCGTATATCATCCCCCATCTCGAGTTACTCTCTGATGTTGGAGATGTGACTAATTACGCCACTTTTGAAGCAGTATATAATCTGACAGTTAATACTATCTGGAGATCGTATCGAGTATTCGTTTAGTGCATGTGAATTTGAAAAATTTAATTCAATAATTATATCTGAATTAGCATATATCCACAGATTGTCAGAACAGTTCAAAAGAGGCACTTAAAAATATATCGGTTTTTCATTGATCGATAGCTTTTTATTTTGTTATTCTTAATGATATTACTTATAAATATCTTTATTATTACAATCAGAAAATATAAGGACACATAAAATATTGTTTAAAGGAATTGACAATGTGATATTCCTTAACAGGAGGACATTGTTCTTGAAATTGTATTAAGGGATGGGAAGATACTAATGTATTTTCCAAATCTAGGTATTTTGTGGTCTTTGCGTAGATTTTTCTTAGTTTCTTCTATTATAATGTTTAGATTTATTGTTCGAAATAAATGGAGCAGCCATAGATAACAATGATTGTTAGAGAGTTGATTTAATGGTTACAACTCAAAACATCATGTTGCATATCTTTCTTTATTGAAAACAACATAGGATTCAGCAACATTCGAATCAGCTACGAACACTACAATTTTTTTTTTTTCATAAGAGACCGTTTGAAACCAAATGAGATATGTGAACAGCTAAACATATCTCATTTGGTGCAAGTACGTTCTTACATTTCGCCTGCAATTAATGCATCGCAGGAACCTCTTTGTGAAATATGCTGTATTTATAATCTAGAGTTTTCCGTCATACGTAAAACCTTTGCTTGTTTTTTTTTAGTGTGATACGGTTAAATAATATTTTTTAGTTTTTAAAAATTTGTGATTCGTTTGTTTTCATGTTCTATTGATTAAAGTAATTTTTACATATCTTATAAATATAATCAGACAAGCTTTCATTATACCCTGATTTCACTGCTTTATCTACTCTCCAGTTTTCATCAACAAATTAACTCTGTTTATTGATCAGAACTCACCTCCGAATGAAGAATGTCAGACAAACATTAAGGAAGAATATTTCCACTTAACTCGAAGGGGCCGCTAGGAGTGTCTGGGACCTAAACCGGATATTTGAGTTGTTATGTTGGCAAGCCTAAAGGTTGCAGGAGAATAAGAATTGTTATTATTCAATGAGCTGTAAAGCGGTTAGCTGCCAGTTAAGGAATTACAGAACTTTTTTCTAGAGAATCCATGTTATTAATTTTTATTTTTTTTGTTATTTAGTAGGTCCCTGGGAGACCTGCAGGCCTACATACATTCAACAGTACTACGTTTTCATATTTTATAATATTCTTAATGATCAATTTACGATAAACTTATAATGATGTTCACCTGAGGCCGCGGTGGCCGAGAGTGTGAAGGCCTCACCTTAACAACCTAGAGTCTGCTACGGCGCCGGTTCGATTCCGGTTGGACGGTTTGAAATTAATTAATTAATTTCGTATCGGACCAAACGGAATCTCGACCTTCCCACTAATAATAATAATAATATTATTTACACATTTTCGTGAAATTTTCCATTACGAAAACGAATCAAATCTTCTAAATTAAGTATGGAATTTTGAAGTTAGGTACTCAACTGATCGAATCGCATTTAGCAGTGAGAGTGTTATATAAGTAACATTTGAATAACACAGTATTTTCAATTGGTACTCCAAAAACAAGGAGTTTCGTACACTTACCTACTGTTCTAGATCACATCCACACTTTAGACAAGCTCTACGAACACAAAAATTTTTAATAAAAAAATGCAATTATTCATTCCCGAGGTCCAAAAAAGTACATAGTGACTAGTATCTAGTAATATATATATATATATATATATATTTTCAATAAACTTCAAATCAGAAAACGATCCTTCCTCAAGGAATAATATCTCATCCGATAGTGGCAGCTGGTTAAGCGACTGGTGTGAATTTAGGATTAGAAATTTTAAGCAAATATGATCCAAATTTTACTTATTTGATATATTCATCAATAAACTAAAATAAAAAACAAAGATTAGGTGAATACTAAAGTTTCTTGTTTTTATGCAAAAATATAGACCCTAGGACATGGGCCTTCTTCGAGTTTGAATGGGAATGAAATGCATTTCAGAATAATTTATGATTTTCTTGTTGATGTAAATAGGCACTTGACCAATCATCTTGATGGGCCAGACCGAGAGGGCAATCACATTGGGCTTTCACGTCAGCGGACAGGTGCAACTGATAATAAACGGAGCGAGTTTACCAAAATGCAGCTGCACTTGCCTCTCAAAGTGGAACGTGTCCGAGTAAGCACCTGCGCAGAAAAGTGAGCTGGATCGAAATCGATTAATCGAATGATCACAGGGTTCGACATCAGACCGTGGAATCCTTAGCCTTCGAAAGCCTGAAACGCATTTATTAATCCGAAAGGTCGTCACGTCGCGGTTTTATTCAGAATTTCTCGATCGTATTCTGAATTATCTTTTTTTTTTCGTCCGGATTATGAGCGGGCGAACTGGAACGTGGTCTACCCACGCATGGAATAAAATTTGGAAAGGCGATATTCAGGAACAGTTATTAAATATAATTTGGGAGGTTTCCCAAGATCATTTATTTAACACAAAGTGGTATTTATAAAAAATATTAGGGAAAGCTATATGGGAGTTTTGTATACATTCATACAAAATAATAAAGATTCATGCCTTCTTTCAGAATAATTATGAATAGGAAATGGACTAAAAATCTTCATTAACAATTTATATATTCTTATGTATTATTTTCTTTAAAACAAACATGTTATATATTTTTTTAACTTTATCACTTCATTTAAAAACGTATGTTCAAAATCTCACATGATTTATATGTTCCAATAACACCTCAGTCCTTTATTGAGATTTTGAAACAGATGATCTATCAATGTACTAGTAGCTGTCTCCTATTTCTAAAAGCCTGTATTTTTCTTAAACTGTAAAACCATTTTAGATTTACGGTTAGTTCAAGTCGTAAAAAACGAAATGAGTTTCGAGAATAAATCCTTACACAGTGGTGATAAAAGCAATCAATGAATATTGGTTAACGAAAACAAACTAAAACTGATTATAACTATACACACACACACACACACACACACACACACACACACACACACACACACACACACACATATATATATATATATATATATATATATATATATATATATATATATATATATATATATATATATTGTGCTTGTGCGTTATGGTGAACTGTATCATTTCAGGTGACTTTGGGAGATTTATAATTTAAAAAAAAACTTTATTTTTGGTTTGGTTAAGCCGTTCCGTAACTTCTTTTCCTTAACTCACAATCCATATTATGTCTTAGTACCTTAATCTGGTATGAAAACCTATTCAATTTTTATGCTTTTGGTTTTTATGTTACTTTATTTCTAATAACAAATAAAAAAAAAATTTCATAATTTGTATTACCTAGGTTAATTGGGTGATTCAAGAATAATGGTTGGTAATATTTTAACTGAATAATTTTTAGCTGTAATTTCAGAGACTAAAATCATTTGTCCTGTAATATTTTTAGTAATATTAACGTAAATTTAAGAATTTATATTCAAAAGATTCCCAAGGACTTTCTAAATTTTAATTTGGATTTAAAAAATCTAAACATAATATTTATTTATTTATTCCACTTATTTTCAGTAAAAAAACAAGGGAATCAGATAGCAGCAAACGATTGCTACACAAACATAATCAATTAAAATTACAATATAGTGCTCATAATTACCCGTATTTTAAAAGTAAACATACAAAATAACATAATGAATGAACTTTTTTCAAATTTCTAATTTGACTAAAATTTTAGAATAATATCGAACTACATTTAGTGCCAAAATAGTTAGATTTTTTTTTTATTCGAGTTTTGTTTTCTTGAGTCTCTAGAGATTAGATTAAAAAAAAAATATTCACCAATTTTTTTTTCTCTAATTCTAGCTGTTATGGCATTTATTTTCTTCTGTTTTGATACTTCCAATGTTTATTTACAAAAAATCACTTATATCCTAAACAGCTTTATTTTTTTTTTTTCTTCGAGTAGCTATGTGAGCAGAAAACCAGCCATAGCCGAATCCTGGGAGAGGACGAACTGTGGGAAAGCAGCCCTTATACCGATATACATATATTGTAACGAGGACAGGAGATAAGAGATAAAGTTTTAAACTGCTGTAATTGAGGCTTGAATGTTCATTCGTGCCAGTTGCCGAGGGTTATCTGATGCCGGACTCTGACGTGCACTGCTAGCGTGTGTGTATGTGTCGCGTCGTTCAAGTTAATGATATCGTCCCGTCTACGTCTTTATCCCCTTCTTGAGTCTCCTAATGGCTCCTCGGTCGCTAGCTATGGCAAACGGATACGATAAGGTTCTTTTTTAGTATATATATATGCTTCGGTTTTATTTGTCAACGGGATTCCAAGATACTTGAGTTCCAGATGAAATTCCAAATGATCTATCTTTGAAGTATTTGCAATGAAGTAATCAGTACGAAAATGTTTCAATTATTAAGGACAGTAATATCTTGTTTTAGTAGATTTATATCCATTTCGTCGGTAATATCTAATTTGATATTCCATTTGATTGCGATTTTCTTGATTGATATATTTCTCTGACTTGACCATTAATGGATCCTGGCCAAATCAATTTTAGCCTACAGTCTAAACGTATCGTGGAGGAATAAAGAGATTATTCTAGAGAGTTGGAATGAGTTTGATGGAAGGAGACATGGTTTGTATTTGTTGCTAATGGAAAACTTTAATATGTTACTTTAAAATGCATGATTTATATTTTATGTACAGATATGGAAAGAGAATATATTTTGATTAAAATAGTATTTAATTGAATAGAGTTATTATTATTTCACGGCTCTACAACCCGGTTACAGTTCTTGGCCTACTCCAATCACTTCCTCCAAACGTCATGGTCTTGTGCCGACGCCATCTAGTTTCTGACTCCTAGGATGTTGCAAGCAACTACCACCACACCATTTGAAAACCTCAGTTTTGGTCTAACACGAGAACAATCTAATTAGTGTTACTTCATTAGACCAATCATAAGTAAATATATTAATTCTCAGAAGTGAAGTGCGCTTAGATCAATTAAAACAAAAGCCTAGGAGTAGATTGTTTTTCAGTTATAAAGCATAAAATGCTTTATTATATATAATTGTGTTTCACTAAATTAAACACACTAGCATTCAAAGAGACGTCAATTGTATTCCAAATCCTATTTGCTCATACTCTAAAGATTATTTTAAACAAATAAATACTTCGGCTACGAATTCCAAGTTCGAGCAGATAATGAGTGCGCCTTTTAATAAATATGTTGCTAAATGGATTTTTATCTTATTTAATAGGCTGTTCTAAACATTTTAGTTAAAAAATCATTGCGATAGGATGAAAATTGCCAACGTTATGAAATTTTCCTTAAACCAAGTCTCTACCGCTAAGTCTACATAAGTCTCTAAAGTTCTTGGTAATGCAAAAACGTTTTTTTCTGATACATTTCTGAATATTAATATCTAATATATAAATAATTTAAAAATAATAATGAAAAATAAAAAGTTAAAAACTTGCAGGTATAGGCGCGCGTATTCCTGGGATACTAGATTCGTTTTTCTTGTTCGCCTTCCTGTTTACAGTTGAGAGACACGGTTAGAAGTGAAGTAAGATGGTTCCGATAAAAGAGGATAGAAAAACAGGGAGGATTCCTACCCTCTCTTTTTTCAAATATAACAAACAAACTCTGTATCTGATTGATAAGTGTGCCCGTTAATCTCAAAATTGTAACAAAAATTCTTTACACTCAAGCATTAACTTCTTAGTTACGGTTGAAATTCTATGTCGAAGACGAATAGTTTGTTTTTTTGATTTTGCTTATGAAAAAGCTGTAGATATCATATGGTTTACTATCAACTTCCTTCAGAAAATTCCAATTCACTGCCACAAAAAGGGGTTCACGGACGATGTAAGTGCTGCTGGCTAGGACAGTGGTGAACAAGAGCCGCTATAAATAAAAGATACAGACTATCCGGGGACGATCGAACGTCTTAATGCCGGGTAATTACAGGCTCCTGAATTATGTAAAGAGAAGAGGTGGAGGAATCCGACCCAGGTAGCCGATGCTAATGCCTGCCATCCGATATCTCTCCTGACGGCTCCTCGATCGGAAGGAGCACGGCCGAGGATATTACTCCGGAGGAATCCGCCGATTATCTTAATGGAATAAAATCTAATTTCCTGCTCTACACCTGGTTCGGGTTTTTTTTTTATGATTCTTTTCCAACTAGGCCTGTCCTAGAACTCATTTTCCTCCAGTTTTATCATAGCCTTCGGCATTTGATATCCTTGTTAGCCGATCGCGAGATGTCAGCTGCAGTCGTCGAGTCTGCAGGTGGCCTCCCTAGGATTATCCTCTGGATGAAAACATCTTAAGGAAAAATCAGCCTAACGTGTTGAGATGTGAATTTTATAAACTCGAATATATTGAGTTAAACCACTTATTTATTTAAATCTTAAATTATAGTAGTAATGAAAACAATTACGCCTAAACTTCCATGTATACAGGTTAAAGAAAATTATTGAAAAAAATGATTAATAGGATATATAGTTATAAATATATTCCATAATTATAATTATAATATATCTATTAAGTATTTAATATATTTTAGATTTTCCGTTCTTATCCCATTAAAATCTTGTTTTCAAACTGAATTTTCTGATATGAATTGTAAAATAGTATTATATGGAGAGCATCATATTTGCGTGATCTCCTTTTTCCCTGAAATTTTATAGATATGGGCCTTTGACGACGAATGTGTTTAAAAAATTAGTCTTTATTTTTCAAATTTGAATATAATTTATATAAGAAATTAGCCGGAGATCATTCTACGAAAAAAACATACAAACATGTTTTATACACCAAAGCAGTCGACAATCATCACTTTTAATTTTTTCATAAATAATTTAATATTCCTGATATAGTGATTCAGTTTTAAGAGAAATCATACTCATTTTAATTATAAAATAGCTACAGTTACACACACAAGCTGTGCTGGCCAGTAAAATAAAATAAATCGGCAGTATTTATGCAAAACCTTATGATTTTGCAGGTATACCTCGAAATATAATTTTCGTATACAGAGTCATTTTAAAATTTATCGTTTTTTGGGCACACGTTGATTGCTTTACAAACCGAACTTCTGTTGTATTCCGCTGATGAAGGATTATCAAATTTTCGATGAGTGAATTATTTGATAGGTTAGTAAATTATTTGAGTACCAATTACTGTATGCAGTACTGGAAACTTCTGAATAAAATATTTCTTTTGTTTTGGAATCAAAAGATATTAGTTCGCTAAATCATTTTGCTTACTGCTAGTCTTACAATTATGACTGGCTTCGGCTAACTATTGCAAAATTAAGTTAATATCAGAATTATAATACAATGTGTTGGAATTTTATTCCGAAATAATCATTATAGCAGTGAATCTCGAGATAGTTTTGATAGTTTTGAGATAGTCACCTATACTCCTTTGATCTACATACTTAATTTTCAACGAAAATAAAATAAATTAATTATTTCAGTTCTTTCAGAACAAAAAAAAAAATGTTAATAAACTCATAGCTCGAAAACTCTGATGTATATATAGGAATATGTTTAAAGGACAGACATCACTAAGGTTTTATCGATGTTTATAAAGCCAGTTCTAGGAGCGTAGTAATGACCACAATAACAGTTACATCCTTATCCGTTCCCTTCCTAAGACCAACCTGACACCCTTCTTTAATCCTCCTACGTAGTCGTTACCTTCGATTCTCACCACCGTTTTCTCGTAGCAGTTACGAGATCTTCGGATCGTTCTGGGTCTTTAACCACCTCCTTATCCAGCCGTACGAATTATATCCCGACTTGGAAAAGATTTCCGTCATTCAGGGCATAAATTCGAGAGGACGGAGCTCTTGTAAAAGACACCCCGGCACGTTTTAACGTCCCGTGAATGGGTAATGAGATCCTCTTTTTTTTTTTTTTTTCCTCTCTCTCTTCTGTCTTACTTTCTCGCCTGAGGATTTTCTCATGGCTCGCGACGCCTACGCGGCGAAGATGTCGAGGTAATGAACTCCGTCTTCCGATTGATTGCAGAGAGTGCCGCGCTCTCCTGGATAAGATCAGAGGACTTGACTGATTTTATCTAAGCAAATCCTATCCTTGCCTGTAATGAGATTTAAACTTAGGCACATACGAATGGTCGGGGCTCGCTGATAGTTTTGTCCCAGGGCGAAGTTATGCAATCTGCTCTATGCTCTCTGTAACAAGGCGGTAATTGCTGGATGGGTAGATAAAGATTTATTTCTACAAGATGGAATCACATTATTTACTAGATAACAATGTCATTATTATCAACTGATATTCAATTAAAATACAATGATTATTTTACAATAGATACAATTATATTTTATTATAATCATATAATAATTAAACTATATTTATTAGGGTTGGAACATCAAAAGAAAAATATTGATATTCGATATTTTGATATATCGCGAAACCAAATATCGATATCCACCGATAATCGGTAGAAAAATATCGATATATCGAAAGGAAATGGACGAAAAATCAAAGAAACTGTGCATTAAATGAGTATAACGTAATGAAATTTATGAGAACGTTATGAAATAATATTATTATTATTTATAGAACAATATTTTTATTATCCATGAATCATTATAAAAAAAGATAGAAAAGAATAATACTTTGGTAAAAAAAAAGTATTATAATACATTTTTATCTTGAAGGTTTTTTCGCCATATTTCCATGCATATATTGAGCATTCTCAAAATATTTATCTAAAAACATGTAATTCATCAGATATATATTTCAGTACAATCACCATTTATATTATTACCTGTTTGTCTTTACAGAGGATTAATTAACAGTATATGTGTTTCAATCTTATCTACTAATTATTGTTTGTCAATTATAAAAAATTATTGTTGTTAATAATAATGTATCTTCACTATCTAGCAATACTTATGGTAGTATTCTCTTTTCTTTTTGTAATTATTCTAGATCTTATTTTTATTTTAAATTTACTATTTTCATTACAATTATTAGTTCTTTCATTATATATTTATTTTATTTATTATGTCTATGTAATGATTTTCAATTTCATATCTATTTTGAAATTGAGCACTTCTTTTATATTTCTTTATTACTATTAGGATTTTTGGAATTTGTCTTATGCTGCTTTGATCTTGTTTTCAAATTTTGGTACTTTGCCCTATATAATACTTTTCATTGTATTCTTTCCAGTGTAGAAAGGCTATAAAATATAAAAATATAAAATAGCATCATTAATTTTTCTTCGTCGTTCGCCTCCCTCTTCAAATGATGCGATATTTTGGAAACTACTTCTTATGTCAGAAGCTTTTGACGGAGCAACTGTTTCATTTGCTTCTGATTTAGAAGTAGATGGTGTTGCAGAAGCACCTGACCCTGATGGAGACGAAAAAACGTGTGAATAGAAAGCTTTAAGATGGGACCGTAGGTTTGTTGTGTTTCCCGATGTCCGTAATATTTTGTGACAATATTTGCACTCAGCACTTTTACTGTCTTTTGATTTAAAATGTTTCCATACTTCACTTTTTGGCGGCGACATTTTAGTGTCTATTTTCACTTTAATCACCACACTAACAACAACAACAACAACAACAACAACAACAACAACAACAATGAACAACAGGTAACTGACCCTTAGTGACTCCTATGAGTTATAACAGTAAGGAAGTTACAACAGCTCAAAGACAGCGTCCTAGATTGATTAAATAATTAAGCTACAATGTAAAGTACAGCTCACGGATAAAATTACAAATATGATAAAGAATAAAGGAAATTTTTACTTAAAATAAAATAATAAAGTTTAAAATATCAATATCACCGATATATCGATGTAAAATATCGATATCATCGATATATCGGGTGTTAGGATATCGATATAATATATCGGTTTTTCAAATATCAATATATCGCGTTTCGATATTCCAACCCTAATATTTATATACTGTCAACAAGGGTAATCTTAATTCTGACGGGATAATTTTAAGTCAATTGGGATTTCAATTTTGAACTTTTTAAACACTCATTGTTAACGCCTATTCATACAGACAAATTAATTAAATCAGAAACTTAATGAAAGTCGGTAGCCCTCTTAAAAAGTTCAAATTTGAAATAACGATTGACATTTTATATGTCTATCCATTTGAACTCACCCACCTTGAATAGATTTTGTGGCTCGACATCATTGATTTTGATAATATTTTGATAAGTTATTCTCTATCATTTGGTGAGTTCAAAGCAATGGTTTAGAATTTTTTTTTCTGGGAAAAAGTCTCGAACTGTCAATTTTTCAATTATTAAGACAAAACAAAAACTAAAATTCATGAAAATTTACATAAAAATCAAAAGTGTCGAGAAACAGGGTCTGGAAGATTTGAAAAGGATTGATCCCTTATAATCTAGGAGTAATACATGAAATTTAAATTGAAATAGCTAAGTTTCATTCAACGAGAGAACTTGCTAATGAACCTTTACTGCTGATTATATAGCATTTCCACGTTAATTGTAGCCTTTTCCAAATCAATTGTCACCTTTTCCATTTCAATTTTAACTATTTCTATTTCAAATGCAACCTTTTACATTTCAATTGTAACCCTTTTCAAACCAATTGTCACCTATTCCAATCCAATTGTAATGTTTTCCATTTCAATTGTAAATTTTTCCATTTCAATTGTAACCCAACCGGACATGAATTAATTCAATATTATTTATTTTATTATTGAAAAATAATTACTTTAATTACAAATAATTTAAAAATAATTTGTTCGGCCAAGAGCATTTCTATTTAATTATTAGTAAAATTCTTCGGAAAAATGTTCCAACATTTGTCGTAGATCTCATTTTTCAACCGTCGATTTCGACCATATTCCTAGACCGAATTTATAATGTTGGGTACACATTCGACGCCAAATTTAATAAAATTTAATTCTTTAAATAGTAAAGTTTTCGATAGAAAACAGCGTTTTGGGGTTACAAATAAAAAGCTGAAAAAAAATTGCAAAACTTTCTTTTTATATTTTTATGTTGTAACATAAGCTCACGTCAAAGTACCGTCCAACTCTAGCATACTTCTATTTAAAGGCAAATAAAGTGATCAAAACGATCTCCTGTTTTCCAACATTTATTTCAACCAAAAATCCTTATTTTACTGCCGTATTTAGTGACTGACGCCGTCAATTTTCAATACGCAAACGAGTACTCCATCAGTCAGGGTAAATTCTCTTTTAAGAACGCAAACTATACACAGTATCAAAATTTCAACACTAAATTCTCTCGTTAAATGAAATTTCGCAATTTCGATTTAAAATTTCATGTATCAAGCGATGGCTATCAACCGCCTGACCGGAGTTGTGTGTTCATATGAGGCTTATCTAGAATTTAAAATGGTTCCTAACTGTAATTCCTTTCGTTGAATGAATCCATCACCAGCACCTATACTATTAGTTACCCCCTCACTCTTCAAGTTACCCAGGTTTATATAATATTTATATATGTTATATTTTTTATTATATATTTTGTAACAGAATAAGTTAATAATTTCATTATTATTAATTTTTTTAAATTTAATTATTATGTACGATATAATCTCTCTGTAATAATTTAAATATATATATATATATATATATATATATATATTGAAGTATATATAAGAGGTAAAACTTATAAAATAATATTTTTTATTACTCACAAAGGATCTTTCAACTTAAAACATATACTTATTTTTAAAAATAAATATTTAATTTTTTTCTAAAATTATAATAATAAACCACTAAGATAATACCCCCCTATCCACTCCGATTTTCATTTTATATCAATTATTTTCTTAATAATGTCTTAATAATTAATTCATTTACTTATTTGAATTATTGTAGATTTTAAACAAGTGTCACGTTTATTGCCTACTGTATCAATTTAATGTATTAACAGAATAATATAGTAATTTATTGAGTTAATATCTAAAATCAAAATGTTTAAACTCTTCTAAACTGTGGCTCGTTTTTGGTACATTACAGGGCAACAGTAGTTTTGTAGTGCATGGTTTCAGAATCAAATACCAGTCCCTTAATATAAGAAAAATATCATATTTGCAGACTTGACTCCAGTTTGTGAAATAAAGGCAATACATTCCCTTATATTTAAAGACAACGAACTATTTTTTGGGGGGGAGAGGAATTATTTAAACTAAAAAACTGTTTTTATTTGTTTATTGATGAGGAATAGTGGGTGTTTCGAAATGCGTAGCAAACTTTAATAAATTAAAAAAATACAGATTTTAAAGCTCAAAATTATTTACTTCTTTATAAAAATACAGGAGAACGTTTATTTTTCAATAGGGATTATGAATGGCGATTAAATACCTATACCACAAAAAAAAAGTAAAGTATTTTGTTATTTCCCAGTGTTGTCATTTGCATGTTGGTATTTGTTCTGCATTTCAGAAAAAAGAAAAGTGCTTTTAGTAAGGATACTAAAGATTTTTTTGGTAAATAAACTGTTCATTAATATCTCAGTTTCGTTTGATTATTCAAATAAATAATTATTTTGATTCACTTATACGCTATGAATCCTCGTGTTCGGATTGCGCTTGGCCATTGACCCTGCATCGATAGGACAACTCGCCGAATGATAATATCCTCAGAGACAGGAGAAGCTGAGTGGCTGCCTGTATTTAATAGCACTGACACCGCTGTAAAAGCTGTTCGTTGTAGTAGCGGTAGACTGTCAGGGATCATGCAAGGGCTTCTCTTGTGTCCCAGGCACTTCACTTTACAAGGGTATCGTTGGTGGGCAGTTTGGGTCAGCAGCCAGCTTTTGTCGGTTGTGGGACTCAAATACAGAAAACAATCAGCGTACATTAGTACATAAAATATGTAGCGTAATAATTATCGGACAATTTTTAATTAATTCGGAGGTTAAATGGTGAATCGACGCTATTCCACCTTCATACATACCTTTATATATAGAGAGTAATAAAAAACAATAAGGCCCCAAAATATAGACAAACAATAATAATTATGATATAATTGGAAAACTCCAGGATTTGAAATCAATAAAAATTAAAACCGATCGAAATTTTTATTTGCTAATTTTACTAATAATTTTGTGATTTTTATCAAGAATGATTTTTATTTGTGATCGACAGGTAAAACAATAATATATTTATCATTATTTCTGAGCAAAATCTTTGAGATCAATAATAATGATCAATATTTGTGAGTAATACTATTTTTAAATCTTAACATAATATATAAATCTGAAACTGTTACGTCGCCTGCTAGCGCGTCTCACAGAATCTATCAGAATAATTGGCATAAGACTTATTTTATTTAAACTTTCCTTTTTCACTCCAGAAAAATATATTCTTTAATATGCAGTGATAGTTAAAATTATTTCTGATGAAAATATCAATAAAGTAATATTGATAAATAAAATATAAAATCGCATTAATATTCATCCATTTTAGTAGGAACTGGAAGAGTTTAGCTCCAAACTCAGTAACTTTTCTATGTGCTAAAATTGCTCATAGAGTGATCATTGTTTTTAATTAAATCAATGAAACTCAAAGATTGAGTTTTGGTTTCTTCAAATCAGTAGCCTGTTCCAACCTGAGTGTGACTGATAAGATTTATTCTGTGGGATGCAATGAAATAAATGCCGGCCCTCACACAAATTGAGTTATATATATCGATCCCTCGTGATGGACCTAGAGGGCAGGTACTATTCACTTAATTTACTTTTTCGATACAACCTGAACAATTTTTTTTCTTTTTTAAAGTTATCCTATTTTACCGATAGATAGACTACATATTATGGAGAGAATGAAAGTGGTTATTCAAGAACTTTTCTGGTTTGGCATACTATATTCAATTAAAATGAAAAGTAATCGTAGAAGTTGGTTCAGATTTTGTTGTCCCGATTGAGGGATGCCGGGTCACGGATTAATATTTTTTTTTAGTTTATAAATTTATACTTCAATCGGATACAATTCCGCCGATCTCCAGATTCAGCGACTCCTCACTTAGTTCTAGAACCTCCTTGAAGACAATTGTCGCCTCTTACAGGTACATCAACTCTCCCAGAAGGTTTTCCGAACCATCCACCCACCGACACGGACCAGCAAGACGGCCGGTAGATCGATATAGGCGAGCAAGAAGTGACCCGGATTTTATACAGGCTGGAGGGAACCTTATTACAATTGCTAATGCCCCAGTATCTCATTCATACTTTTGCATACACAAGTCCCTTTTTAACATGCAAAGGGCGTCCTGGGCTGGAGGCGGGGGGCCCGTAGCCTCAGTGGTCCCCAGGCCTCAGCGGCAACCACACCGCCCCCGCTCGTCCGTCCGTCTGTCGTTATGTGATTCCTCTTGTCATAATGCATGTTTTGTGAGTATACTGCTTCTATATATGTTAGTATATTGTCACTGTAAGTGTGTGCGTGCTAGTATGTTTGATGAGAGTATGTTTTGCTTGCATCCCCTCTACCTGTGTCGTCACGGTTTGGCAGGTGACGTCATCAGCATGACGTACCGGTCAGCTGATTTCTGCCGTACCGGTTTATTTATAGCCCTGTTCATACTATTTTTTAAACATCACATGTTTTATAATATCTTAATACATATTATTATATATTGTTTTAAATACTCCGTTCCATTATTTTATGAAATGTGTATGTCATTATAATTATATAGTCAGACAATGTCTTCTTTTTATTACTTTTCAATTTTTTTATAATTACAGTTTTTAAAATGGAAATTTTTGTTAATCTAATTGAATTAGCTTCTGATCCTGCTTATTTACTTTCTCCAAATACAGCAGTAAATATACATTTTTAAAATTATAACTAATCACTAATTCGTTAAAAATTTATTTATTTTCAATAAATTTCAATTTTTCAATTTTACACATTCACATACAAACACATTAACCGTAGGTATATCATAGACACTGCTGGCAGTTAAACTATACATGATACCTTAAAGGCTGAAAAATAGATGGATGTGGGATTTTAGAATATACTGATTTCTTAATGTTATATTATTAATTGCTTGTTATTGTTTTTTTTTACCAAAGCTTGATTTCATGAATTGGAAGGAAGCGATTTGTTAGCGATTTAGTTATCGTATATAGTTATAATTTTAATAACTCTTTTTTATATTATTGTTGGATTGTATGTAAACATTAAATCTGTCATTCAATAAAGTGTAACAACTACTATGCAGCTGCTACTGTCATTTATAATGAAGGATCAAAGTTAAATATTATTTAAGCTAAAGAAAGTTAAATATTATTATTATTTATTAATTATTATTTAAATATTATTTAAGTTAAATATTATTATTTATTAAAATATTACTTACTTATTACTACTTATTACATACATTATATATGTTAATTATTTTCTTTATACATCTATATTAACAACTTATTTCAGGGTGAAAAAAAAATATTGATTTTGAATTAAATAATAAAAAGTTGTACAGATTAAATATAAATCGATTTACTGTCATAAATAAGTACCAAAGTTTTTTATTTTTATTTTTTTTTTATATTGAATTAACTTGCACAACATTTAATCAGATAATTTTTCAGGAACAATTATGCATAATGATAATTATCAAAGAAAAATTATCTGGATTCAATTTATTCTTTTATTGATATTGACTATATGTTAAATTGTTAAAAACATAACACGATACTCAACTTCTCGTTTTTTATACAGTGTGAAGTGGAGGATATTTGGAAATGGCTACTGTTTTTAATTCGTATTTCCATTCAATTATACCATGCCATTAATTTCTCTTAAGTCGTTTGCTGATAAGGAATGGTACAAGAGCGTTGCGCTGTTGCAGATAACATGCCGAGGGCTAGAATCGATACGGTTAGAGAATATTAATGTATGCTAATGAGATATGATATCGAAATAAAAAATCGATAAAGGCGTGAAGTGTAACGCCAGTAGTGCCAGACCACAATCCTCCCCCTCTTTCCCCCCAGACCAGATCCGTCACAGTCAATCTGCATCCGAATGGACAGACAGACTGACACATTCACTGATTGGATTGTGGTGTGGAAAGCCTGTCCGCAGATCTGCCAACTGTTATGTTTTATCATTCTATTTCTTATAAAAACTGGGATATGTAGATAATAATGTCGGTTATAAACTTCATATCACAAATATTGTTGCGATAGTATGCTAATTAATGTAAGATAGCCTGCAATTA
Source organism: Rhaphigaster nebulosa (assembly GCA_948150685.1). Taxonomy (NCBI): domain Eukaryota; kingdom Metazoa; phylum Arthropoda; class Insecta; order Hemiptera; family Pentatomidae; genus Rhaphigaster; species Rhaphigaster nebulosa. The sequence goes on from OX411306.1 coordinate 31,749,373, forward strand.
TGTAGAGAAATAGTCTAAATATATAACTATATATATAAAATTATTTCCAAGTCTCACTTTTTGAAAGTAGTGATATCTAATTAGAGATTGATAAATTATTTGCCACTTCTATAATTTTGTTTTATTGAAAACTAGTTTCGAATGTTATACATTCATCTTCAGTTCTAAAACATTCAAAAATTCAAAAATAAGCAATTCAAAATATAGTTATACATATTAATTTAGATGCAACATAAATCAGTATTATAAAATATTTATGAATTATGAATTTAATTAAGACAAGAAATCCAATACATGTTGGTAAACCACCAAGGTTTAAATGGATTATATCAAAGAGGTATAATCTCAAAAACAGGTATAACAGGTACAAACTCAAAAAGTTTGTACTGGTTTCTTCTCGCACTGAACTAACATTGAAAGAAAGAAAAGGTGAAATGTTTATAGGCAAACGGTTTAGGTTTAAGGGTCGGGGTATTTCCAGTAATGCCGGTGAGTAATTGGTTTTTCTGTTATAGATGGGAATAAATTTAAGATTGGACTATTGGAGATATTTATTTGGTCATTTTAGCAAAAATCTGGATTGGATTTAAAGGATTATATTATTTCAAGTGCTTCATATATATTTAATTTGAGGCTGTTTTCAACGTGACGTATTAATTTAACTCTTTGATGAATTTATGTTGTTTTTTTTTTCATTTAAATGAATTGCAGAGTTGTAATTCTTTGTCTTATATGCACGTATATGTTCCTTTTATCTCTGATTTAGGGATATTTCAGTTTTTTTTTCTCGTGTATTTGACTGCACAATCATTACAATTTAGTTCGTATACTTCGCTTTTTTGGAAAGGGTCTATTTTGTCTTTAGGAGAAGAGAAATATGAGAATAGGATTTTTTCTATTTTAAATGCCGGGTATAATCCTAGTTTTTTAAAAACCTTAAAATTTTGTAACCCATCAGTAGAATGGGTCTAATATTACAGACATTCCTCTAGAGAAAATTATTTTGTTTGAGTCTGAGGTACCTAGATCTCTACGTTTTGTATTTTGGCTATTTAATCGGTAGCTGACTGTAGTTTAAACCTACTATAGTTAAGATGATTTGCCAGATGGCGATCCGTTATATATTTTAACTTTATTAACTACTAAATTTAGTAGCAGGTATTCTTCTTTCTATATTCCATTCAAATATCAAAGACGTTGAAAACTAGAAAGAGTTGATCTAAACTCCTGAGAAGTATAGCTAACGTCTCATGTTACGTCTCCATAAGACCCCACATCATGACCTTGTCCTTGTTCCTTACGTCCTTGACTTTACACCGCCTAAATTTTCAAAATTACATTAGAACCTTTTCAATCATCATAACCCTATGGTTTAATCCTTCTAAAGTAGTTTGAATTCCTTTATTACTAGCATGCCATAGGAAGGTTACTTGAATCTGGAGATCGCATGGTATTCTGATATTTCGACTGTTCACCCACAACCACTACATCCAAAGTCTATGCTGTTCCTTTTTGGACTGGGAGGATATTTTTGGATTTCCGAGTCTAGATGCGTTGTCAGGGTCCCTTCTATTATCAGCCTTCGGTCCTGATAATAAAGTCCTAAAAACCTCTGCTAAAGCTTCAAAGACTGAGTGAAGGAATATCTTTCGTCTAACTACTGGCTCCGGCTGATTGTAATACTCAACAAAATTAATTTGTTTATTTCCTTAAAAAAATATTAATTAACAGCTAACTTCGTTTGCTGTTCTGGTTAGCATTCTGCTATTTTTCTACTGTTATTTCGTCTATCTGATAACTTAGTAGCTTTATAGATTGATATGATTCAATTAATTCAACTACCAAACTACTATTTTTAGGATAGTAATCGTGATTGATAACTTATAAGCTCTAGGGCTGTCTGATAGTCAACAATTTTTTTTTTTTATTTAAACTATTCTTTAGGAATCACGGAATAAAAGTTTTTTCCTTTTTTCCATTGTAATTTCAGAATATTTTTTTCTTTATATATTTATTTATTCTAACGTCCCATTTCCTGATCACAATAATTTCTAAATCCAAAACATTTGGGATAGTAACTATTTTATAATATCAATGACTATAATTTAAATCCAGCTGTAAGACTTTTAGTATTGTGGATAAAAATATTTAAGAAAAAAAAAAAGTGTATCGATAAAAATGTTATTCGTTAACAACCAATTAGGAATAAAGGCGACTTATTTTTAATCGTTATTAAAAAAAAAAAATGTTTAAAAGTCTGAAACGTGCATACTTAAATATATTTGAATTCATTTAATTAAGAAATGAGCGAACACTTCATAAACATTAATATACCATAAACAAAAACAAAAAAAAACCTTCTTTTCAATTATATTTATAAAAAATAGACCATGAAACTACCTTACAGCTGCTAATAGTAATATAAAAAATATCAACTTAATAATATATTGGCAAACATTGCAGTGGATTTCCTGTAATATAAAAAATTAAAACACGTACATAAATAAAACAAATATACTCGTCTCCGTTTCACATAGAACTTGACCTGTTGGTGTTAATTATATACTGAAAACAAATAAAAAAAATTTCTGGCATGACATGTTATTTTCAGAAGATATGCATTTAATTAAATAAATTCAATAGCCTTATAGCATTATTTGACGGTGATTGATACTTCAAAACAGACTAGTCACTAAAATTGATTTCAGTGACGAAAATCAAAGTATGGACGTCCATTAGGATCGTTTTAATTATGTATCTTTCTTTTAAAAATTGACCTATTTTGGCAAACAGTAGTAAAGTAATACTTTTTTAGGCGATAATAATAGAAACAGTTACTGCATCAACTAAGTAACTCAAAGACTGTGAAGCATGCGCCCTGATCGTCCCTAATGGACTTCTACAAACCAACAAGTGAATCCAATAAGTGCATCCTATAAGTGCAACCTCGAAGAAATGAAGCCATTGAACGATGGATATGTTGAGGTAATGCAACAGCCTTCCTTATCTTGTCCAGGGCCTGCAAGAACAGGACACGATAGTGAGTCCATTGGGAATTATCTCTAACGGCGCGCCGCTTGAGCGCCAAGCGTTCTTGCCATTCCTGCCGATGTAAACACACTGGACCACGCGACGGCATACCACCCTCTTCTTATAAGGATGCCATCTACGGAAGCCTTCCACTTCTTTCTGGATGTCTGTTATATGGGACCGTTAGGGGATTATCTTTCCTCTTAGACAAAAAGAGAAATGTAATACTCGTGCAACGTTATGAATGCAATTTTATTAAGGGAAAGGATATGTTCCCAATACTTCCTGGAGTTAAGAGATTTCTTGAATAAGTTACAGTAAATCGGAAAAAGAAACTAAACTAGCTATTCGTCAACGAATTGATTTATCCTGAAAAATTATTATTTTTTATATAATAAATGATACATGTTTACTTTTCCTTGCAATCCTTTTATGGAAGTAAATTTTTCTACAACTTTCAGAAAGCTAGTTTTCATGTGAAAATGCTAAACATAAAGAAATTCAAGATCATCCCGGTTGATTCCCAGTTCTTCCTAAATCATCTTCCTTATCACGTCTTATTAATATGGCCTTGATATTTCACTTATCCACCTTCACTCCTCTTTTAAAAACCTTGGAGTCATCTCTGGTCAATACTTGTTTTTGAATAACTTTATTACATTTCTCCTTGTCCGTCCATTATCTTCCAACCACTTTGACTATTGTCTTGTGTAAAGAGTACCCTATGGTATGAATTGTTTCATGAGATTCATCTTAGGGTTCCCATGATTCGTGTTCTTATGCCGAGTAGAGGAGGCTTTAATCGGATTTCTGATTCCAGATGGCAGTATTTTCTAGAAATCTTTCTGTTCCAATCCTTTAGAAAAAAAAGGTCACCCTATGTTTTACATTTGCTCACCATGTATTCCTGCCTCTAATTATTGAATGCTAGATCCATAACCCACCGACTTGTATACCCAATGCTGTATTCAGCAAAAACACCTGAACGATATTTAAAACATATTATGTTCAATAATGCTGATAAAAACATTACTGAAAGTAATTCGACAAAGTGGATTTAAATGGTTATATGAGTGTGCTTAAGATGTAGACAATGATGAAACAACCACGTATTAAAAAAATATGTGTATGATTGGCCCATCTGATATGACAATACTGGCTGACGATTTAGTGTTTGAAAATTTGGGAAATGATTATCAAGTACCAAAAAAAAAAAAAAAATTAAAATTAAATAAAAAACCGTTATAAATATGAATGATTTTATATTACGAATTAAGATGATTTTTTTCTTTTAAAATATCCATTAGATTACCTTGGGTTAGCTTAGTTGATATAATAACAGTGGATTCTTGATTCCAGGTAAGCACTCGGTTTGGCAGAAAATTTATTTTCTGTTCTATCTAATAATGGGAAAAACCTCATTCACTAAAACTAATACCTCAGTAAAAAGACTAGCAAGTCGCTCTTTTAATTATTTGATGAGCTTATTCCTAGTTATATTAGGTGTGGATCGATTGACTCTAGGATGAGATGACCCTTTTGGGGGAAAACTTATTCCTTATTAAGTGGGTTGCTGGCTTCAATGGGTTGGAAGGAGAAAATGAATAATCTGATGGCAAGCGTGGATGCTGACGATTGGCTGAGAGAGATCGAGGGGATATATTCCCCTTCTCCCCTCCCCCCCCCTCTCGAAAGGTATGAAAACATATGATTTTCACATCCAGAAACATAAAGTTTGTATTTTGAATAATATTTTTGGTGATTTTTAGCAATAATTTATTATCAAATTTTCATGTTTACCCTTAAAATAAACACCCACTTAATGACATTCAGGTGATTATTGACCTTCTTCTTATTAAAAGTCCACACTGAAAACGAATTCTGCCTACGTATCTGATCCTGACATCGCTATGTTTTAGTCTAGAAATGCTGCCCCCATAACAAGTACCTACGGAATCGAAGACGCTTCAGGGTAGTTTATTTTTTCCTATATGTAATCTAATATAATTAGTCATTCATTATACTTTATTAAATAAATAATATACATATATATATATATATATATACATATATATATATATATATATATATATATATATATATATATATATATATATATATATATATATATATGTTAGTATATTACTATGTGTATGAACTATCATTTAGAAAACGTTTTGTGTTAAACACATGCCTTACTCTACCAAGCTGTGCCGTTTACGATCTTTGAGGAGAGTCAGCGGCAGGACCTTTTGTTGAGGACCCGGCAGGACTCGCCGACAGGAGCGGACAATGCACCGGCGGCTCCTCAGAGGTAATCCGTGTCCTCTAGGCCGGAGCAGGCGGGAGACTAATCCATTCTCTACTCCTGGGATCACAGGCAGCTGCGGATTTGGGTCGTTAGCGGAGGATCGGAACTTGCAGAAAGATGAGGGCTGCATGTCTTGGTTAAATGAGTAAATTGGAAGGGTTCGAAAAGATGTTTATGGAGTCCGGTTGGACGTTTATAATTATGAATTAAAACGCCATACAAATTCTACAAACCGTGAAAGGAAACCGATTAGTCTACCATAATGTAGACAATTGATTGAGAGCGTCGGTCGTTATTTTTGATGACACTTGTTTTTTTGTAGAGCGTTTATGTTTAGAATAACCCGAATTTATAATAAAACCCAATATAGTTTTTCAAAGAAATTGCAAGCTACATTTTTTTTTTTAACAAATGTGGAGGAGATATTTCTGGCACTAAGATTATGGTCTCCTTAGATGATAAATATACTGAATGTCGACACATATTCTGACTGGATTGAATGTTGGAATCAATTTTTAAAAAATAAAAGCCGTTTTAATTCATAAAAAATTAAATTTAAATTGGAAGATTTCGCCAATAATGATAACAGACATGCCAATTCAGACATGCAGGGCCACAACGCTTAGCTAAATCACGTTACTGAGTCCAAGCCTTAAGTAATGATTTGTCCGTTCCTTTAGTACAGCTAATATAAATTAAATAACATACTATAATTATTAATACCAATATTAATATCAGAAAGATAAAATAGTTAAATAAAAAAAAAAAATTAAGAAAATGACATGAAAATTGATGAAAATGCAATTGCTTATCTACTCAAACTTATTGGTGGGTTGTGAAAGTGACTTCTATAAATATGAAAACTTGGTGTATTAGTCGTTTCCTTTCAACAACCGGACAAAACCCATAACTCTTCAGACTTCAAGAAGCAAGAATTTGTCTGTATATTGACTTTCATAGACGCATGGAACGGAATGTACCTGTAAGTAGCCTTAACGTGCAGAGAATGGGACCCGAATACTACACCAAGTTTCAATAATCACTGACGTCAACTTCACTAACAACCCACTTACGTGTTTTAGTACATAAGCAACTACGTTCCGACCCTTGGAACGGATAAGGTTATTTCCGTAGTGTTTGTTTTATATATAAATATAAATTGAATTAGTGATTATTTTAACGGTTTTAGTTTTTCAAGTATTGGCAATTTATATTTTGCTAACTGTTCTCCGCGTCGCATTAAACTCGCGTTGAATTTGGATTATTCATGTTTCTTTAATATCTATATTTATTTATTTATTCTACTTTAATCAAATAGCATGGAAACAGATAGCAGCAAATAATACTGCGTAAACATTATTAAATACAATGTAAATAGCGATAGCCTATATTTTTGAGATTTTTAAGAGGTTTTTGACGCTCTAAAATACACAAGAAGCTAAAAACATAAAAATTGTGCTATCGAACAAGAAAATCGATTGAGTCGTTCACTCAAGAAATCGCTACATACATACAATCGAAAAAGCAATGTACATCAAACTCCTTGTTGCTTGGCCGTTATCGGGTAATAAATATTTCTTAACTTTTATGAATTCTGCAAACATGAAACATTGGTATAGAATTAATTAATCATCACTAGCTTAAAATAATACTGTTTTAGAATTGATGAACCTATTTCTCTCAAAGATAGCAATTAAAAAAACTTGATATACCTTAAATCTGCTATTGATTAAGGTGATTAAGCTGTGCCTACTCTTGAAGATGTCTGAATTGAAGAAACATTGACCGCTTACTAACGAACAGCGATTTGAGAGGCAGGAGAAGTTCCTGAATAGTGTCAACGGAGATTCATACAAATGACGTTTAGACTAACCAACTCAAAAATACGGGATAAAATACCCGTCACTGGTACGTACGCCTTCAGTTTTTATGATTTTAATACTCCGGATTAGTCAATGTAAAGCAGGCAGTTTCCAATCAATTAAAAGGCGTTAAAAGGACTAATTGAATACTGTGTCCTTTCTGTTTGTGAAATAAAGAATTATTTATTTATGTTTAACAAGTTAATTGATAAAGTGGAAATAAATAAATTATACATGAATTGGAAATTAAATTAACAATTGTATGCCAAATCCGATCGACGAGAATGTTCACAAGAAAAGTGTACACAAGTTGAGAAGATAGACAGGCTGTACCTCCACCATCGCCAACTTTTCTAATCTCTAGATTTCGGCACAGATGAGGGAGCTCACTGCTCAAGCGTTGCGGATTGCGTCCGTTACAGTGAAGGCGATCCGTTTCTGCAAATTTGCTCAATATAAAAAATAATACATATTTTTTTTTTTATTACTGTAAAATAATTGTATTTTTCTTTTATAATGCTAGGGGGATCACATGCTCTGGAGCACAAATGGTATAACCGCTTAGTTTTGAAATATTTCGATAACAGTATTTAAATTCTTATGTTTGGTTAGAGAACTACAGGAGGATCCTTCTCTAAAATGATAGATTATAAAAATTGTGAAAAAACTCATATCTATTATATTTATCATTTTTTCTTACTTTTTTTTTTAACAAAAACTGTTTCAAATGCAAAAACAACAAAAATAAACATTGACCGATATAAACGATGTCAAAAATAATCCAATAAGGATCAACATAATTGATTGTATTCTTTATTTTGCTTTGAAATTTCGATAAGGCTTCAATCAGTCTGTTTTTCAACAATATGAATGCATCGTTATTTTTGTAGCTATTTATATTTGTGCGTCCTTCCTTTCACAAAAAATAAAATAGTCCATATGCGGTCAACGCGAATCCTGAATGACTTTATCCTTGCTATTTATCCCATGGTAAAGATCACTGTCGACCAACTAACATCTATAAATAATTGATAGTTTGAGCTCCTGCGTTTTCTCTCAAACCAATAGAGTAGGAAAAATGGGAGTTTCTCAATGTATCGTTTCTCAATGGGGGTATCGTTAGCAGACTAGGAAGGGCCCCCCCACAGGGTTACAATTCCTAAGCAGGATAGAAATTCGATCATATTGGCGAAAAATAAATCTGTTTTTGGTAGCTAGACAGCTTAAGCTTGCTGATGAGCGTCTAATATCCGTTCAAATGATTTTCCATCGTATTTGGAAAATTTGTATTACATTTGCAACGAGAGGCTCTCGGATGGAAGAAATGGGCCAGCTGAAATGTTGACAGATAAATCCAGATTTTGCTTTAGAAATAATACTCAACGTTGATTAATTTACTGAGAAAGTGGTCAAACCACCAGGCCTCACGAGCATTGCATCGGCATGCTACTTTTGGTGCCTATTATTGGTGGAGTAGGCGTCATGATATAAGCCGGGATTTACTTAGACGGCCGTTCAACCCTTCATATTATAAATAGGACACTGTGAGGACAGATGCTGAGAGGAAATCATCAGTGAGTACTTACTAGTCTAGATACTTGCCTGGCTAAGATTTTATATTTCTGGATGATAAGACCATACCGATGAAGAATCGTTTGTGGCACACTAGTTAGGAATAAGCTATCTTATTCGCCTTCCAAGTTCTGCAGACTTAAACCCAATCCAAGAAATGTGGGATGCTCTTCGAAGGTTATCTGCCTGAAATCCGCAACTTTCTCCGAAAACTGCAGGGATAGTTTTACCTTGGCTTTGGCTTAGTATTAGTATATTGGCTTATATTAGTATATTGGCTTATATAACATAATTATAAACATCATAAAGCAATAGTGAATGGTATGAAATTTTCCTTTGTGATTGACCAACCCTCCTTTCATGAACTCTTCAATATCATCCATTTAGATGCTATTGCTATTATTCGGACATTTGGCCAATGATGCACCTGTAATATCTAAAAATTAACTAAAATCAAAACTTGCTCTTATCTGACTTATTGCAAACGACCTTCTTCGGTACCCTCTTATCTGAAATAAAAACGGATATGTTGTTTGGTTTTTTCATTGATTAATCATTGAATCGTTGATTTGAGAAACCCCATAAGTCATTGAAACCAAATTTTTGGAAAACAACAAAAAACAGTCCTGGTCAAAGAATAATGGTTGAAGGCAACCCAAAACGACTGATATCAAAAATGTGATCGAATATGAGCTCATTATATTACTAATTAAGACATTAAGAGTCATTATGGTGCATACAGTTAAATTTGTTTGTCTTAATTAAATTTGGGTTTCTCAAATCAATCAACTTTACGGATCAATAATTACCAATAAAGATGTAAAGAAGGGTTTACATATGATGAAATTGTTAATGGAAGTACATTTAGACCAGATTAGTCAGCTTCTGATTCTTCGCTCCTTTCACATATCTGACATAACTTCACTGACTTAAGCGGCTTCTCAACTAAATGATAATTAGCAACCATTAGTAAAATCCGTCAGACTTATACTATACTCTCAAAATACGTGTCTATTCCAACAGAATGAAAATCCCTCAAATTTTAAATGTCCCCAAAAAGTATCTTATGGGGTTTTTCAAACATACCATTGTTGAAACTTACAAACACTTTCGTAATTTCTGTTTCTAAAGTCATACACGTCTGAGCAACAATGGAAAAATGGATTGGGAACTATCATAAACTAATATGTTAAATATCATTTGTCTGGTTCATTTCAGCCAGCTGTTTTGGTGAATTCATATCATAATCCAAAGTCCATAATATTTATAAGAAGTTCAATAATAACAAATAATTAAATTATATATAACTATGTTATATTTACCATCGGATACACATTCTAACTTAGTATTCAAACCTTTGATATTATGTCATACATAAATATGAATGAATTATGTTACATTATAGTCACTAACAGGTAGTTCACCACATTTTATGATTAATAGTTTATCCAAGTTTACTGCAACGTATATTTTTCTCATTAATGCTTTCTTTCAGCTGTTAATGCTGAGTGTAATCCGGGAAATATTATGAGAGCAGTAGAATATTATGGTTATCCCGTTATTATTAGTTAGTATTTTATGCTGTTTATATATTTTATTTAGGGAAACTCTGAGAAGGATGGACCAGTTGTAGTCGGGAGAGATGAACCGGGTATTTCTTTCGGGTGGGATGGACCATAAAATGAATTTAAAATAAATATGTTGAATGAAGTCATTGTGCCGATTAATCGATGACACTTTGCAAGAAGATTATTGTATATTAGAAGATTGGAATGAATATGGTTGGAAAACTTGAATGAGAAAAAAAAAAAAGAAAAGAAGAATGGATCAAATGTGTGACTTATTTCTTGTTTGTGACAAGAAAATTGTTCTAAATATGAATATAACTGTAATGATTGTGGGAAGAGACATATGATGAACAAAGTTATAAAAAGGATTAACAATATCCACAAAAGTGTTTAAAAAAGAAACGTTTTGATTTTCATTGACGTTATTAAACTAGGGCTAATTATTGTTGACTAAGTCTAAAAGGTACAATTATCTAGCCTTACACCATGTGCAATTTAAAATAAAGAGAAGTTTTTGTTTAGTATTTTTGTTAAAAACAAGTAATTGTGTTAAATTTCACAGTTTTTTAATATAACTGTGTAGTTACTTATTGTATGCGTAAAAAAATTTCATTTAGCCTTCGTTTTTACTTAAACCAAGCAGTGGTCCATCTCTCACAACCTGGTCGCCCATCTCACCCAAGGTGCGTGGGTATAATGGACCTCCAAACTAAGATTTTGAAAACTCCAATAGCTCAGACCTTTTAAAATAATTTAGTAGATACTATTAAATAGATACAATCAATATTATCTGGATAATATTAAATTATATCCTAGTATTTTGAGGATAAGTAAATTTAATTTTTCAATTAAGGTTAAAATTAAGAGCTATGAGGTCTGGAAAAAATGGGGTCCATATCGCCCAACATTACCCTACATATTAATTTTTAATGTAGATAACTTTTTTTAGCAACATTTTGTAAGGTACTTTACGTTTATCGGAAGAAAATTGATAGGATTATACACAAAAATTATTCTCATGAAATTACATCAGTAATTTTTTCATTTTTCTGTATCACGAACTACTCTCAACAAGAATTGCAATATTTTATTCTCGCATCATTACTTAGAAACGACTCATGAAAAATTGGTATGATTCTTATTTTTTCGGCTTACCAAAGGTAGATTTTAGCTGTTACTGCCCATCGTAGCGGCTGACAGCGCCTGCCAACCGTTACCGCTATCTGTTACAGCTAGTATGTTTTGTTGAAACGGTCAGTTCCTCTCCCATTAAACTTCCTAGTTTAAAATATTTTAAAATAAAAATGTTAGGCTTAAATTTAATGGTCCTCATTTGTATCGCAAGGGTAGAAATACGAAACTGTGGCGGAATTGTCATTTTATTTAATCAATATACGCCCTTCTGCCTGGTTCAATAATAAGGCTACATTATAACTGCATAAAAATTTAAACGTTATGTACTAATTAACTACATATTAATGCCAATCTTCTGCAGAGTGTTGGCTTCTTGTAGTATTTTAAATAAAGAATTGAAGGCGTAGCTCTGATTTTAAATTTATGACAATGAACTGTAATGGCTGTTATTAGTGCGATCATTTCGGTAATAAATATCATACAGTTGCATTGAAATCACTACTGATAATGATTTGCCATTATTTGATTAGTAAGTCAGTATTTTAATTAAAAAATGTATTTCTTTCATTATTTAATACTGAATGGATTTATATTTGAATCCCTTTTCAAACAGAATATTTTTAATTATTACCAGATCTAAAATGTAATGAATACTGTTGTTACTACAAATCTACAAAATTGATTGGCCATAGTTTTTTTTTAAATTTTTAACAATTTTGTCTCCTATGACCAAAAAAAAGTTAAAGTAACGTAGGAACTTCGGAACGTGAGGGTTATCATGAAATCTCTGCTTCGACATGATAACATAACCTAGAACCGTCGTACTGCCGACCATCTGAGTCCTGCAGCGGTCAGGACATAGCAGTATTGATATGACGTCAAACCTGGACTGCCGAACAGTGCTAACGAATTATGCCCCATTCTAATCCCTTAAAGCAGTAGTCAACGGCCAGCAGTCTCTGCCCGCCGCAACTTAGGGCACGAAGTCTACCTTTACAGATCCATTGAGTTTTATCAGAGACTCCTTCATTGTGTGGTGGTTAGGTACATGGATGGAGTATCTAGTATTTTTTTATTATCATTATTTTGTATTTTAGGCATCTTCTGTAGATTTCATTAAAGGCACACGTTCTCCGAAAATTACAATCCTGATATTTTTTTAATAATTATTTGTGATAATATTTAAGACGCTATATGTCCACTTTTTTTTTCTATGGCTCTCCTACAAGGATGGACACGGAAAAATTACAAATCGTTTGATTTAAAACCTTGAGATGCATTGCATGACCTCCATTATTTTTTAAGAATCTTTATTCTCCAAACTTGCTTGTTTATAATTGGATTAGATTAAGAAAATTTAATGAAAAATATAGCAATATACGCCAAATCATTATGGAATGGTCACCTGATTCTTTCATTGTCTCGTGTAAACTATTTCTCAATATCTAGTTTTCATCAGAATTAATTTAATAAATGGTAGTTCAAATTCCTTACGAGCCTTGTTACGCATACGCACTTATTTCTCAAAAATGACAATCATAAGAATGCGTCGGTAATATTATTAATCACTTTCATTCATTGAATTATTCAGAATCATATACAACAGAACGGATTACATTTTAAATAATGTTAAAAAATAAACCCGTATAATATGGTAAAGCTATAATTAAATATGCCAGCGATACGTACATGAGACATGTATTGTAACGTAAGACGTACAGCAAACTCAAAAGAAACCTGAAACGACAAAAGGAAAAGTGCTACCCTAATTACCATACAAATGAATGCTATATTTTATCCATTCAATTGGGAGGTACCGAACGGAAAACATTTCTGAAATAATCATAAAATAGAAAAATAAATATATATTAATACGTTATACTCAAGGGATGATTCTGAAGGGAATGCAATGCACAGCATATTGATGATTATCCTCTATAATTTGTTTGTATATATTATTATATGAAAATGTATTCAATGGTCGTAATCAAACGGAGATGATGAATCGGATAGTTTAATTATAAATAAATTATTTTCCTATAAAAATAATAACTTATGAATCACTGTTTTCATCAACAAAAAAAAAATTTATATCATGTTTCATTTTTCCCATTCTTCGAAAAAGGCTCTATGGAGAATAGAAAAACTGATTTCATAAAACATCACAGATTATGTGTGAAATATACACATAGACAATCAGTGTCTATAAACGAACCAAAAGAATAAAATTTTAACAGATCACAAAGTTCTTCATATTTCTATGGGCTTCAAGTTAATTTTTTCTAACATTAATGATACATTTAAAAAAAAAATATATTAATGCGTTAGTTATTCGGCTGAAATATTTCTAGAGCATGAGCATACATACGGACCTCGATCAGTATATCCTTCAAATTATTCGTAATCCTACCAAAATAAGTACCTAAGACATATAATCTATGTACGTGTATACTTAGATATATACATATTAATTTATATATCGCCTCAAAATTAGACTAGTTCTATCCTTGAGGTTACAGGACAGACAGACGGGCAGAGGGAGACTGAGGCACAAATGAGTGGTGACGTCACTCTCATTCAGGTGTCATAACGAAGGGGCGTGGCCGTCACGTGACCAGCCCCTCCCCCCGCCGGCCATTCAGCTCTCGGCTACTTAGCATTCTCCGTCTCGCTCTTTGTCGCCGCGAATTTTGCCGCGATTTTAGAGGTCAATGTAGACAATACGATTGTAGTAGTCGTAGAACTGACCATTCCGATTTTAAGTATGCTCTTATATTCTGCCGAATAAGTTGCGAACCAGTTTAAAGAATTTTAAAATATATTGAATGGTTATGTTGTAGGTATGTCCTTCATTATATTAAAATGTATTAAACACGAATTTGGTTAAATAAAAAATGGAATAATTTCTAGAACAATACATTTATCTATAAAACTTAGTTTACGATTCCTTAGGAATTCTTCTTACTGTTGATTCTAATAAAAATTCATAAATTAAATTAATAAAAGCGTAAGCATCAGATCTCCATCACTTAGCTCGCATTTTCTTTTCACATCCTTTCATTTAATTTTCCTTTTCTTTTTAATAGCTAGAAATATTAGTTCCATGCAAACGAGCTCTTGAAAAATTGAAATATGGTTGTTCGTAGAGCAATACCGAGCTAAGATGAAGTTTCTCGTGCCAAAATTGAAATAATTCCCTTCAAACAGATTTATTGCGTCAAGTTGCGCAACTTGTTTTAAACATTGTATACAATGTGGCATATATGCTGTTGCATATATTATAATAGTTTCGGCTAGCTTTAGCTATCCTGTTTGCTATTTTCCAATGTATTCTGCCCTGTCTGTTCATATTGGTGCCAAGTAGAGAAGGTTCCCAACCATTTCGTGAACCTCAATTTACCTCTCCTGTCTCCTCCTCATCTCGGGACAGGACCAGTATCTTACTCTTAGAAGCATTGATGGCCAATTCTTTTCGTTGAAGTTCTTCCTGCCATTGCAATAGAGCTTGCTGCAGTTTATGTTTCGTATCACAGATGAGAACGATATCATGTGCATATAGGAGTAACTGGGTTGTAGTTTTACAAATTTTATAGATTTCATTCAAAAATACCGTAAATAAGAGTGGACTCAGGCCATTTCCTTGCATAACTCCTCGATTTAAAATACACCTTCTGCTCCTCCGATGACCTTCGGTGTAGTGCATAAGTTTACTATTTTTGAGGAAATTAATACTGAAAATGCCTATTTTTCTCTACAGAGTCTTATCGATACCCAAAGCGACTTTAGGCTTCAATCAGTTAAGGCTACAACTATTCAGTGATTTGAACATTACTTATACCATAAGGTTTTGTTATTAACTACGATAGCAAATATTATATTTACCAATTACTTATAATAGGCAATCTTATGAAATATTAAAATATTTTTTAAATCTTTGACGGCTTTACATTATAATGAAATTTATAATCATGTATATGACTGTCAATCATCGCCAGGTAATATATCTTTAGTTTTAAGGTATGGAGTGTGTAGAATTCAATTACGATCTATGTTACTATTAGGTTACTATTGAACGGAAATAACTAGAAAAATATTTCTATAACTATATTTTATAAATATTATTAATATTATAAAAAAAAAATTAGAACTAGACAATACAAAAAGCAATGAAAATTAATTTGTTATTTAAAAAAATGTAGAACCAGTAGAATGAGGAGTCAGTAAATAGTTTGTATACATAAATATGTCATAATGAATATATATTAGTTTTAAGTTAGCTCTGATTGTTCGAAAATATTTTTTTTTTTAAATGGAGAGGAAATATAAATATATTAATGGTGTCAAACCAGAAATAAATGGCTAAACGAAGAAATTGAAATTTTTAGTAAAAAGGATAATAAATAGCTCATTTATCGTAGGCTGAATTTGAAGAAATAAACAATCGAAATATTCAAAAATCGAGTTTGTATTACACTAGGTGAGATGAAATAACAATTGCTTACGAACTCTTTTCACTAAATATCTCAATTTCTTCACTCAAGCCTTTCTGTTTTGATTCCGTCGATATATTTTATTGATTAAAGCCGGTGAATTTTATTTAACACGTTGTCTGCCAACCACGAGATAACTCGTAATTAAGGTTATTGCCTAGGACTTAGTTAACTCGTTCTTTGTTTACTTGCCATATTTGCGCAGCGTAAAGTATTAGTGTGAATATGAACTGGTGGTCTCAGAGGAGAGGTCAAAAATCAAGGTTGGCTTACATGAACTGAGAATATAATTATAGAAAAGTTTATTCAATATCAACAAGCAAAGGAATATTTTTATTGTCAGTGATAATTTTTAAAACCATCTTCACCGCAAGCAAAAGCTTCTTTTGAGATAACTAGATAAATTAGATAAATTACTAAAGATAAATTAGTATTAGCAAAGATATGGCTATTTCAACTCCATCGGTCCTCTTTGTGCTAAATGAGGTGAAATTCGGTATGAAAGATTTTCTGTAACGAAGGTCAACGGAGAGGCAGAATCATGTAATAAAAGTATGGGTAAATTTCTGTATACTAGGAAACTGTCTTTTGTTGGTCTAGACTGTTTTCTTACTTCACGTTTTTTTTAATTTTTATTAAAAGTGAAAACATGACTTTAATGACGGAGTTTTTTTTTTCTTTTCCCTTTGTTTCTTATAGACCTTCTATTACTTTCCAATTCATCAATTATTTCTCTTTTCCGGTGACTCTCAACCATTTCATAATAACGCTCTTGAAATCTTAAAATAACGCTTTCTCTTTTTTATACATACAAAACAAAAACAAAAAATCGAAAACTAATCAAATGTTCACATTTTAGAAACGCATACCTAAACATAAAAAACAGTACAAAAAATAATAACTTAATAAAAAAGTTAAGAATAAAAACAATACAATAAATATATTTAAAGAAAAAATAAGTAAACAATAACTATAATAAATAATAATAAAAAATAAATAAAATATATCCACTCAGTTAACTACCATACATGTGATGGTGCATAATTCCCAGGGAGTCCAGTATTATATTCTCGACCAATATCGCAATATTCCTATTGCCAATACCTACGTCTTCCAGAAAGCTCCTTGTTCAACTTGGGATTGTTCTGTGAGACCCAAACCAGAGGCCTCCCTCTCTCAGGTCTCTAAGGTCTCGCAGAATGTATCTTTTCGAAAGGGATGCACTTCTCATTAATGTTTCTCTTTTCCCTTTCCATCCCACTTGCCTGATCCAGATCATTACCTTCAAACCTCCCTTTCGGATCCAAGACCAGTGCTGTATTTACGGTCTTGGAGAATGCGACAATATCTGCATATCTCTCGGATCCGTCAGCGTCGATGCAATATACCTCATCGAGGCAGGTGAAGTCATTTTCTCTAAGGAGCCTTATCAGTTCATTCTTGAGCATAAGGAGGGAGTTGTTGGAGCATTTTTCCAGCACATGGGCTGGTGTTTCAGATTCTTTGTCGCATTTGCGACCCAACTTCTCCCTGCTGTCTGTTCTCTCAGCTGTCCGTTGGCTCCTGAGACTCCACGCAAAGGTGCATAGTTAATATTCAGCGTTAGAGCATTGGAGCATTCTGACCAAGAAAGAACTTGCTTCTAACATATGTATCTGTTGGCTTTCACCCCGAAATGAAATTGCTTTCACCATCGGGTCTCTTTGAAATGACGAACCCAGACGCCTTGTCACCTGCAATAAGCCCATTCCTCAAAAGCGTTTTCTCGCAGTGACTCTCGTAGGGCTTTTACACTTCGGTGGTCCTAATCAACACCCAGCTATTTCCACTGTAAAATCAAATTTGGACTGGAACAGGGCATCCGGCCCATTCGACAGTCGCTGAGCAATGTACCAGTGCTGTAATAGAGCCTCCCATTGACAACGGATCAGTCCCAATCCTCAATACCTCCTCGGTGCGTATAATCGCCGTAGAGGTGTTAGCAGGCAACCCTTACTTGATACTCCTGCGGAAATTTGTATCTATACCATCTAATACCCCTTACAGAACCACAACAACTACGTCCTGCGAGTTTTGTAAGGGGCTCGGTCTGGAGGGGGCATGTAAGTCCCGGGGAGAAGTACTGGTTGACAATGTTAAATTTTTGCTCTGGCTTGAGCAAGCAAGAGCTCACTAAGTTGTCAAGGTTAATATTTAAACTTGTCACCGCCTCCTCGTTGAATACCAGCTCTCCCAAGAATGTTTATCCTAAATGCTAGATGGCGTTTCCTACCCACGATGTCTGGATAGCATCTCCATTCTCAAGGGAGAGCGTCGTTGACTGCTGCTCTCCTTTACTCTCTATGACACCCACACTTTTCTGTTGGTTAATAGCCAGACCAATCTCTTCCGGTATCCTTTGAACGCTATTTATCACTTTGAACGATATTTATCAATGTCACGTGCCGAGAGAGCCTGTTCGTCCGCGAACCTCGTGAGGATCAGACAATCTTGGTCACTTCTTAGGTTATATCCATAACGCTTGGAGAAATCTTGATTACAGAGTTCACGGTATAAATGATCAATGGCTAGATGAAATATCAAAGCCGACAAGAGTCCTCCTTGAGGTTCTCCTCGTAGCACATTAATCTGGCTTGACATATGCGCTCCTACAAAAATCTTAATTTTGTTTGTGTACAGAAGAGCTGCTATTGCGTTTTTGAGGTCCGGTGAAACGCCCCTTGCGTCTAGTGAGTTGACAATGTATATACGAGTATATACCCAACGTTGTCAAAAGCGTTAGAAACGTCAAGAAACACCACCGCGCAATCATTTTTCTTTTGTGTGGTATCTTTTATGATCGCGTCGATGTGTCTGGTGCTGACGTGTGTTCCCGATGTGTAATGAAGCCTCCTTGATTTTTGCTGAAGGTGACCTGTTTTATAAATTCGTAATCACCTTCTCGATTATTCGGCGCACAATTGAGTATAACATAAGATGGTAATTAATAATATAATAATAATAATATAATAATATAATAATAATATAATTAATAATAAGATGGTAATAGGTCCCCATGAGGATGTTGTTGGCATCTCCTTTACCCTTATAGACTAAGATTATGAGCCCCTGACAAAGACGTTCTGGTACATAAACCACCTTAAGCACGATCTCCGCAATTTACCCGATGATGTGTCATACATCAAAGTATTTTATTGTGCGGACTAAAACTCCGTCCAGTCCATTTATGTCGACTTCATTGCTTTTTTTACTGATTGAACATTGATGGACATCAAATTTGGCATCGGGGCGCAGTTTTCATAGTCCGCACGTTAGCTAAGATTTTTATTTTCTAAGAGGCTTCTAAAATGACTTTCCATAGCGGCTACCTTCAAAGGACATTACTTAGGAGCGTCGGCGTTCATTATGTTCTGTGCCACTCTCTTTCTTCTATTGTAATAATTGTACTGGACCACTTCGCACTGGAACTGCTCTTGCCGATGGCTCCGATCTGCTTCCTGGCTCTCTGCGGATTCGATATTTTACCTGCACCCTTGCCGACCATATCCATTTTATTCTTTTTCCTCAATTTATAGAATTTCACGACAGGGTGCCAGGTAATTCTGTATTAATATTTTTTAGAAAATTAAAAAAATCAAGCACCGCTTTGTCCGAAGTCCGCATATAATATGATTAAATGAAATTGACTTTTTAAACAGGAATCCTGGAAAGTAACATGACAGTCAATTTAACCATGGTTAATGGTTAAAGGGCTAATTAAGCCTTAATTTAAGTGTTAATAATTAATTAATAAGCCTTGTAAGGCATGAAGTGCCGAGTTATTTATTAGTTTTGTGAATTAACATTAAGCAATCAAAATTTAATTATACCACAAAAGAACTGAACGGAAAAAGATAATTAATGGGCACATCATGCCATAATGGAGTTCAAAAAATTATTTCAGACCACAGTTATTTTTACAAGTCCCTCTTCTATAAAATTATAGGAAAAAAACAAACGAAAATGTATTTTATTTTTTTTTTACATAAGACTGAATTTTTAAAAAACTGAAAGATTTAAATCGACTTTGTTATTTTTTATTTTTGTTTTGTATTTCATGAAACATCCGACCTTCTGAAATGATTGTTAGTAAAGAAGTAATTTTTGACACGATTTATGCAGTGTAATGAATTGCAAATTTTTCAAGATATATTGAATACTGAAGTGAACCTTTTCAATACAATTCTTTCATGTTCAATGAAATAAAATATGATGAGTACTAGAATTAGTCAAATGATTGAACTATGCCTGCTTACCTCCACTTCGAAAGATTTTTTCCTTGAAACTCATGTCGTTCTTCAGTACTAAGATAAAAAATTTAGATACCCATTCTGTAATTAAGAAGAATGTGAAGAACTAAGCATTGGATTCGGAGACAACCAAAATTATAGACAGAATAATTTTTTATTATTATTAATTTTAATTTCCCTTTCGTATTTTGGGGATTTAGCATTGGGTTATTAGGGAAATTAAAAAAAAAAAATGGCAGTTAACGATTTTTCAACTAAAATAAAAGTATTATGTGATATGCTTAGAATTGTTTTTACTATTGTAATTGTATCCTGAATTTGAGGCGCGTACACAGAACTTTTTTTCGGAAGAGAATATAAATTTTTTTCAGTGAAAGGGAATTTAATAATAAGAAGACAAATAATCAAGTTAGTATCGATAATCTCCTAATTGGATGTTAGTTTTAAGGAAAAAAATGAAAGTTGGATCAAAACTTATAATTAAAAATACAAAAAATATGTTAGTGGTTATGAAAGTTATGTTTTTTCAACAATTTTGGGTGGAGAGATGGATTTGTCTCTCTGATCACCTCTTTTTACTGAATTCTTATTTTAAAAATATCTATATTGAAATTGTAGAATGTCAGATATATTTAAATAAAGATCATTTTGAATTACAGAGTAGAATAATTCCTAAGGTAATTCAACTATATTTTATGTATACTTTTCTATTTTTATATCTAAAGAAAGTAAAGTAAATTAAATAAACTGTAAATAAAGAAACTAATGTGAATCAAAGGAAAGGTGTGAGGAAATAAAATAGAGCATGATTTCAATACAATCGAACCCTTGGAGACAGATTATTTTATTTGTGAAAGTCATTGAAAATACCCTTGTTCCCAACTAGGCTATTTATTAATTTAATGACAAATTACCACCAACTGGTAAAAGTGCTCAATTACAGGTGATAAACAATAACAAACGATGTTATTTTTTGGCAATGTTTAAAATAAAAAATAATAATGATGATATTAAGAAAAAATTAAGGATTGCTATAATTACAATTATGAATTTGAAGGAATAAATCAGAGACGTCTTTTCTTTGTCTAAATCTGTTAGAATATTAAAAAAAAATTTAAGTTTAAATGTTAATATTTTCTATCGAATTTTGTAATAAAATTATCGAGACTAAGCTTAATGGACTATAGTGAATTGTGTATGTATATCAGGGCCGGAACTAGCATTTTTGCAAGGAGGGGCAAGCATAATTTTGCTACCACTTCTATTCCCCCTTAATAAAAGCCAACAACAGCATTTAATGTATCATATTTCTAAATAAATATAATAAACTCTTAACATTAATTAATTTTATTGACTGAATCGGGGTAAAAAAAAAATCGAAAAACAGAAACAAATATTTTTTGTTTTACCTACAAATAAAATTTCGTTCGATAATTACTCCCGTCTAAATTTTGTCGTCCAGAGCAATTGTCCCCTTCTCTCCCCCTTGTATCTGGCCCTGATTTATATAAATATAACATCAATTGTTTTTAATTTTATTTTATTTAAAAATTATTAATTTTTATTTTTTTGCTGCAGGTACATGTTGCAAATCTGGAAGAAGAAAATGAATAGTATACATACCTGGGATACAGGTAATCTTATTTGAATTATTCTAATAGTTCGTAGCCGATCCTAGATCGAAAATATAGAGATTTCCTTCCAATTTTCATATTATTTCAGATTGCAATGTATTTTTATTTTATTTTGTATTGATTTTAATTGTATCTCAGATACTATTGTCAAAATATCTCATCGTGATTGTTTCTAGAACTGGAGATAAATCAAAATATCCTACTTTTCAAAAATGAGGTGATGAAGACGTGTATGAGGGAGTCAGGATAAGGGAATATTACAAGAAAATAATAATACAATAAAAAGATTATAATTTTATTTAAATATCTTTAGTTTCAGTAATTATTAGTTAAATTATTATTATTTTTAAATTATTATAAAGCGTATGAGATAAATATACTTTAGTCTATTAATAAAGCAACAGAATTAGAAACATATTGAATGAAATACAATTTTTATAAAAAATAAAATGTGAGGGAGTGAGGTTTTTGTACTTAGTCATTGTTTACAAATTAGGTCTTACATTTACACCAATCCAAATTCCATGAAATATGAATAACTGCAATAGAAATTCATAAATATATAACAAAATTCCTCTTTTCAATGAGCAGTTGAGGTAGTAAGGATCACAAAACACATCACTAACATAGCATTTTAGAAGTTTCTGAAATTATCAGTTACAATTTGGTTGGGGGAGAACTGGTAAGGTTTACCAACTGTAACCTCAGAAAGCTGTGAGCATTTTGGGCACCCATTTTCGAAAAAAAGTGAGTTACATGGTCAAGGGACAAGCAATTAATTTAACTAATTGTCAACATAATTATCCTATGACGAATTCGTTCCACTTTTCTGAAAATACTGAACTTATTCGCAACCCTTATTTATTTCTATAGTGGCAGGTTAGGTTTTCTGGTAGATAACTATTCTCCCCCTTCCTCCGGGAGGCATACGTTAGAACTTTACGGTCTCTTATATAGTCTGGTTTTTGTTTTCCTTGAGATCAAACTCCTCTTCATATATTTAATTAGACCAAAAAAAAACTCACATATTGTGATTCTACTCTTAACTGCGAGGGACATATCATTGGAGTAACTTATAAGCAATCCGCGCTATGTAAACTTCCTCATCCTTCGGAATGTATTCGACCCTATATTTATGCCATTCGACCCTATCGTTGGTGTGGCCAGATCCATCGCATGCATGCATATATTTAGTCTAATCTGCATTTACTACAAGACCCATCGGGAGTGCTTCTTTTCGCAGGGCAAGAAAGGTGTTTTTTAATGCCGGAAGTGATAGTGTAACTATTTCTATATCGTCAGCTTATCCTAGCATGTGTACCGTTTTCGTGCTTATGTTGTCCAGTCTTTGAATTTCGGAATCTTTAATCACTTTTTCCAAGGCTATGTTGATATATATATATATATATATATATATATATATATATATATATATATATATATATATATATATATATATATATGTAGTAGTAATATATATTTAATATATAGTTTATATTTATTTGCAAAATAATTAATATTCAACGAAATGGAAAAAAATATTAAATATTTTATAACCGTTGTTGTTTATTTTTTTAAAGTGCCTTGAAATAATTTACAATAATAACCTATGAACAAAATAATCCAAAATGCTACTATTGCTAATTTTTTTTTTTTTAGTTTTCATACAATAAATTATATTAAAAATGTCTTCGTATATTACAGTTCTACAAGACGCAAATATAAAAATGTGGTCTGAATAATAAATAATAAAAATCGCAGACATTTATGAATTTGGAGGCATGATATTGAAAAAAAAAAATGATTGCACTTAATCCGATCAACCTACGTATGATTCGTGATTCGATAAGTCCTGAAGGCTACGAAAAATTCACAGGTCTTTTAAAATGAAATAAAATGAAAAATGTGCGTTATTTTAGCACAGAGGTCTCCTGAAATTAAATAAAATGAAACTACGGTTTACTTTAAACAAAATAAATTATAATGAAATACTTCGAAGCTAATTTACACTTATTTCTAAGTACATGAGGCAATAGAAAAGAAATAATTTGAATGTCTTTAATGAGACAAGATGATATATTTTGTGAGGAAAAGAAGTTTAAAGGATATGCAAGCGGATTGGGAATGATTTACTATGTACATGAAATCTGTTAGATCTGGTGGAATACAATATACAGATGATTTGAATTGGAGAAGTTCAAAGAAAAACCAGGGGATCATGTGGGTATAGTCTGATACGGAAACTAGTCTTGGAAGTATTGTCTGCGAAAGGAAGGGTACAACCTAAATTTGACATACAGACTGGACAATTGAGAGACCATGAGAAACCAGAAGACAAATCTGACGACAGACTTCATCAAACGTTTTAATTCATCCTTCAGTTGCCAAGTGATTCACTTGGGATGCAGTAGTTAACTGGGTATAAGAAAGGAATCCAGAACAGAACTAAATACAATAGACTTTGAATAACTAGTGCTTAAAAGGGTAGATGTATTTGAATTTGTATTTGTATACAGGGTAGGGTTTAGGAGTAATGTTTCTAGGATTAACAATTATATGTATGCTAAAGATATTAACAAAATTATTGGAGCCTTGTGGCACTGCAAAGTTGATCATGCCACGAAAAGAGTATTGAGGATTGTAATACTTCGGAACGGCCGGACAAAAAATAATGGATCCATAAGAAAAAATTTGGGAACAAGATGATAGGAGTTCAAATTCGGCCTCCCCATCAATTCGTCCATCCACCTTTACCATAGATAGACCAGTACCAGTACCAGTCTCCAATGGGCTGATGAGCCTCACATCTACAGAGAGGGGAGGGACAATCGCCTGAAGAATCTCGGGATGCGTGGTTTTTCTAGTAGGCGGTCACCCATCCAAGTACTAACCACACTCTACGTTGCTTAACTTTAGTTACCTACAGAAAAACACACACACATACACATACACACAATTCATTTCGCGAGATTTGATTATTTGGACTCAGAGGATCTTAAAAAGTGTATTTCCGTTGAAAAATCGGATTCGAATTTTTTCACGATCGCAATATTTCTCCTTAAGATAAGTCGGGGTAAGTGCATACCAAAATTTCATATAATTGAATTTGTGTGCATGTAAATAGAAATCTATTATAGTTTAGAAATGTGATTTTTTTTTTCGCATTTTGTACTCCAATACCATCTATCCATAATTCCCTAATATGAGGTTGAACAGAAATCAATATCAGTTTGATATGAAAAAAAAAAAAGAAAGGCAAAAGACGTGAATTATGCACTTGTTCTGTGATAAAAGGATGTATTTCACCTTTATTAATCTTTTTTTATGTATATTGAAAATTTGATGAAGGCATCAAAAACTCAATATTTTGAAGAACATAAAGGTTTTGGATTTTTTTTTCTATTGCAGGTCAATGAGCTCAGGAAAAGAGAAAATTTTAATTTAGATTAAAAAAATCACTCATAAATCAGATACACTTTGAACGAATCAACGTGTTGATATTTTTCAATGTAGAATCGCCCTATATACTATGTACTATGTACCTGCCTCATTGTCTTGGAATGCACTTACTCCAGCATATTGTCCCTTTGGGGCAAGTGCATGCCAGGATCCAAAAATGGGAAATCATGGAATTATGATAAAATAATTAAATTATTTTGAAACAGACATGTCTAAAATAGTATTTACCCTGAAGAAACGTCCAAGATTTCCGGGGTAAAATAGGATAAAGCAAAGCTTAACGAACTCGGCATGCACAGTTGAAACAGATTGTTGAGTTTGTAACCGTCCTGTAATTAATCCCTCCAGGCCAGTGAACTCTAATAGTATTTGTTTTAAGCCTCATCCTATTTATTTCAAATTTCCATAGATGGCAGCGTTACCAACAAAATTAATTTTAAAAATAAATCCCGCGGGTACGCACTTGCCTGAAATAAGCACTTACCCCGACTTACATTATTATGTATTTCGTTAAAATAAATAAGATGAGGATTGTTTTTATGATCAATTGTAGTTTAGAAGAAAGAGGTGATTTTAATCTGGACAAACTGGGTAGACTAACCAGAATGGAATCCAGGTTAAAGAAGATTAAGGAAACTGTATTTGTCTAAAAAGTCGAATATATGTGACTGTACTAACTGTTCCAGAGATTTTGATGAGATAGAAAGTATTGACATGCGATGGTAGATTCGGAGAGTTTCTATAGGTAAAAATATTATACATCGTTACTAATCAATATCACACTGGAACCGAATTTCAAGCTATTATTCGTTTTCGTTTTATTTAAAATAAAAATAAAATTATTTTCAGTCACACCAATACATCCTACTGTAAATTTACAAGTTTTATCAATTTTGCCCTACTATATTTTTATTACAATTATAATTATCATTTATTTTCATTATTCTTGACAGATGGAAATTAATATTTGGAATCACAAAAAATTAAAAAAATATTTTACGCCTTTTTATATTTAAAAATTTTATGAATCGCATATTCCTTTTTTTGAATTAAAAATGAATCAGAAGATTTCCTTCAAACTCAGTTGTTTTGAGTGGAAAATCTTTAGGAATAACCTCACACCATATAATGCAGTAAATTTCGTCATTACGGTCTTTTTCCTCCAGAGCCTATCAAAAAAATCATCTTATGTTTTAAGAAATCCTTATATAATCACGGTTAATCTAAAAGTACTGTTTATAGTATTATTTTCTGAAAATTAGAATTGGCTAATTGGCTAATTGGTTCATAGGAAAGGTGGAGAATTGTGAAAAAAATGTCTTCTTCTTTACACTTAAGCCATACGCTTTTTAAATTATCTAATTGCGAAAAATATGAATCAGAGGCTTTGAAAGGTGCTGAATTGTTTAGTAACATTAGTTAAAGAACAATACCCATTTGATAAGATTAATTTTTATTAATATTAACTAAAACTGCAATACAAATTTGCTTAAAACCTTTTTAAAAAAATATATATTTGGAAATTTACTACTTAATTGAAAAATAATACGAATACGTTATTTTTCATTAAAATGCCATGATGGTCACTTGTGAAGAAACTATCCAGTAAAAGAACTTCAATAACAGTTTTGTGTTTGTAGATCACAGGCTCACCTTCTTTTGAGATGCTTAAGAGAATCATCATGTATCATTTGGGAATCAAGGTTAAAATCTAGTAGGCTTGCAGTTTATAATTTTACTGTTTCGACACAAATCCTCAATGTATAACACTATGCATTCGCTTAAGCTGTGGCTCGAAAAAGTCAATTTTTGCAAGCAGAAGAAAAAACGTTACAAAAATGAACTTTCTTAATACTTTTTTTCCTCTTGTTTCATCCATTGCTTTGTACAATGTATATATTTTTTCTGGCGAGATGTCTCTAAAATGTTGATTTTTTTTAAACTGGTGTCACAGCTTGACCGACATATGGATGGAACATTAGCATTATTAATGGGACGTTAAGGTCGTTATGGATAATTTTTTTTTGTGATATAATTAGGTGCATTCAGGATTTTACGAAGTGTTTTAGATTGTAAAAAAATTGTATAGGAATAATTATATTTAAGCAAACGACGAACTAAAATGTTTCCAATACACCTTTAATCAATCGAGATTTACTTTCTGAGAATTAAATGACAAACGGAAAAATACAAAATCCAAGGTGTTAGTGCACACATTGTTGTTGAGGTGATTTGTATGTGGTGCTGGGCAGAAAGAACTGGTGTGGGTCTTTGGCAAGCAGTCCACATTCCTGTTTATCGAGAATGCAACCACTTCCTGGCCAATCCTCTCCCGCTTCAGGCCTACCAATCAGAACCGATGACACCGGTCAATCCAGGTGTATGAAGATTAGTTTTGATTTGGATCAATTTTCCAGACCGCCGGATAAGTAGCAAATGGTAAGTTGATCATTATTTCTTCTTATTGTTTCTTTTAATATCTTATAAATTAAAATATGGGCTCTGGTAGTCGAAAAAAAGGAGGTTTGGTAATAACATACCAGTTTTGAGGTTTAGAATTCAAGGATTAATCTAGCGTGAAACAGACACATGTTTCACGTTCGAATTCGGTCTGGAGAAACTGACTTTTATTCTTGAAGTATCTATGAAGTAAACCTCGACCTTCTCACTCTACCTTCAATAAAATGGAAAAACCCGTCTTTCCAGCTATATTTGGAACGCCTAAAATCATAAGACTAAATAAAAAACGAATACTTGGAGGTTTTGATAAAGAGATAAAAAAAGTCGCTGACATTCCAAGAAATGATTCAGTTGCTGAGGTTAAATTAAGCTATAAAATTATTAATGAAATATCCGATCAAAAGTTAGTTAAATATTCATTTAAGATAGAACGATAAAACGAAAATTGAAAATCCTACTACTCAAAATTTACTTAAGTAACAGATATAGACCAGCTGAAAGCAGTATTCAGATTTGGCAGTGGAACTACATTCTAAAAGAAAACAGATGAAAGATTGGTGTATATTCAAAGATAATAAGAATTAATTGAAAATTAAATAGGAGCTGATCAATGATTGGTTTTAATTACAATTAGATAATTGTCCAATATGGAGAGGTGACACTTTACTTAATACTCCTGGCGAAGGCCTACGGAACGAAGGCTACCTGAAAACAAGAGGCAGACAGAGGGCAAAAACGCCAGTCCGTGATCTGGGTACTGTATAGATGTAGCCTGACATCCTAACACATGGTCCATTCAATTCAAAGTCTCTCTTCTGTTATGTATTTTTTCATTGGGGACGGCTCTTCTACGGAGGAGAACTTCCCCGAACTATGTGTCCGCCCTGGAGATGCCACTAAATCAGGATTTGGTCAGAAAGGGTTTTTGCCTCCCGGATCAAATTCCCATGTAAATGGGAAGGATTGACGTGGGCTAAGACGCGACATAATGTCCACTCGGGCAACAATGCTTCCCGCCTAAATCCTTTTCAACTCCCGCCATTGTTCTCTCTCTCTCTCCCGCCAAAACCTTATGTAAATATACAACCCTCCTCGCCACTGTAGCGCTATCTATATACCAATTAGTAAATAATAAACTTATCCTGGCATTCCTTTACTTCCATTCACTTCCTCAGATTTTTCGTGTCTTCTCAGTTCGAATAAGAATGGAAATTCATCCTTTGAAGTCAGGTTTTAGGTTTCCTGTTATTCCCTAATTTTATCAATACAATTTTTCTTGGCTGTATAACCTTGTTCATTGATTTATTTTTTAGTTAGAATCCTTTTCTGTCAGTGGTATAGTAAAGAGATAGTTTTACAGTGTATATCTTAAATGAAAGGCAAATCTGAGTTCATCAGCATATGTTTTAACTGTTGCTTTGTGTCTTTATGTTCAGTTATGTACCGAGATAATTTGAAATAAAAAGTTATTCATACAGTAGCAATTAATGAAGGGAATAAGGCCAAGACATTGGTTGCAATAGTTAATTCTTGATCTTAAGGTCTTCTTGTAAATAGTGTGGACAGCAATGTTCTAAAGGTATTTGATTCCTTCCCTTATTAATGTAGGATACTCATTATTATTGGTCCAGAAATCTTCTGTCAAACACGATCATCACCCTTACAAAACCTGCTTCTTGTCAGTCCAAAGAAAATTCAATGAAAGAAAACAGAAGCAGTACGCCAAGTTAATTGGAATTCAGCAAGGATTAATGATAGATGGATTATATAAGGTATATTTGTTTTGGAAAAAAACACATGTGAATATTAAAATTCATAATGGTTGTGTGGTTAACCGTGCGATCGTTTGGATACTGACGTTAAACACTAAATCAACCTGGTCAATAGTTCGATTCGTGACCGCTTTTTGAGAAAGAAATTCACCAAGCAAGCTTGGAAAATCAGCCTACAGAAGAAAACTCAACCAGCTACTATAAACGTTTTCAATTACAATCAAGACTCCATAAAGTGCATCTGGTATATGCCCACCATACCACAAGACAAACTATTTGAGATTTAAATTACTCTGAACAAAAAAAAAAAATTTAGGTGTATACACCATTCTACCAGGAAGCGCTAATTTGATGTCTAGAGCGTTTTCCAAGTCCCATAATTTTTTTTCGAGTTGAGATTCGTTTGTATTATTATTTGTAATTTGTATTAAACTCCTAAAAATAAATGATTAAATAATGCCTTCATCCCAGGATTGCTTTCTCATTTGATCATATTAATCCCATTCTTTCAGTAGAAAAAACATGTTTGAACAGCAAATCTAGAATATGTTTTCCATCTCGAAAATCCCCGTCCGTGTCCAAACTGGTTCATGATGTTTTCCCAACTTCGACTTTAACAGCTGTTTTTACTCAAATTATTTCTCGCCTATGGTTGAATCTCAACCGCTGAAAACATCATGCACCAGTTCGTTCTTGTAGATTACACCGAGTCAACCTGGAATCATACAGTCTTGATCGTAGTTGTCCAATGACATTCCCTCATCATAAGTTTCATGGTAAGTTTTGGAAACTAATTTTTTTCCGTAATTTATAATGGTAGAGCGCATAAAATAGTTTCCATTTCTAAGTAATATTTTAAAGATTGATGTAAATTGTGTCATGAAAAACAGGAAATTCGTAATTTTTCTCGTCATTCCTCGTCCATTTTTTATAGAGGGGAAATGACGCAATGATGGTAAAGACAATAATAATTATTCTGATGGAACTTTCGAGTATCATCGCTGCTGCTTGAAGAACATCATTATCGAGCAAGTTGTCAGGATAAAATAACATTTTTTTAATAAGTTTAACTGATTAAAAAAAATCGTTTGGAGGGGCATGAATATTTATTTTTTATGGTTAGCTGAGCGTATTTAATTTTTTCAGGCAGTTTGAAGTACTTTTCAATTTTTGAAAACTTTCAGGTAGTATGGCCCTTATAATATAGGAGGCAACTTACACAGATAGACAAATATAAATGGCTTATGTTCACGCTGTAATAAAAGAATGTGCCTAATTATATGTATAATCTTAATTTATTCCATGGAAGATTATCCCGGAAAAGTACTTGTAAATGTTTTCGGTATCTGATATGTCGACAAAAAAACTAA
Source organism: Rhaphigaster nebulosa (assembly GCA_948150685.1). Taxonomy (NCBI): domain Eukaryota; kingdom Metazoa; phylum Arthropoda; class Insecta; order Hemiptera; family Pentatomidae; genus Rhaphigaster; species Rhaphigaster nebulosa. The sequence continues at coordinate 31,780,324 of OX411306.1, forward strand.
ACTGATTGATGGCTTACCTAAAAAATAAATAAGTTCTAATTTGGGAAAGAGGAGGGAAGATGGAAATCAAAGCTGGTAAGAATAGCATCGCCAAATAACTTCTTAAGCTGTATCGAAGTGATACTCGTCCAACGTATGTAGAAGTAATAGTTCGTAGCAATATATTATAGAGTAATCCCTTGGTGATTTGTGATCCCAAAGTTATAATTGCAAGAACAGGCTTGTTCTACAAAAAGGTTGGCATTGTGACATTAGATGTTATACGGTCTCAGTCGTTCTAGTCTACATTGGATATTTACGTAACCAATTATATGGAGCCATGAGCTGACAAATTATTTCGTTAACCTGTTATTTAATAATATAGATACATTTGTTTCTGTTATCATTTTGAAACGCTCGTAGGTCCGCTTCATAAATGCTAGAAAGCAAGAATTGGTATCATTTGACAGAGAAAATGTACTATTAGGAATTGCAGAAGAATTTTTAGATTTTTAGACTTAAGGCGGAAGTACCGTAAACGATTAATTTTCACCAGTTTTAAGCTTCAGTTTATGACGTCACCGTTCACATATGTTTAGTAGATGTCATATCAAGATTTATCTTAAGTTCATTATACCTTCTTCTAAATACTACAATGGTAGATATGAAAATGATCCTCTTTACAATTCTCATTAAATACTCTGAATGAACTAAATACGTTGACAGCAGCTTCGAGGTTGACACTGACCTAACAAAGATAATAATTTGAGATTTTATTGTGAACAGAAAGAAAAATGAAAATTCATTAGAATTTTTTAAATATCATTTTAATATGGACATGAAACCAAATATCCATCCTAGTGCATTAGGCAATACATTTAATTATCTTACTTTTACAAGAGACATCTCACCAGAATTACTATCATAAGTTAGTTACTTCCCCTATCATCAATCTATTTTTCATAAGCTTACTTTTAATGAATGCAATTTGTTTTAACAGTTTCTTGAATTTTTATTCCTCCAAAGATAAGCACTAAGTAATTTTACGCCTTTAATACCTAGGAGATGTGTTTTAGATACAGCCTCTATATGATTTTTCAATCCTATTACAGTTTATAAATAGGCGATATTTTATACCGATTTTTTCAAATTAAATCAGGAACTGAGGTATGATTTGAGGTGTGTTTCAAGAAAGAAATAATACCTTTAATCATAAAAAAAAGGCTAAAATTAATGCTGTTCAGTGGCAACACAGTGGGAGGAATCAGGGGGATATTATTATTTTCCCTCCCTCGGAAATGTACGAAAATATATAATTTTCAAATCTACCAACATACGATTTGTATTTTGAGTAATATTTTTGTAATTTTAATAATAGTTCCATAATAGATCCACTTTTTATGCTTATCCTTAAATCTTCAGCCAAATTTGGCGATTATAGACATTTAAGTGATTATTGGTCTTCTTATTATAAAATCTCCTCTCCGAAAAAAATCTGCTTACGCCTCTGATGTTAATTTTTAAATGATATCTTGCAATTTTTTTGGTTGTCTTTAAGTCCCACAAGTTTAATTGAAAGCAAGTATTGCGAGGAGCCCTTAGAAAAAAGGGCGTTGGGATAATAAGAAGAGAATCTAAAAAAAATTGTGAACATTAAGTTGAATATTTGAATATATACCTACAACCAATTTCTTAAGCTTAGTTCATGAATGTAGCAAAAAAATGTCAGAATGTGAAAAAGTGGTTTTGAAGATTTGTGTCTATTATTTAATTATTATTATTATATCTATTATTACTTATAAAATTTAATTCAATAACTAATGAAAGAACAGCAGAAGTCACTAATGTCGAAAGCTATAGAAACAATCTTTAGCATAACTTGGTGATGAAATAGATAAATATTTGCTCAAGTACAATGCAATTTATCACTTCAGGTGATAAATACTTTAATTAAAGGTATTTATGATTTTTTAATGATGAACTAATAGACCTACATAACTGTTTTATTATCAGAAATAACAATCTGTATTAAAGAAATAATGTTCACTTTCATAAAAAATATATATATAATTAAAAAACAAACCTGGAAAATGAACTAATACTTAAAAATCAAATTATTTTTAAAGGACACTAATTTAAAAAAAAAAAAAAAATATATATATATATATATATATATATATATATATATATATATATATATATATATATATATATATATAACCTTATAAAGTTACGTAGTAGTGTTTCTTATGCTTACGGTAGATAGTTATCTTATTCACTTACAATAGATAAGCTATTATGAAGGATAATAGAAACTTAATTTATGAAGGGGCGTAGGAACGTGTGAACTAAAGTGCCAGCTTGTCCCGGACATCAAGGCCCAAGGGAGCCCTCGATCGCTTTAGTGTCGTTTCTGTTTATTTTTACTAGAAATATTTCTGAGAATTCAGAAGGTAGTAGAAACGACAATAATTATGTAATAAGAAAAAACAAAAACTTAGAGATTTTCAATGTTGGACAAAAATTATTCGATTCACGGCTAAACTTTAAATCACAAAAAAAGTAACTATGACTAATGGCAAATTATTTAGTCATAAGTTGAGCCTAATAAAATATTTGATGTGGACACCACATGACTTCCTTGTAAGCCTATTAAATTATAAATCGGCGGCTCAATAATCATCTATTGGCCCATACAGACACAAACACACATAAGCACTGGTTTATAAAAAGGTCTTATTCGGTTATTATATTTCGTTTTCTCTCTATCTCACTCGACAAAGCATTGGAAATCGACGGTTTCAACCCGATTAACTTATATGCTCTTCTCCTGCTCACGAATGAGCAAGAAAACAAGTATTTTATACTCAATTTCAACAAAGAAAACAATTAATAAAATTGTTTAATTATAGTGAAAATAAAATCGCGTTTATAATCTTTATTGCCGAACCATATGATCTCTGTATTAAATGTCGATATACCTTTTGAATTATGTTTCAAATTAAGTTTCAATTTAAGTAACCTTCAAGTAAAGTACCCCTTTCTGCTCTTCAATTACAAATAAAATTTATCATATTACTTATATTGAAATTAAAATATAATTTACCAAATTTGAGATGTTTTACATTATATTTTAATTTAACTTTCGATGAAAGTCTAATATGACCTTCAAGTAAAGTACCACTACCGGTTTGCCAATTTTAACCAAAATCTATTATGTTATTTATATTAGTATTTAAGTCTTAAATGCCAAATTTGAGAAGTTTTCCATTACATTTTAATATAATTTTTTATCAAAATCGATAACGGCCTTAATGTAAAGCACTATTTCTGGTAATCATGCAGTGATTAACAAGGGACGTTCACAACTAGATTTTACAGTAATCCTAAATACAAAATGTTAACTTTCTACAGCTAACCGTCTTTGAGTTATGCGAGATACGTACGAACGAACGCACGAACGATCCTACGAATGTACCTACAGACGTCACGACGAAACTTGTCAAAATAGATTCAGGGATGGTCAAAATTGATATTTCCGTTTAAATCTGAATACAATAAATAAAATCCTTGCTCACAACATTTATCCCGAAATTATTATATTTTACACTTGATCCAAAGCATGTAATATGAAGTAAAATCATAATTCACAGCTTGCTTTAATTCAAGAAAAATATTGTATTGCTTTTTGAAATCAGAAATAAGTAAAAATTAAATTGAAATAATTGGTTTTTATTTGATTTAATATTTATTCGATAAATGTTTTGTCCAATTCTTATCTCATTAAAATTTTCATTCAAAATCAAGGACTAAAAATTTAGTAGATTTTTTATTCGGGAAAATTTTCAACCGGTTAATGCCCAACTCTGTAGGGCACTCAGCTTCAGACTTTTAAACTCTTAACTCGCTCATGTTAGGATACATCGCGCCTGCGTTGTATCGTGACCTTAATCGTAACCGCATCATAATTTAGTAAACCAACCATTTCCAATAAAAATAAATAAAGGTTAAAGAAATTACTCTATATATGGCAGAAAATATAATATTTTAAAAGTGTTAGTTTTTATTTATTTTATTTAGCTATGATTTACGTAACGTTGATATATTTTGTGTTGTATTACTTCAAGACATAAGAGGTATACTTTCGACATTGCGCAATTATACAAAAGTTTCATTATTGCACTCGGCTTATTAAATTGATTGTTCGGTTTATCAGCCGAAATGTAATTGGTTACGGATTATAAAAAAATTCAACTATATTCAAATTGATCTGCTGAAAAGTTGATTAAAATAACATAGTGCAGTTTACCTCCGAGCTCTAGACTAGAGACGTAGCAAATTTATCATATGTACACATCATCTTTTATATCGCAAAATTTAATATTATCATCTTGTTCATTGTGGCTTTTTAATATATATTTTGGTTAGGTACTTGAAAAGTGATAGGTTAAACTGGTGTACAAATTACACTTTATAATGAAAAAGCTTCTAATATATATAACTTTAATTTGTGTTTTATTAAATATTATACCTTAATGGTATATTGTATTGCATTTACTTGAAAATGATAAATTTGGAAAAATTTGAGTAATGGAATAATTGTTATGCTATCTAACCACTCCCCACGCAAATGATACTAAGGGGCCTTATCCAAGATTTCACCCCAGGCCTCTGTGCCTTTTGCTACGCCTATCCTATCCTATCTGACGGCGCTGTGGTCCTTGCAGGATCTTGGCTTCCTCAGTGATCCTCTTCCACTCGCACCTGTCTTCGGCTGCTCTTCTCCATCCCTCGACACCCAACGACCGAAGGTCTTCTTCCACATCCTGCAGCCAACGAAGTCTAGGTCTCCCTCTGCTTCTTCTTCCACCTGGGTATCCCTCCATCATCATTTTAGGGAGCCTACTACGCTCAATTCTATGTACGTGTCCCAGTCATCTTATCCTGTCACTCTTAGTGGTGGAAGCAATATCGTGTGCTCCAAAAAGGTTCCTTAGTTCCTCATTAGTCTTCATCCGCCAGCGATCTCCTGCTTTTGTAGGGCCAAAGATTCTTCTGAGGATTTTTCCCTCCCACCTGTTTAATAGTCTTTCATCATTAAGTGTCATTAGATTAGTGCATCACTATAGAGGCTTACTACTTAAATATTAAATTTAAAAATAATATACATATACTACAATGATTTTACCAATAATCTCGAAGACTAAAACTAAAAGAACGCCGTTATTAAAATACAATACCCTACTTATTGACTCACAAAAGTGAAACAATTTTTTTTTTCCATTTATTTCTTAGCAAATAATTTATGAACTAGATAAGGTTGCTGGTGAAATGAGTCTAAAAAGGAGTTTGACAAGGAATCTAATAATCTATTTCCACACTGTTCGAATTTCGATGCAACTTTCCAGGCGACTTTCGATTGGGCATCGCTGGTGACACTCCGTTCGTCATGTCGAATCGGAAGTCGAAGACTGTGGACATTGAGTGCTATAACTTCGAATTCACACACTGTAAGTGGTACTGGTGCGTACCCCCTATTTTCCCATGCATGGATCCATGAGCCCAATCTAGTTGCTAATTGTCGATATTGTTTGCTCAGAAACTTCTGACGATAGTTGATAATAATGAATAATTTAAAATGGAATCAAATACATTAAATGATCGTAATATTTGCAATGACCATTTTGCATGTGAAAACATTTAATAACAGTTTACTCGAGCTAGCTGGCGAGTTCAGATGACATTTAAATGCTGGGTTAGAAAACATGTTTTTATTGGAGGTAATTTTATTAAAATAAAGTGACGTTCGTCACTCACGTATTCAATTTTACGGCTAGATAAACTGCTCGGATAAAAGGTGAAGAATGCAGGCGGGGTTTACCAATTCCTGTGTAAAAAAGAGTAAATTCCATCGCTCATGCGTCGAAAGAAAAATAAAAGAGTAGAGAGTCATGTCTGCCGAGAGCGGGTTATAAAAGCACCGCAATGACTACATAAATAAAAAAAAGGTCCTGCAAAGACGAGATATCCAGCCGTTGTACCTTGATCCTCGCCAGGATTCTACGAAGGTGACGCAACCGGTTGATCTTGAGTCTTGTGCAAGACTTGCGAAAGCTGGTGTCAACAGGGCATTCCCTGGTCGGGTGCCAGTTCGTCAAGGACATCTTTCATCTGTGTCTTGTCGAAGGAGTCTGCTCGGAGGACGTCCTTTGGCTGATGGATATCTAAACGAAAGTCTGCGTAAGAACCTCTACCAAGTGCGTGTTGTAGTCGAAGTAAAGAGCAATCGAAGGATTGATCGTTCAAAGTTAACATCCAAAACTTTTGAATACCAAATCGTAATTAAGTTGTTATAAATAATAAGATAGTCTACACTTGCGCTGAGCATAGAAAAACCATCAGAGAAAAACCATCTCCAAATTTGACTTTTCTGTTTAATATCACTTATATAAAACAAAAAACACAAACAAAACTGTTCTATCGAATTTAGAACTAAGCTAGAAGATAAAAAATAGTGGCTTATTCATTCATAACATGAAACAAAATGTAAAAAAAAAAAATTCTCCTGCAACACTTTATTTTCGGAGCTAAGCTTCTTCAGCTCTGAAGTGGCGTTATATTCTCTTAATTTAAGGTCAACTGATTTATAAACTTATATATACGACTTCGACTACTATTAAATTGGGGTTCTGGTTATTAATCTGTTTTTTTTCTTTGAAATTTTCGGACAGAAATTGTTAATTACGAATAACTATAAAATGTCAGTTTTAAAAATAAAAAAAATGATGCACATAAATGCAAAAGGGTGAAAGTAAATAATGATCAAGTTTGAAAAAAAAACACAACCAGAAGTTGAGGATTAATTATATATTCCCCATATATTATAACACTCTGCAAAATAGGTAATATTAAAAATAGTAATATTGTAATTGCTTGCCGAGTCCAGACATTAATTAATCTGAGCAGTTAGTTGAACCTTAATTTTCCAATTATTTTTTACGTTCTTCACGACTATGCACAAATCGGATGGGTGTAACGACATGCATTTTTAATAATAGCTTTTCGAACTCAGGTTACCCAATAATGCGTTAAGGAAGTAAAATATCTAAATCTTTTTTTTTTTGGCTGATTATTATTCTCCAAATATTTTAGGTTTATAACCTTAAACAGATTGAATTAATTTCAAAATCAATTATTTTTTTCACGTTTCAGGTTTTCTAATTTATAGAGAAAAATAGAAAAGAAAAAGGTTAGAGCAACAAATTATTTTATTTATTTTTTGAATATGTTGATCTTCATTTACTGCACCTCCCCTCCTCTCTCCGCCCTCCCTCCAACCAACTTCTTCAAAGTACATCTACGTTCAACGATACAAACATCAATATCTGTAAATAATATTATAAATTCTTTTGGTTTTTTTTACTTCACTTCCACAAATCACTTTTCAATAAAAACATAAGGTTTCTTTTTCACTGTTTACATACTTGTTAATAACAATCGTTACGAAGTTATAACCTTATTTTCTAATAAAGTAATAAATTGGTACGTGTTTTTTCATCCATAACAAATAAAATGACAATAATGAACGTATTTAATTGAAATTAATATATACATATATATATATATATATATATATATATATATATATATATATATATATATATAAATCTAACTATATATATATATATATAAAAACAAATCTATTTTACTCATGAAATCGTGTTTTTTCATTGAAAAATTATTTGCAGTAGCGAAGTAAAAAAGATCCAGTTCATTCAATTATGAACAAAAAAATTGGGAACCCTTGATAAGAGAAAAGCAATTTTTGTGAATTTCTTTTTGCATCCAAAAACTCGTATTTAAAGAAATCGTAAGTACCCAAATCAAATTTGAGAGAGTGCTCAGTTTTTGCATGTAAATATAAGTTTTGACTTAAAGTAAGCAAACAAAAATATTGAGTGAGTAGTTACATATCGATAAACATTACTCAGGCCAACGATGAAAAAACTTTTGTACTGAAAATTCCTTATTCCTATAGTTTTTAGGGTGCTGAATCCAAATATGATATTAAAAAAGCTGCATCACCCACAATTTCTTCACATTTTATAGTTAAATTTATTAAATTAAGCGATTTTTAAAGAATTGAACAGCTTTCATTCTTCCTGAAAAAGGAAGACCTACATATAAAGTTAGGCCTCATGAAACAATTTGTAAAGGCTTTGCCTAAAGATGGACCATGTTTCAAGTATCTCTGCCAAAAGTTTCCACGCCTTTCAGAAGCTAAACTAAAAGTCCTGACATTAGAAAAATGATGTTTGATGTTAACTTTGAATCCACAATGACCTTAAATGAGAAAGAAGCATGGGTGTCATTCAAGCTAGTCGTTACAAAGTTCTTGGGAAATGAAAAAGACCCAGAGTACGTTTCTATTGTAGCTAACATGTTACAGAAGTTTAAAAAGTTAGGATGTTTGATGAGGCTTAAATTTACGGAAAACTATGGGTGATACAAAAAAACTAAGGCCAGATTTAGATTCAACACATAAAAATCTATAAAGATCAACTATTAAAGTTAAAAAAGTTTTCAAAAAAAATGTTTTTGTTGTCCTATAATAATTATTAAAAAAAAATCTTGTTTCTATAGCTTGTTTCTAATTGGAAATATTGCCCGTCAAATGGTTAAGGAAGTGAAAATTTCAAAATTCGTCGAGGTTTAAATCTGTTGGAACAAGAACACATCGGTGAGAAAATTATTTTAATTAGGGAAGATTGACTCGGAGCGTCTTGGTTCTATCGTGATATCATATTTTATTATAATTAAGGAATATAATATATATTATAATTAAAATAAGAATAGTAGTTATTATTGAATGGCGACAATCAGGAGGAGCTGAGATTTAAGTAATTTGGATGATTGATATTATATTTGGCGATTGATTATTCTATTACTGAGAGCGGATCGACTCGAAGGCAGAGTCTGAGGCGATTATATCCGGCTATCAATATTAGCCCCGTGTTATTACGCTTTTGAGTGGCCACTTTAATAACTTGGCTTCTGTGCTTCACTAACTATTTTCTAAACTCTCTTTTTTTACTCCCTTCATATTTCTTCTTATTTTATTTTCGTTCTCTCTCCCTCTTTTTTTTCTTTTTTTTTTTGTTTCTGTGACCAGCAGGGTAATCAAATTGGACCGGTGTTGTTGGGCGCGGGGTATGTGAAAAATGCGGTTAAAAAAATAATGGACAGAGGGGAGAAGAATCTGATGTCCAGGTAATGGCCGCTAGCTGTTATTATAGCCCAGTCCACACTAATTTAAGACTCGCCCGGGCTAGTCCATTCACCGATCTCGGGGGGAGCTACCAGTTCATTCACAATTCTTGTTTCCCCAAGCAGTTCACGCACCTGCTTAATAATCTCATAAATAACAATGTACGTATAACAAAGAGTTAACAGGCCTTTGCATTTGCCAAACCGACTACGAAATGTAACTTTCTTAATATCTTTTTTTTGTTCAAATAATTTATTACGATTTTCTCGCAAGAAAAAACGTATCTATGTAACCATAATATATCAAATAAGCGACTTTATAAAAGATAAAGAGTAATTTAAGTATGAACTTCAAAAACTAATATAGTATATATCAAATTGTGCTTCATATCTATGATAGACCTGCAAAGGAATCTTGCAAATCCAAATCGCCTGCCTTAGTACATTTTATGCTGAAGTATAAAAAAATTATGGAGCCTCTTTCTTTTTAACTGAAGTTTTTTTTTGTTTTTTTTTTGTTAAATATTTACTTATAAATATCATCTTATTTAATCGATTGTATAAATATTTTGATTTATTGATTTCAGTTTAGTTTTTTTGTTTCTCTCTCCTTCTATAATTAATGCTTAATGCTTTATTATGTCCATGTTCATTTACATATTATTTTTTGTTTCATATATCTCTTTGATTTTGTCCTTTAAATGTTTACATTATTGTCATTTTACAATATCATGGTTAATAATTTAAACAGTACAGCTCATACATTTATTATTCTAATTCGCTTGGATTATTTATACCTTGTAAACAAACTCGCATTGGGTTACTATGCAACGGAGGATCATAAAAAATATGTATTTATGTGTGTACATATATATATATATATATATATATATATATATATATATATATATATATATATATATATATATGTGTGTGTATTTTCATCCATCATCATGTATTTCCATTCCAGGCCATCCATCAGTGGTTGTGGTGCCAAAGTATTTGGAGCTTATTTAATTTTGATCAAAATTTTAATTGGCTGGAATTCAAATATGGCATTAGTTTGACCTAGGAACTCAAATATTTGAGATAAAACATTTTAGTTTAAGATGCTTAACACTATATTCTGTCAATGTTGATAAAAAAAAAAAAAAAAAAGCAATTTGGAATTTTTTATTATTATTATATTTTAAAAAATGTTAAAGATACACATACAAGATATAATATAAGATAAACATCATAGAAAATATTGCTGTAGCACTTATCGAATTACAAAGAGCAAAGAAAGAGGAAGACGTAATTGATGGAACTAGCTAACGCTACGATTTTCGTTAACTTTATAATAATACTTTCCTAAAAATAAATATCACGCGAGACCCTCTTCGATCAATGAGCTCTCAAACTATCGTCAACTCTAGTTAATACGTTGAATTATCCATTTCTTCCAGTGGATTTTTCTAGGAATATCTGGAAGGCATACTGTTAAGAAGTGGGATTAGATCCGCAATACTTGAATGTATTGGAAAGGAAAACGCATTGATATGTTGATGTATCTACAAAAGTAGAGCTGATAGAGAAAAACTGATTTCAAATTCCTCCAATTCTTTTTCATTTTTAGGTCTATATAATTTATTTATTGAGATTTACAACTGTATTACAGATATAATAAGTAAATGCACCACACGATTGGTACAGAAAATTGTAAAGGAACTGCCAATAGTTTGGACTTCAATTACAGTTGTATTTCAGATTTCTTCATGTCAGACGCCTCCGAGGATAATTGCGAATCGATTGGGAGAAGTAAGGGTTAAAACAAGTGGGATCGAGTTTGTACGGACTTATTAAATGGTATGCATCTATTTCGGAAAACATGCAGGACATTAAAGTCATTGGAGTTTATTTTAATTTTGAAATGCTTCACGAAGGGTTTTAATACTTTAATGATTTAATAAGGTAGAAATCCAAGCATGATTAATTTTTATCATATTTCATTTATCAATTTTAAATTTAAACAATTGTTTTCAATTTTTCAAAAACATCAATTACTTCTAATAAAAACGTTCAGAAAGCATCATTCTGAAATGCTTAAAAATAGCTTAAGATTTCAATTCATTCAAATATTCAATTCACTGATCATTGTGGTGTGTTTAAAAAATAGGAATTATAGAAAACAAAAAAAATATAACAATAAAATCTGTGACATAATAATTTGTTTGTAAAGAAAAAATAAATAACCTAAATAAAATTCATCCACTCAGGCCTGTTACTGGGAAATGGTATCAAAAATTATAAACATTGTTGTTGAAATGAAAATATCTGATGTGAGCAACACCTGACTTCCTTGTACGCCTATTAAATTATAAATCCGTGGCTCAAAAAATGATACTGAATTTGGTTACTAGTTTCCGAAGATTGCAGTAAAAATGACACTCGGCGTCCCGTCATCCATCTATTGACACACACAAACACACTCTTGTCACTGGAGGTCTTATTCCGTTATTATATGTCGTTTTCCTTCAATAGGTAACTAGTTTCCAAGATATTTCTTCATGTTCCATGACAACAATAAAACTGTCAATATCACTGGATAAAGCATTAGAAATGGACAGTTTCGACATTTTAAGCGGAAAAACCCACTTAACTAATATCTTATTCTCATGATGAAGATTTGTTGATCTCACAAATGGGGAGGAAAACTAGTATTTTAGACTCAATTTTAACACTTAAAACAAGTAATAAAAATGTTTAATTGGATTGGAAACCAAATTGCGTTTGTAACCTTTATTACCGAAACAAATGATTTCTCTTTTAATTTAAATATAATTTTTGATGTAAGCTTATTATGACCTTCAAGTGAAGTACCCTTTTTTGCTCACGAATCTTAACCAAAATCTAGTAAATACATTTATATCGATATAAAAGTCCTATTTACCAAATTTGAGATGTTCTACATTATATTTTAACATATTTTTTGACGAAAGTCTTATATGACCTTCAAGAAAAGTATCACTTCCGGTTTTTCAATTTAGACCAAAATCTAATATGTTATTTCAATCGATACATAAATTATAAATACTAAATTTGAGAAGTTTTGCATAGTATTTTAATATAATTTTTGATGGAAATCAATTATGACCTTCAAGTAAAGTACCACTTCCGGTGATTATGTAGTGACCAAAAAGAGAGGTTCATAACTAGATTTTACAACAATCCAAAATACAAAATTTCAACTTTCTACGGCTAACTGTTTTTGAGTTATGCGAAATACGAACGAACGAACGTGCGTACAGACGCCACAACGAAACTAGTCAGAATGGATTCAGGGATGGTCAAAATGGATATTTCCGTCGAAATCTGAAAACCGAAAATTTTCGCGATTACAGTACTTCCTTTACTTCGTACAAGGAAGTAAAAACAATTAAAATCTTGAGAAAAATTATGTTCGAGATATCGAAACGAAATGCCAATATTGATATTGGTACAATATTATTCATCTTTAAGAATATTGAACACTTTCGAATTGTTACTTCCTCAATGGACCTGTTTCATGTATTGTACAAAAAACAATCCGTGAAAAGCATCTTAAAGTGTCTTTGTAATCTTTAATCAGGTAGCAATTAAATCTTGCTAATTGAGTAATTATAACATTTATATCCAGAGTATTTTTTCTATCCTAATTGAAAGAAGTCCAGGTAAAGATGGGTTATGGAAACAGAGCGGGTAGGAGAAGGAATCGTGGAGGAACGCTGCTAACGGTACAAGTTCCATAAGAAGCATTGAGGATAAATCGGGAAGGAATTCTTATATCCTGGCATTACGACGGGACTCTTCGGGATAGAGATGTTCTTACCCGCTTCCAAAGGGACATTTACATAGATCTCCCTGGGTCAATTATCCCTGATCCTCGGCCCTATTCTCAGCTATTAGATAGAATATACTCTCTTGAATAAGAGGGAGGAGGGGAGGAGGAGGAGGAGAGGACTAATGCTGCAGTGTATCGGTCGAGCTGTTTGTCGGAGAAAGTGAAGTTGTATATTTCTTAACAAAATTTAGAAAACATAGATTAAGAAAAAGGTCCACTAGTAATTCCAAAAAATACGAGTACATTTATTATTAAAATTTTAATAATAAATTTATATTTTGGGATTATCAGTAGTCCTTTTTTACATTCCTTCTGCTAATAGGTAAGAAAATCATCATGATCGTGTCAAATTTTCGCTATCCAGTTTTCTACAAATTATTACATATCAAAGCCCCCAAAGTGAAAAAAAACATTTTTTTTTCGTCAGTTTGTATTTCTGTGCCCCGATTATCTTTTGAATCAACTGATTTTGTTGTTTTGTTTTTTTCTTTTTGTATGGTTTCGGCACCGATGGCTGTGTACCAAATCGGAAACGTGTTTTTCTATGGTAGACAAAACTGCCTTTGTCTAACGATTTTGATGAAATTTGCCTAAAGTCTTCTCCTGAAAGCCCTTTAAATTTTCATGTATTTTGCATACCATAGAAAAAGCAGCAAAAGAAGTTATGACGGAAAGTAAATTTGGTACAACTATAGATTAGGGGCGCGTTATCACTTGTTCCTCCCGATCTACCCGAAGGTTCCCGGACTAGTATACTCTAGCGCCATTTGTGCTAACTAACTGCTTTGCATTCAATTGTAACATTCGTGCTCATTGGAATTATTAACATTAGTATAGCTTTAATTATATATTATTTAAAATTAGTAGTGCTGTTAACTTTCACTCATTACGTTCGCCCAAGAAATAAACAAAACAGCAACGGATCCTTTTCAGTTGAGGTCGGGGTTTTATCGTAATTTCAATTATTACTTCTTTAAATAGATCACAGCTGACGACTTCCGCTCGCTACGCTAGCTCAAGAGATAAATAAATCCCAAACGTTTCTTTTTAGTTGAGGTCGGGTCCTTACCGCAATTTTAATTATCACTCCTTTAAATTATTACTACAACTTCCCCAAATCATCGGAAGTCGACAGCACTAACAATTTTGATTGATATGTAATTAAGGTAGTAATAATTTTAATGACTACGAATGTTACAATTGAATGCAAAGCAGTTAGTTAGCAAAAATGACGCTAGAGTATAGTAGTCCGGCAATCTTCGGGTAAGATCGGGAGTACCAGTGATAACGCGCCCCTCTTGTAAAGTTTTACAGTAAATTTTATTTGCTCATAATTCAATTTATAATACTCTTAGGAAAATTCTACGTAATCATATGAAAATTTTGAAATTCTCTACCTAACAAAAAAATCTAAATCGGAAAGATACAGTTAATTGGACTGTACCCTTGTTTATTTTAAAAATAAAACTGGGTATTATTTTTATAAAGCATTCTGTGCATGTTTCCGTGGAAACCCATTCACTTTTTTTCAGATGTTCGAATACCAATTCGAAAACTACATGTCTCCTTAAATCATCCCTGAAAAGATGCTCATTTGAAAGATAATTAAATTGTCTACAAAGCTAAACATAAACAAAAAAAATGTTTATCGAATATTATGAAAGACACATTAAACAGTTGTAACAATTGACTCTGCACTCTTAGTTCTTTCCTTTAGCCTGAGGATTATGTGTGTTTTGCTAATTTGCGTAAATTAATAATACATTACGACTGGAATCAATAGGCAAATTCCCCTGTGGCGTTTTCTAGAAATTTTTAGGCGGTTATAAATTTGCTATACTCCCTCGAATGATCCAATAACCTTCGACGAGTGTATCCTCCGCTAGACATGGCGGCCTCTCGACTTGTCAACACTCGCCTTTCATCGTCGATCAGCCGAGACACGGCCTCCTCGATCGAGGTCTCATGTCCGCTGTCGTTGTTCCCGGACCCGCCAAAACCCCTCCATAAAATAGCCGCGAGTTGCGAGCGAGACAGACGCCTTGTCGCACCAGTTCCTGTCCATAGCTCAGGCTCAGACATTCGAGAGGCAAAAAATAACGAGCAATTACGAAAGACAATAGGGGAAGGCCTCTCACTCCGCCCACCTCGTAGAAATGCCAAGGTTGGTAAACTATTACAGACATAGTGTATTTGTGCCGGCCAAAATGTGGGACTGTATATTTACGACCTTAGCTCGAGTCATAACTTATCTATAATTGAGCATTGTTCGTGCTTTACTGTATAATTGACACCTAGTGAACGTCGTTTATTATATAAATAGCTGTATTCTTATGATTTATCTCTTCGGAAATACGGGCCGATGTCTATAATGTAAACATTTGCTCTCGAGTCGTGAGCGTTTCTCGGCTCTTCCTAATGCTTCGTAATTGATTTCTGTTATTGCCAATGAAATATGGAGTCTGCGCCTAAGGATTATGAGCTGGGGTGCAGCATCAAAGCTAATATCGAAGTCAACTGCACAAAAGTGATTTCTACTGAACCACGATACTCTCGTCCATATTATTAGCTTCAGTATATGTTTCCAGGTCCCAGCTAGCTCATTAGAATCTGAGCCTCAGTTAGGTACATCTCTACAATGAATGTTTGAAGAATCATCTTTCTTTACCCAAAATTCCTTCGAATGATAAATCGTTTTTAAGTACAAGCAACGACATAAAACATCACTAGACGTATCTATATTCTATCTATATTCTATATTCTAGTATCTATATTCTACCAGCAGAAGCGACAATAGAAGAGCAGGCAGCTTTAGGTTTCAAAGTCCGTCAAATTATCAATGCTTTAAAACACAATACAGAGCAGCCCGAGATAAAATCTAAAGCTCCACTGCCCTTATTTTTGGTAAACTTGGAACCATCGCCAGGAGTCAATTCCAGACATCGCTAAGGCATATTTTCACATCAAAACATACTGTCACCACGTAACAAGGTGCGTCACCACATAAATCGAGTGTAAGTCGTACTGTTTGTGCTCAATGCCTGAGAGGACATCCTGCAACTACTAAGGCTGCAAGCAAACTGAAGAAATCCTTTCTGATGGACTGAGGAATAATCGATTAAAAATTAACCTACTATTTATTTGACAATTATTTTATTTTTATTTTGTTAAATTATTGCTATATCAATTATTCACACGGTGTTGACCCTATGTCCATATTGAAGTAAAAAATTGGATCCAAGATCGAAAAAAAAAATCTATTTCGCTACTATGGATGTCGATGAGGTGCATGCTTCCATATAACGAAAGTCTCCCCTTCCCCCCAAAGAGGTAGGACGACCTGGAGGCGAGAACTAGTCGGTCACGAAGGAGCCACCCGGAGTCACGATCCGGCTTCTGTATAAATCGATGGCGGCTTTTTACAAATTGAACGTTTTAGGAATAGCCGATTGTCTTTCATAAAAAGTAAACAATATCCCGCCCGTTGTTGAGGATTTATTGCCCAGGTCTCTTTCACAATGGCCACTCTTTGTCCGTTCTTCTTCTTCTTCTTCCTCCGCGTCTTCTTCTTCTCTTTTCTCCCCGTCAGTGCCATCTATATATCACAAATAACGTATTCGGTAGGCGGTGGCCTTGTCCGAATTCGGAGGTCCGCCCCAGCCCCTTCGATTTCCGATAACGATTTTATCGACAAAAAACAACGCTCTCTGGTAAGATTCCTATCATTTTATCGCCACAATTGGTTATCACATCCTTCTGTGCTGAAATTGGGCATTATAAATGAAGATCTATTAATTAATCATAATTAAAAAATTTCAGCTATCTTAAACCATATATCTTTCTAATATTTTGACTCAACAAGATCTTACGACAAAGTTGGTCTCAGGGTAAAATTTAGTTTTAGTAACGACTTCAAAACGCATTGAACAAAAAAAGTCTTTATTAAACAGAATATCTCGTACAAACATTTTTTTAGATTGCACAAATAATGTTTTAAAATGTTACTTTATCACTTTCAGATCCATCATTTCGTGATCCATCATTGGGTCTTCTGAAGAACCTGATGGTTGTGTGTGAACCTCTCTTTATGAACCGATCATAATCATCGTTAAATACCATTGGCATATGATTGGTTTGACTGCTCCTTTCCTTCTATTTCAGCACTAATGCAATTTTTATAAAAAAATTATTCAATTTTCGATGTTAGTGATCTTTAAGAATGGTTCTCATCTTTAGAAGGAAGCTTAATAACCAAGCCTTATTATTATATTATTTTATCTGTGTTCGATAAGATTAATCTGTTTAATTAAGTATCCATATTATAGTTATGATGAAATTTACAATAAACAGATTCATTCATTCATTACAATTCACCGTCACTGGTATCATAATGTTAACTAGAAGATAGCAATAAAAGTTATTTCACTAAAATATCTTAAAAATCTATCCAGGGTACAGCGGATAGATAAATAGATAAGTATTAAAAACCGATACCAGGAGTAAGAAATTGAAATGGATTTTGGAAAATACAAAAGAAAGTTGTTTTATTTAAAAACTAGTTTCGACTGTTATACATTCATCTTCGGTTCTAAAAAAATTCAAAAATAAGCAATTCAAAATATAGTTTGGTATTATTTTACATTTTAAATTAGATGTAATATAAATCAGTGATATATAACATTTATGAACTATGACTTTAATTAAGACAAGAAACCAAATACATGTTGGTACTCACTAACGTTTAAATGGATTAGATCAAACAGAAAAGCTTGTACTGGTTTCTTCCCGCATTGAACTAACAATGAACGAAAGGTGAGCAGGATGTTTATGTATAGAAGATATTTATTTGGTCATTTAAGCAAAAATCTGGATTGGATTTGAAGGATTTTATTATTTCAAGTGCTTCATCTATATTTAATTTGAGGCTGTTTTCAATGTGATGCATTAATTTAACTCCTGAGTCTTTGATGAATTTATGTTTTTTTTCTTCATTTAAATGAATTGCAAAGTTGGAATTCTCTAGCTTATTATTATATGCACATATATGTTCCTTTAATCTCTGATTTAGCGATCTTCCAGTTTTTCCCGTGTATTTGGCTGCACAATCATTACAATTTAGTTCGTATACTCCGCTTTTTTGGAAAGGTTCTATTTTGTCTTTAGGAGAAGAGAAATATGAGGATAGGTTTTTCTCATATAGGTTTTTCAATAAATAAATTTGTTTTATTGAAAGCTAGTTTCGAATTTTATACATTCATCTTCATTTCTAAAAACACCCACAAAAAAAAAATTCAAAATATATTTTGAATTGGTTATTTTTGAATTTTTTGTAACATATTAAATTAGATATAATATAAATGAGTATAAAACATTTATGAATTATGAATTTAATTTAGACAAGAAATTAAATACATATTGGTACTCACCAAGGTTTAAATGGATTACATCAAACAGAAAAGTTTGTACTGGTTTCTTCTCGCGTTGAACTAACAATGAACGAAAGATAGGCAGAATGTTTATAGGTAAACAGGTATAACTATAGACTAGGGGCGCGTTATCACTTGTTCATTCCTAAGTTACCCGAATGCTGCCGGACTAGCACACTCTAGCGCCATTTGTGCTAACTAATTGCTATGCATTCAATTGTAACATTCGTATTTATTGAAATTATTAAATTTGTTGCTGCTTTGATTAGATATTATTTAAAAGTACTAGTGCTGTCGACTTCCGCTCATTGCGTTCTCCCAAGAACTAAACAAAACATCAACGGATCCTTTTCAGTTGAGGTCTGGGCCTTATCAATTACTACTGCTTTAATTATATCATGCGGTCGACTTCCGCTCGCTACGCTCGCTCAAGAGATAGATAAACCCCAAAAGTTCCTTTTCAGTTGAGGTCGGGTCCTTACCGTAATTTAAAATATCACTCTTTTTAATTATTACAAAAATTTTCCCAGATCACCGAAAGTCGACAGCACTAGTAATTTTAAATTATATCTAATCAAAGCAGGAACAATTTTAATAATTCCAATAAATACGAATGTTACAATTGAATGCAAAGCAGTTAGTAAGCACAAATGACACTAGAGTGTGCTAGTTCGGCAACGTTCGGGTGACCTCGGAATGAACAAGTGATAACGCGCCCCTAGTCTATAGTTGTACCCGTTTACCTATAAACATTCTGCCTATCTTTCGTTCATTGTTTGTTCAACGGGAGAAGAAACCAGTACAAACTTTTTTGTTTGATATAATCCATTTAAACCTTGGTGAGTACCAACGTGTATTTGATTTCTTGTCTTAATTAAATTCATAATTCATAAATGTTTAATACTGATTTATATTACATCTAATTTAATATGTTACAAAAAATTGAAAAATAGCCAATTCAAAATATATTTTGAATTGCTTATTTTTGAATTTTTTTTTTGTGTGTTTTTAGAACTGAAGATGAATGTATAAAATTCGAAACTAGTTTTCAATAAAACAAATTTATAGAAGTGGCAAATAATTTATCAATCCCTAATTAAATAAGTATTTTCTTAAAGAGATACCAAAGTTAAAGAAACAATAAATCTAAATCACAAAAACCATAATGTAGTAAATTCGGAATTATATGTTGTATTCTTTCTCGTTTGTGAATATATAGGTTTATATACGATTGCTACTTAATGGTTACAGTCACTCAGTATAACTTTCTTCATTTTAACCAAGAAAATGGTCTTAGAATTAAAAAAAAAGGATTAAAATACTTAAAAAATGGATTGGTGTTTATAGTAGGGAATCAGAAAAAAAAATATTTTTTTTTTTATACGAGTTGAAACCATTCCAGCCCGAAGGACCAGAAATAGGTTCCTCCTCTACCGAGGGCAATTAGGCCCCGGTCAGGAAGGGATTTCCCAAGGGTCGAAAATTTTACGGTTTATGGGGGGGCAGAAGGGGGTGGTTTGCACAAGGGCGAGGCCAAAGAAAACTTGGTTGCCACCCCCACCCTTTACAATGGACATTGGTGGAAGGGAAGGCTGAATGGATCCACTTACGCTGTCGGTGAGCCTACATAAATCTACAGCTGGAATGTCCATTCAAGGTGGCTGTATTTTTCTTCTGTACGCCTAAATAGTTTTATTTCATAATGGTGCAGGAAAAGTGAATATTTTTAAATTCATAAATGTTATATATAAAAAAAAATTAAATAAATAAATAAAAATAATGATTTGAAGTCCTTAGTTATATCAATAATTATAAAATTTAATGATGATTATTAGCTACAGAACGGATCCTAGCGCATTCCATGGGAAAAGAAAATGATAGTGGCTATTACTGCTATATAAATATTTATTTTAACTTTGCAATATTTCCTCTAAATTGTATAGCAACTGCTAAATACAGACCAGAATATTAATTAACTGATACTTTATTTCTATCAATTATTTACAAGAATAAACCAAATTTCCTAGACTATCAAATTAAAAGTTAGTCTGAACTTGATCCTATTTGATATATTTCGGAACTTGTTTTGACAGTTTTTAACATATCTGTTACTTCTACCTTGTGGGGGAGATAAGTAAACAAATTTAAATAATCATTTAAGGTCGTGTGAAAAAAATAAATATTATCGGAATGAAAGAAAGGAACGGTTGGTAGCTAACAGAAAGAGAGGAACGAGACTCTTGGAAAGAAGAGATAAACTGCGAGAGCTCGTTAGGAAAATCCCTAGCAAAGTAGGTTGACTTACAGACGTAAAGTTTGTAGAGAATGTTTCTTTCGGAATTAAAACCTGAAGCTGAGGAATGCACTTCATGAAGATATCGAGACCGAAGTGCCTCTAACAAAATATTAAGGCAACCTGGTCTCAGAACTATGTCAATTCCGTCTTCAACCTAAGTCAAATGATCTAATTTTGTAAATCCTGTTTCAAGATCATTTGCTTGAATGCATCCAGTTAGAAGTAATAAGTAGTAGTTCCGTTCTTTGATTCAAATAAAGTCATAATAATAACATAAGGCACAGCGAACCCGAAGGCTCAATGTCGACATCAGCAATCGCTGTTTACAAACCTTCTTCCACCGACCACTGTCCATTATCCTCCCACCTACTTTTCGGTCTACTCCTCGGAAGTTCACCAATCGGCTTAGCGCTTAATAACATTTCAGGGATTCGTTCGCAAAATTCTTCCAGCTTTTCTAAAATTTCTATTTCCAAACAGGAGAGGAGAAAAGGAACTGTCTTGTATTAAACTCGAAAGTAACCTTAAACTTCTCGGAACAATAAATACCGATTCGAACATTGTTTAATACACAAACCTACTAAAATTACTAACTTCTTTGGTAATTCTTGCTCAGTCAAAATATTATGTAGCTTCTCATTTTGTAGCCTTGTACAACAAAAATTAAATAATATGTTTTAAAAATAAATGTTTGGAGCAGGATATTACCTATTTTAATAATAATTATAACTAAACTTAAAACCTATGAAGAGCCTTGGATACTTTCTTGCCAAGTTCTGAAGTACTCTGTTTCTTGACCAACGGTTTAGTACGTAGGTGAATTGGTCAGAATCTCGATAGATGGAGCCCACTTTATACAGGCTGGATGAGCCCCAGGTGGGTCTCCCGACTCCAGGATCACTTATTACCTAAATTACTTATTACCTGCCACAGACAGACTCGAACCTGGGATCGAGAGCTCGAAACGGGACCTTACTCACTGAGCTATCTAACTCTCTACTATAAGAGTAAAATGAAAATAAGCATTATCTAATTAAAATTAATTTTTAGTCTACAATGAACAGCCTGAAAATACTTAATATAATGAGATCTCAACCTCACTTAAAAATGCAAACCTGCAGCCAAGTAATTTAAAAATTCAAAGTAATTCGATTTAATTTTTTGAACAGTTATCCTTTTAAATTTCCAGGAAATGATTTATTTTCTAAATAACGTGACATGACGTTGCAAGGATTTTTGAATGCATATGAAAATTTTAACGAAGATCGATTGCTTTTAAACTGTGTTTACCAAATAGTGGGCCATCATTTTCAGGCCTTTATATGAGAAAAATCAATATTTTATAGAACTTTTTTTTAAAGTTTCAATACGTTATGTGTTCTATAGTCACGATGGCATTTGAACAACATGTTAAGAACATTTTAAATAAGTAAAAATTTGGGTAAATATATAAGGATGAATGAGCTCGGTGTGATGCAGTTTTTTGTTGTATTGTTCATTAAAATACCAAATGAGGGCCTCGTGATTTATTCTATATCATTTCAGATAGTAGACAATAAAATCAAATATTAATAATGTTGGCAGAATGATTAATTATAGTGCAATAATTTTATGAGCATCAATAAAGATCCATGAAAAAATAAACTAATGCTGTAAACGAAGGTTGATTCCGAATTTAAGAACGCATCAAGATCCTGTTAGGTATACATCATAGAATATAATAATCGAAGATGAATTATACAGGATTTACATAGTATTTTGGGAATTTACTTTGTACAGCTTGTTGTATTAAGCCCATAAGTGTAATGAAATAAGCAATTCATATTAATATATAAGAAGTCTGTACGAATACATACAGAATATCTGTATAAATACGGTAATTTAAGCGAAAAGCTATTTTACAAAGTACATAACACAAATCTGCTGGCACGTAAATAGTGACATCTTCTAAACTATAAGAAGAATTTATTTATTTCAACGGTGCGGAGGAGGGGGAGAATAGCCTTATATATAAGAAGTCTGTATATATATATATATATATATATATATATATATATATATATATATATATATATATATATATATATATATACGGTAATTTAAACGAAAAGCTATTTTACAAAATACATAACTCAAATCTGCTGGCACATAAAAAGTGACATCTTCTAAACTATAAGAAGAATTTATTTATTTCAACGGATCGGAGGAGGGGAGAATAGCCTTACACATTTCTGTATAACAATAAATAGTCTGTTCTTCATTTTAAATTATTGTTAAAGTTTTCGATAGAATTTTGTTTTGTAATATTGACGGATTCAGCCTAAATGATAAAAATATTCCTATTTGGTCTATTTTCAAAGCTGAAAAGTAAAACAATAATGAGAAACCTTTATTTAACTATAATTTCTAATCTTCTGAAAGTTTAATAGTAGCATACTCCCCTTTAAAATTTCATTTCTTTATTGGCATTACATTTATATTTTGATTATTTCTTCAACCAACGTTTCGGAGTGTTCCTTTGTCATCAGGGTTTTTTCCTCTAAAATTCCACAATACAATAGGAACACCATACATTTTTTTAAACATGATTATACACTTTTAGTAAATTAATTAAAAAACAAAATAATTTATCACCTTAAAAGCACTCTGAGGGCAATAATATTAATTAATTAATAATCTATAATCATGTTTAAAAATATTAATGGTGTTGTTATATTGTAGAATTTATGAGAAAAAAAAAGTGAAGACAGGGAAACAGTCCGAATCGTTGGTTGAAGGAATAAAAATAATGTAATGAAAATAAAGAAAAATTAAAAGGAAGTTGTTGTATTCACTAACAGCATAAAGCGCTTTTTTTTATTTTAATTGTAATTCAATAAACAACATTATTAAGCCGTAAAAAATTAAATGTATGTATTAGAAATATAATTTCACACAAATATGGTTTCAAAGCTTATTAATGTATTTATAACTTATAAGTTTATAATGCTTACTTATAAGTAAAATTAATAGGTACGCATATGACAAGGCTGATCTGTAGTCCTGAAGCTATCATCCAGAAAACTTTAACATGTTGTCAACATAAGCTTCGCTGTAGTGTATTGTTGTTTAATATGATAAAATTTGGCTACTAGAATAAGTTTTCTGAGATCCATAAAGTTTATTCAACGTAATATTCTTCTATTAAGATATTTATGAAACTATTCTAATGTATAAGTACCTATCTTGATTATATATAAATTATACTTTTATAGTTTATTGACATTATATGAGAAAGGAACACAATCAAATGACAAATTTCTTACAAATATATGTTGAACTGCTATAAAACCTCTCATTTTACTCATTTTACTTAGTCTCATTTTAACCTCTCAAATTACTTGGTAAGATCTCAAAACCGTTTCCTTTTCGCCGAATAACATCCTCTCTCTCCGCTTCTACCTCCTCGCTGATAATATGGAAAAGCCTCCCCTTCTTAGGTCGTTCAATCTTGGAATCGATCCCGGTAATTTCCTCTTCGGCTTGGAGGAGAAGTCTATCTGTTTCAATTATTCCTCGAACCCCAGGCAGAGAGTTGTTAATAAGACAAGGAAAGCCCAATAAATCCTAGGATATCATGGAAATGGAACAACTAGAGTACAAATGGAGTTGAGAGAGTTTGACAGGCAATTTGCTCTCAATTATAACCATCCTCCGGCTAAGTCGATAGGAGTAAGACAAATAAATGAAGTGGAGGGAGAAAGGGTTTGGTCGGTGGTGGTTACGAAGGGGGGAGAGGGTAATCGCTGAATTTGCATGTTCAAAGGGTAAGATGAATCATGGGGTGTTGATTAACAGCGGATTAGGGGCACATCTGGGCTCCCAACCGCTATATCCTATTATATAGTCTCTATTTATATATTTACTTTATATACCTTTATTATCGATACTTTGATATGAAGGAAAATAAATCAATTCCGTAGTGTAGAAAATGAAACTAGATTCAAAATTTGTATTTTTAATGCAAATTAGCTCACAACAGTACATTCAGTCATTATAATCAGGATTATACAGCTTTGAAAACATTATTTTATGTTAAAGAGAAAATATTAACCGCTTTTTGGCCGAGAGGTCACTATTTTGTGTAAGGTTTGTCATATTTGTAAAAAAATATGGAACGCCATATATATATATATATATATATATATATATATATATATATATATATATATATATATATATATATACCTGATTTCGGATCGCCCAGTGTTAACAATGAAAATAACAATAAAACCAAAAATAAATAATCAAATTAATTATAGTTCAAAATGAAATCAGTTTACCCGTTCAAAAGACAATCGTGGAACAGAAACTCATATAATCGTTCATAATAAGCGCGACAAAATAGGATTTTTGAAGTTCTCATTTCTAGTTGAGATTAGTTGATATTTGTAGGGATTCTGCAATGTACTGTGGCCTTAAAAGAATGAATTGAAATGTTTACATTTTCTTGCCTAGAGAGCATTTTTTGTTCCAAATAAATCAGTTATTTTCTTCCGGCAAGGTGTCAGTGCTTCAATTTGTATTTCTGTATTCCCTTTATGTCGGCTCTCCAAGTAGGCAAGTAAATCAAATCTATAGTATAAGCAATAAAAATTAATATTAATTATTATTGCTGCTTCAGCCTATTGTTACCTAATTGACAAGAATAGATAATACTTAAAGAGTTAGAGAATATTTAGAATTGATAATATCCTGAAAGCCATTGAAAAAAAATCGCAGGCGATTGTAAGCTTCTCATTTCGTATTTTTTGCTTCTGAATACTTTTACGATGTTGCTGTAAAAAATAAAAAGGTAAGATATTTTTCATTACCAAGAAGCAACCATGTGGTGAAAAACATGGACCTCTTTTCACAATTTGAAATTCAAGGCTCTAAAGAGAGATATAGTTCGGGAAATCCTGATGGTTCTCCAAGAATGACTTTCCACGACAAATAGTGAGGAAGATGTGCTGAGTAAGTTAACAAATGTTAAAAAAAATGTGATTTAAAATGTGTTCGACCTCATTCAGATCGTCATTCACAATGCGTGCTCTGGCATTATCCCACATTAAACAGAATATCTCGCCGCTGTAGGGCCCAATTGGCACTACGTATTCCTCGATTATAAAATTGCTCCCATCTTTAGGTTTGAGACCAACTCTTACCTTATCAGTAAACTATACTCTTCCTCAATTTTCCAATGTCCAATTCACATGTTTCCTTCCAAAGAGAGGCCTTGCTACTTTGCGAATGAGCAGGTTGCCGAACGTAAGGTTATTTTTATTAAGTCATCTTCTTACAGTATTTCTCGAAATTGAAACATTACCGATTAGTTATTGCATTCAACCTAATTTTTAGGCCAAGCTAAACATGAATCAGAAAATTTAAAATTCAATCACATCATTCATTGAAAAAACAAAAATCAAGTCTAATAATAATTCTTTTTTAATCAATTTGTAACATTTTGAATCTTCCTTAGTTGTAGTATTTTCTAATTTTTCAATAATACGCCTTTTTAAACTCATTTTCTATATTTTTATGTTTAGCGACATGACATACGGTCAATTATCTTTGTAATTTGTGAAAAATCGTTTACATGCTTGTGTGTGTTGGCATTTCGTGATTAATCAAAAAAAAAAATAAAAAAAAAAAATAGTAGAGGTCAGTGCAATAAGGCTTAATTTAAAGCTAGAACGATATTAAAAATTATAATATCAGAATAAACCCATTAATTAAATACCATAAAGATATCACCAAATGGTGCTTGTGTTCATTGGGGGGTACGGTGAGCGGAAATATAATTGTCATTCAGGTTAAACTCAAATTACAATGTGAAGAAATATAAATTATTTTTTATATTGTAGTTTTTTTGTATATTGTAGTCAATGCCCTAAAAATTATCTTATACCGTAAAAAATAATTCGAAATCAATTTGCTTCTCTAAGGTTTAGTCAAAGGTAAATAACATTGTCATCTTAACCTTGTTGTTTCGAATTTCCTACTCCGAGTGACTTTTTTTTTCATTATTTCGGTAATCACTAATTTTTAGATAAGCTTGAAACTAACAAGTTATTTCATTTCCAGGCTTGGTTTCGAATTTAACATTTATTACACGGAATAATCCCTAGTCGCGGACCAATCAGGCCTCGCGGCGGATGAACAATAGCCAATCAGAACTGGCATGTATTTAGACAGGAGGTCCCAGAGGAGGACCGTGAACAACCACAGCTAGGGTTAGTGTTTTTTAAAAGCAGGCATTTTTTTCTTGTCTCTGCACCCACGGGACACTTTGACAGCTGTCCGATACGCTCTGACAAGAGTTTTCGTTCCCGAGAGCGCAGTGTGGTTTTTGTGGGATGGTTGTTTGTTATGTTTTTTATTGTTGAATGATATGTTTTTATGGGTTTCGAAACGGCATATCATGTTGTTATGTTGCTTCTTACAATAGGAATAAACATTTGGAAGACTTTAGTACATGCTTTCTGAACTACTTATGATCAAATCAATTTACTATAATTTTTTTTCTTTATATCCGTTATTTTTAATCTTAGGCTATTTAAATTCATTCACGGCAAATAGTTTTGAGGCGACTTTTGAAACATCATGAGCACAATTGAAAACATATTTTTCAATTAAATTAAAAAAAATAATATAAAATAAAACTATTATTATTATAAAATCTATTCTTCCATTAATGTAAAATTATTCAATTCTGCTCTATATTAATTATATATGGTGAAGGTCATACAAATATTTCTTTGAATATAATTTTTTTTTTATAATCTTTTTTTGAAATTTAGGTGTAGGCCAGAACGACGACTGAGTCGTCAGTAATTAGTAGTTACGTCAATAGTCGATTTTTAGACTATTTACAATTTTTTTTTTGGATATAATATGAGTGGGAATTGATGGAGGTGGTATTTACGCCCATAGTAAATTAAAACCTGAATTTCGAATTTTTGACGCACAAGCCTTTTTCAAAATACAACGTCGTTTTGTATTTAAGAAGCTCCTGATCATATTCTCTTGATATTAGTTTCTGCCAGATTGATATACTTAAGTTTTGATTAGATAATTAAAGACAATTACGTGTTCCTCACGGTTTTAATATAATAACAAATATAATAACTGATAATTTGGTGTTATTTTCGTAGGGAAATGGGAAATGAAGGAGAGAGATTAAACAATTGCGAGGGACGACTTGAGAGAAATGGAAATATTATGGTCATTAAAATAAGTTCGACCAACTATTTTATTTTCCCATTGAGTTTAGTTTAGATAGTAAAAGACCTATAAAATATATCTAATATATTTATCATTAATGACTGGAGTCTAACAGCAACCTGTCAAAGATGGAATGTTAAATATATATAACAAATTTGAGTTTTTACCTTTACTAATTATATTTCCGTAGTCTTTTTGACATAAAAATATTTTTTTTTTGTATTATCTATAACTGATACGTGAAATTGTCCTGTTCAAAACATAATCGCTTGGATACAAATGAAATTTTCCACACACGAAGCATAGATTCAAAATTAAATAACGGGAAAAATAGCCTGACGATATTTTGCCAATTAAGAAATCAACAGGACAGAAGGAGATAAAAAAAAAATATGAATACATGAAGACAAAATTCTGCACATCTCACATCCTAAAATATACCAAATAGAGACAGCACTCCACTCTGTCACCCACCCACTCACAAACACACACACACACACACACACACTGAAGGAAAAACGGGATTTCATGACAATAGCTGGGAAAGGTTATATTAAGAGCCATAAAAATAACTTCAATAATAAAAATAAAAGTAATAAAATAACAAATATAAAAGGAAAAGGAAAGTAAAAATGCACAGGAGCCTTATGAAGAAAAAGTGGATATGCGGCTAATTAAAAAAAGTATTTGTTTCTAATCGTAATCATAAAAATATATTTTTTATTAAAAAACTAATATTCAATAAACACAGTAGCCAATGAATTTCGAGTTAATTCAAATACTATTCAAATTTATATAGAATGTTTTAAAATAAAAAACAAAGCAATGCACTGTGTTACCTATTATTGGTATTTTCAACCAGATGGTAAAGTATAAGGATGGCATTTAAAGGCAAGGAAGGGTCCGAGGACTCATGGAACTTTGCATGATGTGAATAATTATTTGGAATATTTAAAGGATCTAATAAATTTTAAAAAAAATTGAAAATACTTTGTAACTTAATATTAGATTAATATGTGATATTCGTTATCCTCAAATAACAATTGAATTAGTCATAATAACAATACTATCATTAGGTAATACCATCATATTACATTGACAAACGAAATCCTACACTAATATTATACATTAACATTTATTATAATTGCAATATTTCTAATTTGGTAACAATATTTGGAGACAATATTTTATCACACAGATATGCTACTATATGACTTAGGAAAAATTAAGATTTGCTTGAAATTCTTTTATGACTTCTGCATTTTAAATATATAATTAGTAAGCAATACCTGCCTATTTATCTACCTTATCGATTTATTTTGTACGTTATTTTATTTTATAACTATCCGTTAGATATTAATGTTGTTATTTTTCAGATAATGTTTATATATGTAAACATATATATGTTTATACTCATATTTACGTATTATTTCGTTATTACCGTTTCTTGTGTGCCTGGTGTAGTTCATTATTGAAAGTTCACAATTAACCAGGTTTTAATGGATCTTTTTAGAAACGGAAATATTAAGAAGCACAAACTGCTACTTGAATGAACCATACTTTTGTAATTTTACGTATTCAACGACTATTTATTTATATTTATGTATAATATAGTAGAGACAGAATGTTGTGCCTTGGGGTACGCGGTGGTGTTTAGACTGGAGGTCGGTGGTGTTTAGTATGCTGCCCCCAGCTAGAGCCCGTATTGATTCAGTGTCCCACCAGCTCCATACCGTCTCCTCTCTGTATACACCTTACCGCTGTCTATATCTCTATGTATATACGTTAAGATACATAACTACCGAAGTGAATCACTGGTTAAAACAATACTACAGGATGCAAATTTTATGTAAATAAAATGTAAAGTTTCCAAAATGCTTCAAGAAAATTCGTACACGAAAATTCTACCTAGTAAGAAGATAATTAAATAATTAATTGGGATGATCTAAATGCATTTGTCACAATTTGTTTAATATATATATATATATATATATATATATATATATATATATATATATATATATATATATATATATATATATATATATATATATATATATATATATATATTAATACTAATGACTGTTGTAAAGGTCTGATCATTTTCAGAGAGAAGATTGTACCTCAGAATTTCTATGAAAATAATATATGACACTATGATTGATCAATATGACTTAAAGAACCATGATAAGCAATCATGTAAGAGTACATAAGGGTAATTACATTCCATGAAACATACAATATATTAGTATGTAGATACTGGGAGGTAAGATAGACACAGATATGCTTTCAGCAAACGTTGAGTTCAATTAGATAAGTAATTGATTTTAATTATATCTAAATAACAAAATCATTATACAATTAAGACTTCTTAAAGTCAAGACCATTTCTTCTTTTCTTTTTTAATTTATCAAAGAAAGATGAGGTCTTAACAATCAAAATTAATGTATTTTTATCAGATTTTTGAAAAATATAGTTCCAGTTCCTGTTCCTGTTACTGTCATCCATAGTAATTTTAATAACTATCTATTTGAAACAAGATGCTTATTTTAAAATATCGGTTTTAAAATTAACTATGAAATATCACTCAATAACTGATTGTGAGTTTAGAAATACAAGTTATATAAACTTCACTAAGCTTTCCTATTACTCATTTGTTATAATGTTCTTTGTAACAGTTAATGGAAAAAAAAAAAATCATTTTTAAATCTTAAAAGCCAAGTTTCCTATTCACTTAGACTACTTCTACAAATGTTTAAATCTCCAATTCGAAAACAAGAATAAATTAAAAAATGAACAAAACTCTGACGATGATAATATTGCATGTGTGTCAATATTTCCACAATAAATTGCAACATTACTCAATTCCTTAATATAATAAGATTACCTGAGTAATATAGTAAGGTAATCATAATCGGCCATCCGACAAGGGAAGTCACAGAGGCATTCCTTGCATTTTGATTTTACCACCAAATAGACTTGGCCTAGAGGTCGACGAAGCGAAGACCAAGTTAATAGAGACAGAGTACCCTAAAAGACCTGGAGATATTGTGAGCATAGGCACGAAAATTTTTGCGAAAGTGTCGGAGTTCACTAATATAGGGTCATTAGTGACAAATGACAATAATGTAGCGGCTGAAATTAAAAAGAGAATTGTGACTCCCAATGGATGCTATTTCTGCTTACGAAAGCAGATTTGTAGTCAGTCGCCTTTTATCAAGACAAACCTTAGTCCAGCTCTACGAAATCTTGATACGGCACGGGCACTCAGTAAAAATTACGACATCATCTCCTGATCTTTGAAAGGAAATTTTTTTGAAGAATATGGATTAAGCCAAACTGATGGACAATGGAGGAGACGATCCAACCAGGAATTATACGTCATATTTCTCAAACCCAATGTCGTCCAGACTACTGATAGTCACAATCTGAATTGTGCCGACTATGATGGGCAGGGCATGTGCCAAAAATGGGAAAGGAGAAAATGTCGAAGAAGCTCCTCATGCATCCACTGTACGGCACAAGAAAAATATTGAAGGCCTAGATTGAGATGGCTTGATGGCGTGGCTGAGGATGATTGGAGTATTCTGGGAATAAGGAACTGGATGGGATCTGCACAAGACAGGAATAAATGGCAGAAGCTGCTGGAGGAGGCCAGAACTCGAAACGGGGTCGTGAGCCATTATTATGATGGTGATGATGATGATGACGATGAGTAAGGTTAAATATTACTTAACCTTACTATCTTCCAATTCCCGTTAATCCTCCGAGGTGTATGGAATGAAAATGGTACTTCTACCTTTTAGCATAGCCAATTTTGGAATGCTACTAATGGACATTTCAAATTAAAGTCATTTCATTCATGCATGTAACTCATTTACTTATATTTTGTAAACAGATATTAATCAGGTGATAAAATTTAAAAATCAGTGTTTATCAATTAAATTTACTTTTATATTCATGCTTTAAAAAATCATTTATAAAAGCTAAGTATTCAAGTTCATCCTCAGCACACGTCCTTTCTCTTAGAGGACAGCTAATGTCAAGTTACGTTTTATTCCCATATCATAATATATATCATAGCCCGCATCTTCAGAACGTAATAATTTTTAAGGAGCCAGGCTGTGGAAATCCATAAAAAACCTTAAGAGCATTTATCCTGGATTAATAACTCATCCTTTTTTATTCCTCACCGTCACTAATTGGATGTGTAATAACCATTATAAATACAGATACGTTATCTTCAGGCATGCGAGAGTAAGACCAGTAGCTCTGCGCCTTTCTCCGGATGATTCCAAGATGCGTGGATTATAAACTTCATGAGCGTGAATAAAATATACTGGATTCTACTTTTAAAAATACGTTGAAGGTAAATGTAGTATTAACCTTTTATGAATAATATAGATGTATTACTATTAGCGAACTAGAACTATTTGCTTATCAAATCGGTTACTTAGATATTTTTAGTTGGCATAATATAATCCTTTTTTATCATAAGATTAGACAGCTTCAATTTCATTATTAAACTCGGTTATTCATGGGTATAGAGCGATCGTTTTCCGACACAGATAGCACTGCTGCTTTCAGTCATATATTTTTTTCGAATGAGCCCAACGTATTTTTATGTTATTGAATGGAAAATAGATCCCAGTTTTTCTGATGAAATATCATGATATATTACTACTAACATGATATACTCGTGGTACAAACACATTTGACACATCGGCTCTTTGGAAGGACAAGGTTCCAACAGACAAAATCGAAGAAAATCAGTGATTATTGTGACAAGATCCTATTTGACTTCTGCTACAAGTATAACGTATTCGTGCTGCAATATGTGAAAAATAGCCGCATGATCAGGTGCCAATTTCTTTCTCTTTAGAGGTTGCTTGCAGCAGCAGTTTTAAAAAGAAGAGATAGAGAGAAGGTTAATAATTTATGTTGCCAATATGTTACAATGTTTTTGTAAATGTTCTTTACTCTCCGTTGTGAAAACAATCGAATAGTACCATATCAATAAATCACTTCAGTAGGTAGACAGATAACTGAATAATGTGTTACTCGAAAACATATGGAGTGTCTGTTGGAACCTTGTCATTCCAAGGGATCAACATTTGAAGAATGTTGAGCAGTGACTTAGCTGCTAAACGAAACTAAATATACAGAACACTGACAAATACCGTAACCATCTCGTACTCCGGTCTGCTATTGTGATATAAAATTACCAGCTATTTTCACAGTTTTATTTTCTTTCGTGATAAAGGAAAATCACAGTAAAAAATTAGAGATTGCTAGTTCAGGAAAAAAACTAAAGGTATATCAAAGAAATAGTTCTGGAGTGGAAATTTTAGGAATCCTCTAGAAAAACAAGAACACCGGAGACCTATAGGACAAGATGGATAACAAACGGAATAGAATATTAAGTAATTTCCTATTAATATACCTCAATCTGTTGACTCAATATTAATCTCATAATAATGATTATAAATTGATTATTAATATGTTGTTAAACAGTATACATATGATACAAATATTTATATTTATATCAATGTTAATATAGGTATGTATTATTATAAATGTTTACACGACATTGTTCTGAGAAACTTTTGTTTATAGGGTATATCAGATTCAGCACCTCCCTTGATTCAACAATTGCTCTCTGATGAGTAAGTACCTATATGCGTATTGTTATCTGTAAACACACTATATATTTTTTTATTATTACAAAAAGTAAATAACATTCATGATTCTTAATGAATCAATTGGAAAAAGTAAATGAAAAATTTCCCTAAAATGAATAATATTTTACTATGTATGTATATGAATTCATATTTTCTTCATTATATTTATTTCGTTTTATTTTATTGTTTGTCTTAATATTTTTTTTAATTTTACATTTTTTATTCATATTCCCAATGAACTGATTTGATTAAATATAGTAAATTTATTTTATTTATAAATATATTAATTTATTTATATTGCATTGAATGAAATTTTGAAATTAACGGAGATTTTGCTGCTTTCTTAAAAATGGTTTCACTTCGAAATTCAATAATTATTGCAAACGTTATCACTTACTTATCAAAATAATATTTAAAGAAAATAACAAACAGCGTAGATTGTTGGTAATGATGAACTATGAACGCGGCATAGGTTTAATTCAGTATTAAAACAACCAAAGAACTAGTTTACTCTGAGACTAAAGGAGATCATTATTACATTTTTTTAAATCAAGATACATTTTTTTTACCCCTTAGAGTAAATTACAGCTTAGTTCCACGATAAATTAAATTCGCGAAAATTATGAACTGCAGATACCTCTCTAAAATGGTGGCTCAAATGCATTTCTGTATAATGTAAGAAACTTATAAGAAAATACTCTAGATTATACTTCTGACTTTTGTTCCTTAATGTAATTCATAATTAATTTACCGTTATTCCTTAAGAGTTACATAAACTATTACATGGATAGGCGTTTGCCCTAGTCCTAAGGCCATATCCTGATACGGCGGAACTGGACCGCACTCGCTGGACACTGGACAAATTGATGGCATTCGCTCCAGAAGGACGCCCATTAGCTTTATCCTTGCCTCCGGTTATGGCCGTAAAGAATAATCTTCTACATACCTTATAGAAGTAGAGGCAGGCAGATATTAATCGCAGGCTGTGGACCAACAGGTAATGGCCATCCTAGGTAAGAAGTGGTCAGCTAGATATGGAGGAAGAGGTTGCGCTGTCCTAGCCGAGTTGTTGCGCCAAAGACAGAATAATTAGCCACACTAGCTGTTCTCAAACACAGGTGTAACGCTTTATTATTAATTATTTGTCAAGAGTTGTGACTAAATTATTTAAATTATGTATGTTTCTTTTCATTGTTTTGTCTTTCCTGTGTCTTCCGTAATCTAGAAGTATTCAATCAAACATTTATAATTTGACATTTCCAAAGAAAATTATTATGAATCTTTAAATCGGCGTGTTAGTCATTCCTGCTCTTCAGATACCATATAGACAAATTTTGTAATGGTAAAGATAAAATAAAAAAATATTCATAAATGATTTCAAAATTAAACTGGAATGTTGAAAAAAAAACAACTAAAGATTTAGCATGAGAAAGGCAATTAACAGAAAGAGGAGAGGGAATTTTAAACAAATAGATTTATAAACATACATATGAATACCAAAAAGTAAAATAAAAAGTGGTCTATATTCCCAATCTGTTTATTGAACAATCTGCCACCTCTTAAGTTTCTTTCAATACAATAAATTATATTTAATTTATCTTTTTTTGTTTTGCTATTAATCTAAAACGGCCTTCGATCGTTGAACTCCTTTCTGTTTCCCTAAAAGTGCGGTAAAGCCCCTTCCTAAAGAGGGGGCAATAAGCGTCATACAGGCAGCCGGAGACCACATAGTGATGTAGAGGGAGCCAGATGGAGAACAGAGTGTATGTGGGGTCTACACCGACCTCGTTTACCCTTCACTGTAGACCACAACACACTAATATTCTCTTCATCTCCTCAAAGGGTTGGTTTGTTGTGGCTTCGGCCGTGCGGTTGGCATTCGCTGATTATTCTACTTGAATGGATATACAATATAAGCACGTGCAGCCCAGTGTACAAAACATGTTTAAGTTCATTTAGTCAATTATGACACAGGTATTAGATTTACGCTGTCATCTAGGCCTTATCAATTGATTTAATATCCATTTTCATTCAACTATTCTTTGAAACCCCGGAGTACTAAGTAAAAAACTAGCCCATTCCCCAAATGTTATCCATCCTTAGGGGCAGTCAGACAGTAATCTAACCCATAACAATAACAATTTATCAAATAAAATGCTCTAAATATATTATTTTTAGTTTTAATTTAAACTATACAATTCCTTAATTTAAACCTAAATTGAAAAATAAAATGAACGATTCCTAATTTTTTACATGAGGAAATTCCCACAAAACACGTATATGATCTAATGGAATTAGATTATGAACCTCTCGAACTACATGTTTGTTGAAGTTGAGCAGGTGGCTACTTTTTTGTATAAATTACGAATTACTTGACTTATGGCAGAACTTTTTCGAAGCATAACATGCTTAGGAAAATTTTTGTCGTTTCGGGACATCAACCTGTGTCCCGAAACACAGTTTTGTGGATAGTAATGGCCAGTTTTCTTTTATCAGATTTTTTTTACATCGCAAACATATGGTATTGATTTTGCAAGTCGCCTTCCATGATAAATATTATATGTATCGCACTTTATAATGTTAGTTATTGCACACTTTTCATCTATAGAAAGATAAATCAGAATATTTATTTGATTAGCCTTTTTAAAGCTGTATAAACATAGAAAAGCTACTTTTATATGCTTATAATTATTTTATCGAAATAATCCAAAATAGGATAAAAAATATTTTCTTACATGATCAGGCGCATAGTGTACAGAGTGCAACAATTAGAAGTATCACTGTTGAAATTGCAACTAACAATGAAGGGAAAGGAATATAAGGGTCAGAAAATCGTCATTACAATGTTACAATGATCTACATTTGGAAGGGCGTATCTTTAAACAGAACTGCTTAGAACATTTTACCCTTACATGTAAAAAGGCACCATTCGAAATTACAAAAATGTTGCACTTTTTGTTGCACATAGGCGCGACCGCTGAAGGGTTAACGATAATTAATACAAAACAAATTAGTGACATTTTTATGGTTAATTTCAAACCAAAATATTTCAATAACATGCGATTAGTTTAATTATAAATATAATAAGATATAGATAAGTAGTGCATTTGCTTAGTATATCTATTTATAAAAAATATTAAAGGGAAATCTGCTTTTTTTTTTAAACATAAATATTGAATTCGGGGTCAGATTTCTGATTTGTATAAACAGATTTCATCTTTCACAGGAAGGAGATTTCTATCTTTACTATTAATAGTTTTTATATAAGAAAAATCTTTATCACACATCAACGGTGTTGGAAACTGCAGTAATAAATTAATTGATTTTCTATGAATTGTTGAATTTATCCAAAACCATGTTTTTAAATTTCACTTTCAATGACCATCCCATTGTTGATCACAAAGTTCTTTTTCTTTTAAGATTAGATTCTTAGGATGAACGGAAGTGCGAGAGAATGTATTCCTAACCCAGTCGTATAGCTTAGTCGAAATTCTGTAGCTAGCTATAGGTGGGATACAATAAAACTTTAAATATGTTGGTAGACATCTTCACTTATTAGTTCCGCCAGTAATTCAAACACTCCATTTCGCAAAATGATATCCCTTTTCACAAAGCTAATTTACGAGTTATAACCATCCATATCCATAAAACTTAAGTTAGTATATTTACGAGTAAAACCGAGCCTAGCCGAAAAGCCAAAGGCAGCTTTTTTTCAATTGCCACCAGCAGTCTCTTGTCACAGTCACATCTACTTCCTTCACTCGAGTGAAGGAATAATTACCCTTTTATTCTACCCATATAGACCAAATTTTTGTTTTTCGTTTTTATGATGTGTGTGTGTGTAATTTCCTTAGTGATTTTTCATTATTAGTGATTCTTACAGAACCCTTAGTGATATTTCGCGAAACGCAAGGATTCTGGGGAACCGTGGTTGGGAAACACTGATATAGGTATTATCGTTTCTCGTTAGCCTAGAACAGGAGTTCTTAAACTAAAGAAGTCCAAGGACCCCCTCTTGAACAAAATATTTTTTTGCATACACCATCCCAACTCTAGACACTTAAATGTGTACTAATTATTGTTTAGTTATGTTAGTAACTAGTTAGGTGACAACAAATACAAAAAGTATTGAGTCTAACATAGTTAAAATGACTTTGTTAGATGTTAATAAAATAAGTCAGTTGAATAAAAGCGAAAATTTGGAGGATGTAAAGTTATTGCCAAAATTATTTCGCGGACAATTCTGGTAATAGCTACTTCGACCCCCAGTGTTCCGCGGATCTCAGTTTAAGAATGTATAGCCTAGGAGGTCCGTTATTCATTCTTAATAAAAAAAAATTTAAAAAACGCTAAATGACGCTATAGACAAATAGTCTATCTATAGACAAATCTCGTAACATGTTTACTAGCGTCTAATAGGCTGATGAGTTCAACTTCCTTCTAATTTAAATATTTAACCTTTTTTTATTATTCATCGGTGGAATGTTGTGCCGACACCTAAATTCATAATAAAGGTTCGGAAAAGTCATCGCAATGTCTTTATTTGTACTGAAGCGACGAAAAGATTAATGACCCTTTTTTTTCTGTGGTCCTCTGAATACCACAGAATACCAGACAGGCAGAGACTGGATTTACACGAAGCAAAAGTAATATACAGGCACCATGTCGTATTGTTGACTCCAACCAAACACAATATAAGACCGCCGGAGCGGACTCGATGTTGTCCTATCGACTTTGTGCCTATGTATCGATATCGGTAGTGGAGTAATTAGGCGGGGAGCGTGCGGCATTGTTGGTTTTTATTGAACGGAGCCGACAGTCAGTCAGTATCAAAGAGTCGTTAGGGCTGACAGCTCTCCTGTCCGCGAGCCATTCTTCCACCTCCTCTCCCTGCCTGGATTATATCCTCGTTAGATCCACCCCAGCTCCGGAGGCGTCAATGATTATATTCGGCCCGTCTTAATCCCGGCATTAGGGGATCTCCCGGGCAACCCTTTCCTCTTCCAATACAGTGCAGTTGAGTCTGTCAGCTCTGATTCCCTCGTTTATCAACCCAACCTACAGTGTTGAATTCATCTAAAGTATTTGAACAGGTCGGAAACTGTTTATTAATTTTTTTTTGTTTAATTCACACTATATTATCATGATGATATATCCAAAAAAATAAATACCTTCCTGAATCGATAGTTTGGAATTTAGGATCTGTTATTAGATGGGAACTTCAATGCTCATAATTATTATATGTAAGCATATTTGTTTAATTAAATGTTAACGTAACCAAATCCAGCATGACTTTAATGTTCAATTGAGATACAACTAAGGGCCGATTACTAGATCGCTTCTCTAGTACGCCAGTCTCGCTAAAAACTGGTCTTAGAATAGATTTTCATCGCTAATAAAACTAACTGGAACTAGTTAATCCAAAGCTTCACTTATACCTGTTGTAAATTTCATTTGTCTCGAATCAGTTATTTCCAATTTCCCTGAGTAATTCAGATCAATTCAAATCCAAAACTACGTTAATCTTACATATTATTGGATTGTTTTCAAAAGAACCAAGAAGGACAAAATGAGTTTTTATTAATATTGTATTTATCAGGCAAACATGGAATATATACACACACACACATATACACATATATATATATATATATATATATATATATATATATATATATATATATATATATATATATATATATATATATATATATATATATATATATATATACATATATATATATATATATATATATATAAATATAAACTCTTATATATCGACGGTCGGCAAAGAGATGTGAGTACGCGCCTGCACCTCCATTTTGTGTTGCTTGCTGAGTAGAACCAACAGTATACACATGAGTCCAACGAGGAAAGGGAAACCGTTCATTTGTCGTTTCAAGAACTAAGGATGTTAATTTCTCCCAGTATGGCCTCTTCTTTTTTAATGGGTCTTATAAGGTAAAGGTTGTATGCCGCTATTTTTTTTTTTTTGGAATCCTTGGTTAATACCTTAAAGACAGTGGTTCTATTTGAGCAGGAGGCAAGTGTGTTTTATGTCAGCATTGTTGGGATTTCTCTAAAAAGGTAACTTGGGTCTTGAGTCTTGTGGAGGCCTGTTTATTATTTGGCCAATCGACGATCGGAAATCTATGTGGTCATTCGCAGAGGCTTACTTCTCGACGCATCGCTATTTGCTCTACGTTTGATTGTAGTTGCATAGCTATGATGGGAGTAGACTTCGGCGCTCCTGTTACTATGCGGAGTGTTGAGTCTTGTACCTTCTCAATTTTTTGTTTGGCACTCTCAGATGCTACTATCAGTTACTCTCAGCGTATTCCAAGGAATCTTGTGTAGTTCCCCCACTTTGTTTCCGTCATACTCTGAAGCAGACTTATCCTTTGTTTGCC
Source organism: Rhaphigaster nebulosa (assembly GCA_948150685.1). Classification (NCBI taxonomy): domain Eukaryota; kingdom Metazoa; phylum Arthropoda; class Insecta; order Hemiptera; family Pentatomidae; genus Rhaphigaster; species Rhaphigaster nebulosa. The sequence goes on from OX411306.1 coordinate 31,820,490, forward strand.
TTTCTTAGCCATCTCTTCTGATTTAGTTTAGTTTAGCTTAGACTCCAGCATAACCTGTTATCAAGTTTTACTCCGAGGTAGGTGGCTGCTTAAGTTCTTGGCAGTGCCTCTGAGCCATATTTAAAGGTTATAAAAGGGAGTTCTTGGCAAGCTGAAACTCTGTTTTTGAAGTATTAAGCATCATTTCATTTGCTTCACACCATATTCTTAGTTGCTCCTTAACCTTGCTTAGAAATTACTCCTGAGCATTTGTGTTGTTACTAGTTGTCTATAGCACTTAGTCATCTGAAAACAATAGCATTCTAAGCCCAGGGAATTTACTTTGGAAAAATTCAGTAAAGTCACTGATCATCAAGCAGAAAAGCAGAGGACTAAACACTAAGCACTGGAGAAAACCCTGCATTGTTTTTTTAAATTATGAATATCCAGTTTTGTACTTAATCCTAATGAATCGTTGAGACATATTGGACGCCAGAAACTTGAATAGATATCCATGTATTCCCATCCCGATAAACTTGAGTAGGAGTTTTTTCCGCCAGACTTTGTCAAAAGCTGTTTTGAAATCAGCAAATGCAGCTTGTGAGCTTCGTCTCCTATGGTAGTCGTCCTTTAACTCTTGTGAAAAGTGAACTATCTGCTCGACTGTGGTTCCGTTTTTTCTAAATCCTGCTTGTAATTACATTTTTTCTAGGAATGTCAGCAATCAGTGTATTCTTTCCAATAACTTACAAAAGCAACTTGTCAGTGCTATTGGCCTGAAATGTTCTGGTTTCTCGGGTTTCTTAGCATTTTTTAATCTGGTTATTACGTCTGCCTTTCTACATTCATAGGGTGTTCAGACGGTTCAGGAAGGAGAGGATGACATCCTTGTGTTTTTGTTTCTATCATTTTAAGGAATTCAGAGCTTATTTTATCAGGCCTCGGAGATCTTTTCACTGAAAGCTTCTGGGTAGCAAGTTCTATTTCTACCAATATAAATGGTTCGTCAAAAAGCCTCGATTGTTGCTCGATCAAGCAGGTCAGTGGAAGTTTGGATTCAGGATCTTTTGTTTTTGGCTTGAAATTGCTAATAGCGCTTAGTGAGATGCTCGTTATGACGTATAAAGATTTAGAAAACTGATAGTGAAAACATCGTCGCCACGTTTAAGAAACGAATGTGAAATTGGCTATTTTTTAGGACACCAAAATAGAGCTGTTAGTTTTACTTTCAACTTTCCCATTGCCAATAATTTTTTTTATCTCTGGGCCAGTTTACTTCTCGGAGCCATAGATTTGTGTTTATGAAATTTTTTTTTGAAAATATACTTCTGGTAAATTAATAAAAAAAAATACCATTTTTCGCACTCTACTCAAATGTGGTGTAATAAACATATTTTTACTAAAAATATAATTTTATAATCAACGTATAATATTATTGATGGTATAGAATATTAGGTATCAATAAATAAAAACAAAAATTCTATGGACCTCTTACTTATCATGAAAGAACATTTTCAGTAATTAGCGCTCTCTACTGACATCAGTGCACACGGATAGGTACTGATTTTGAAGCTAAACTCTTCCCGTTTCAACTAATATGGATGAATATTAATATGCTTTGTTACTTGTTTGATGCTTTTTATTCTTTATAACTATCCATAATAGAACCTATATTTCCCTCGAATGAAAAAGATAAGTCGAAAAAAACAATAGGCATAGGCTGATAGGTTTGATAAATGTTGTGTGATGCTATAAATGTAGTTTCGGATTTATTGATTAATAAGATAAAATTTAATAAATATTGTTCATTCATTGTAATTGATCGAAAGGTTTTTTCTCAGAAATAATGACCAAGATCTGAGTATTTCAGATGTTGACCACAATCACTCTAAATCACATATATATATATATATAAATCACTCTTGATAAAGATCATAAAATGATTAATTAAATTACCAGATAAAAATTTAGATGGAATTTAATTTTAATGTATTTATTTTTTATTATCGAGCTCGAACTCCGGGAAAAATAAATAAATTGCTCAAGTGCGTTGAAATGACGTTGGATAGAGATATGGAAATTGTGTATGATGATCAATGTTTTGCCGAATGGATCCAATGATTTCTTGTTTATCTTATAGAAACTTACTATAGTGTTTGAGTACTAGCATTTTGTTTTTGAGTGTGCGGTTTGAATTATATGGAGGCGTGAGTCTTTTACAGAACTCAAATTTGATATTTGGGAATTTTTTTTTGTGATTTCTGATTTTTAATGTAAATACGTCATTAGTCAAGCGTTGTTTAAGTTTTAATCGTTTAACTCTGCATTTATAAAGTGTAAACTCTTCGCAGTAATCTAAGGTTTTAAAATTAATTCTATTTTATGAATTTCATCATAGGAGTGTTCTGTCAAAGGCTTTGTTGGAATAATTGAATTATTGATGCTATACCTCAAAGGCTTTGTTGGAATAATTGAATTATTGATGTTATATCTGTTAGAAATAAACTGTCGTAATTACAGTTTTTTATACTTATTTGTATTATTGATTTTGGTATTTGCATTATTACATCCATATTTTCCGAGTATAAGTATCGGAAATAAGCTTAAAAGATAGTAAAATAATCAACACTTCAAATAATTGACCACTATAAAAAAAAAGCAATACTGTGCGATCTAAAACTTCTTTTTGCTTGCTTGTAAAACTGAAAATGTTACGATAGTTTATCTCTAAGATACAGGTCTTTTCTCTAAATATTTAAACTCTTTTGGATAAAATTCGTTTGCTTTAGAATCCAATCAATAAAATGATTCCAACTATTAACATAATTATTCTAATAGATGAAATGGGTGAACCGTTATTTCATCGTTTTTTTTTTCAAATATAAAATTTGAGTTCTGTAAAAGACGCACGCCTCCATATAATTCAAACCGTACATTCAAAAATAGTAAAATGATTCTGAACACACCATAGTACTTTTTTTAATTACTCGATATACAAGAAATCATAGAATTCATTCAATAGATGAAATAACGGTTCACTCTTCATATATATTTGTCTGCTTCACCAGATTATAAAGGAGATGTTCTTCTTTTGACCTAGGAAATGTTTCATGAAAAATTGTGTACATTTATTATTCTTGTATATTAAATGACTGTGACTATAATTCATTGGGGGTTGTAAATAAATCAGATGAGTGAAGAGAGCTGGTTATATTTGACTGAGCCAGCCAGCTCACCCGCTCCAATCCCCCCGAGTTCGCACTCTTCGCCTCATTGCCCTCCAAGTACCTACCAAGTCAGCGATTCTGGCGCCACTTGGAGTGTGGAGTATCTCTTGTGGTTCTCCGTCGACAGCTGGAGCCATCATCTACATCATCAGCTATATTTATCAACAACTTCATAGTTATGGTTAGAGCATTAATTAATTTAAATACATTAAGAAAATTATATGCAATTTCACCTACCATAATCACTTTTTAAAATTTTCTGCTGAGTTATATGAAAGTAATAAAGATTTAACTTCTTAAGTCCCGAATGGCCCTCATTAACATGTTAATGACGATGTAAATGAAGACATGGATTCCATGAAGCTTTGTATTAAATCTTATTTCGTATATCTTTGGATGAATTAAAATATTTCAGGGAATCAACGATCAATTTTTAATTTGTTTTTCTCAATGATTTGTTGCTAACATAATGAAATCTCTAAAATTACGTTTTATTACTGTGGCTAATTTTCAAAATCGTAGCCAAATCCTTCTACTGATTTATATTAGGAAATAAAATAAATAATTTGCTATCTTATTAACAATTAATAATACCATTAATATATTATTATATTAACTTGTGTTAAATATATGGTCAATAGCTTTGCTGTCAGAGCCAGAGTAAATCACATGAAAATATTTAATTTTTATTTTTAATTTATAACTGATAGATACTAATAGATAGGGTCAAAAGAAATTTAAAAAACGAATAAATCAGTCGGAGAATTAATTTTAAAAAGAAAACCAAATTAGTAATAAATATTTCCAGGACAGTGGTAATAAACAAAATAATTTAAAATTAAAAAAAGCAGACATAATATTATGAAAAGAAAAGTAAACCTATTCTCCATTCTAATTCTATTCTAAAACTAGTTAAGTATCGAAGATTCTTGTCTCGTATTTTAAAAATTATTATTCGTTAATTATGCTTTTTTTTAACTTTCTGTTTTCAAATATCATCCAGTAGCACACAGAGTCATTGCTTATTCTTATAACAAACTATCTACTCAAAAATGAAAAAAAAAAAAATATTTCTTTTATTTTTATTATTTCTGAATGTTTGTATTATGTATTTAATTAACATAAAGTGTTTTTAATTGCAAAACAATGTAAAATAAATGTTGACCAATACCAATAACGTTAATAATAATCAAATAAGGAAGGATTAACTATTTGTTTATATTCCCTGTTTCGCATTTAAATTGACGTTTGTTTTGGGACTATGGAAAGTCAATATATTTCATTAGAAAAGAAGGAATAATTGTTAGTTTGAGCTCCCATGTTTCGTTTTTTTCTAACCATTATAGCAGGAATAATGGATTTTTACGAAGTGTAGTTTCGCGATATAGGTGGCGTAAACAGGAGAATAGGTAGCTCCCACTCGGTTACTACTTCTAGAAAGGATAAGAAATTTATTATATTGGCAAAATCAAATAAAACCTCTGTTTTAGAACATTTTTCTAATCATTTATGATGAATTTATATATATATATATATATATATATATATATATATATATATATATATATATATATATATATTTTCTTTGGCTCCTTCTCTTATACAATTAATGTAGAATTCAAGATTGATTTCAAGGTATAAACCAGTGTTTCGATTCTTCTCGTCCGGTTTGAAATAAGGTTCATTATCAAAGAAAATCATAAAAAGATCTAAAATTAAATCCTACTAAACACCAAAGATTGAAATCGACAACCTCGGTATTATTCAAGATTATTGGACTAAGAAGTGTTTCAATAAAAAATGATCAATTTTTATTGATATTGTATTGAGAATGAATAAAGATTTCTCTCTTCTTTCGTCCATGAATCGAAATCCTTGGAGTTTTCCAGAGGCGGGACAGACATTCACTCCTGATAGTTCTCGAAGTTATCGGTAACAAAGGAAGGACATATGCCGCCGAAGCTAGAGGATCCTCCGCTATTCGTCACCGCCGCGGAGCACACCTGTTCCCATTGTTCTGACTCTCTTTGTCGGAGGAGCTCTTGTCTTATCTCGTTCGTCGGCGTCTTCAGGGAGGCCATCCTCTGATCTGTAAGCACCTGTCTCAGCGGTACTTCAGAAGTTTTATTACTTTAATTGACCGAGGAAATACGGTGGTCCGAGTTAAGATCAATGAAACTGGAAAAAATGACGATTGACTTTCAAACAGACGTACCTAAATTCTGATATGATTTTTATACAATTGTTGTCATTGAATTTTATTCCTATGATTTACATGTATGCAGATTGCTTATCGACACTCATAGAAATGAAAGTACCCATCGCATGCCAACGGAATTGCAGACAATACGATGATAGGCGTCGCACCATAAGGCAGACTAGATTGGATTTGTACTAGAGGCAGAAGAGAGTATAAAGAGGCAGGGGGCACCGGATGGATAGGTAATCACAGGGTGGTCGAGTGTGCCCTAAGGCAATGCCCGGGGGGTGTCCCCGTCTGCGGGCAGGCCCAGTTCAGCTGTCTGGGGTCGCTTGCTAAGCTCCTACTACGAAACTAGACAGAATTATAATGCAAGTAACGTTATATATTAGTATTAAATTATATTAAAAATTATATAAAATTCTATTTGTCTTACCAAAATTAGAACACCAACGAAAAATGTAATTATTTTTTAAAATATGTAATCTTCTTGAATTAGATGTAAATTCTATATGCCCAGATCTTCAAATTACAGAATAAAAACAAATATATATATACATATATATATATATATATATATATATATATATATATATATATATATATATATATATATATATATTTACCCCGATTCCGTTTTAAGTTACACAGGTTAGGAAGACCGGTCGGAGAGACTTTCCTCCAGTAGTACAATATACTTAAAAATTATTAAAGAATAAAGTATATATTCAAGAAAAGTTCATGAAAGAAATGCACCTATAAAATTTTTTCTAAGTTACAAATCGACCAATATTTTCAAATATATTTAATTAAGTGTTCATTGAATGGCTTAATGAACCATTGTTTCGAGTAATACTTTTAATTTTCCAGTTTTTAATTTTATAAATAATTTTCTTAGTCACAATCAAGTGAATGGGTCTTAATTAATATTAAAAATTTAATTTCGTTTCTGCCCTATTGATCAACAGTAATTCTGAAATATTAGTATTTGAAGAATAAAAAGAAGGGTAGGATTCCAAATCCAAAAAAAAAAGAATAGAAAAAAGGTAAACAGTTTTCTTGGAAATAACTCACATAAGTCATTTTTTGTCATTTATTATTATCTGAATGACGACTAGCAAATTTTCACGTTATTTATTTATTTTGTAATCAAAGATAGTAAAGAAGAGAATAAAATACTAATATTAATTTTCTTAATACTTTTTATCGTAATATTGTAATATTTATTGTACTTCAGTAATTTATCTTATCTTTCTTTGATCCATTTTAATGGCTCCCTGCCAATAAGGCTTGTTTCATAGATTATAATTTTTTTAAATTATTTTAAACATTTTATATGGCATTACTGTTTCCCCTAATTCATTTCATCTCAGTCTTTTGGAACATTTTTCTTTTTGGACAAATTAATTAATTTTTATTTTGGATTAAATTACACTTCATTAATTTTACTGAGTAAATGAACATAAATTATAAATGATAAAATTTCTATTATTTGATTAGGTGAAAAAAAGTGAACAAATAAGCTAATTATAATATTCGATGGACCTCCTCGCACGTAGCGTTTAAACGAACCATTGGACCGTGGCAAACATCACTAAGTAGCCCGCTCGCAGGACCTTCTGGTACCAATCGGAACCACTCGGTCGACACTAAAGGAGATTTGAATGATAATAAGTTGGTCGTGAGATCGCCATATGGCGCCGGGGACCCCGAGGTGATCTAACGAAGTGGGCTAAGCACTTCAAAAAACCAGCCGTAGCAATGTCCAACACGTCGGCTACGAGCCCCACCACATTTCACAAATATTTATGACTGGCAGTATACAATGTCCTGGCACTCCTAGTGTTTTATACGGGCCTTAGTAATATTAGCGGCTGGGCATAACTTGGGTCAGCCCGGGACGTGTCACTGCAAATGACAATAACGTATGATAGGACGGAGGATTACCGAGCAGTTAGTACTATATAGTATGATAGATATATAGCTTTTAGTAACTTGATAATGATATCACAGTAATAATAACAATATAAATGTAAATAATAATGATAATAATAATAAGAACAAATAAATGTAAACATGATTGGATGAAGGCGTTATGTTATAAATTTGAAGTTTTGAGAAAATGACAATTTTTTTTAAAAGTAATTTTCACTTTCTTGAACGCAGTAAAGGAAGTATTGTAATCGCTAAAATGTTCGGTTTTCAGATTTCAACGGAAATATCCATTTTGGCCATGTCTGAATGCATTTTGGCAAGTTTCGTCGTGACTTCTGTACGTACGTATATTCGCATAACTCAAAAACGGTTAGCCGTAGAAAGTTAAAATTTTGTTTTTAGGATTACTGTAAAATCTAATTGTGAACTTCTCTTTTTGATACCTGCATGTTTGCCGGAAGTAGTACTTTACGTGTAGGTCATCATTGATTTTTCATCAAAAATTATATTAAAATATAACGCAAAACTTTTCAAATTTGGTATTTAAGACTTACATACTAATATAAATAACATAATAAATTTAGGTTAAAATTGGCAATCCGGAAGTGGTACTTTACTTGAAGGTCATATTAGATCTTCATCAAAAATTATATTAAAATATAATGTAAAACATCTCAAATTTGGTAAATTATACTTTAATATAAATGTACGTAACATAATAAATTTTGGTTGAATTGAAGAGTCAAAAGGGGTACTTTACTTGAAGGTCATAATAAACTTAAATTAAAAACGATGATCAGTATTAATTCAGAAATCATATGGTTCAGTGATAAAGGTTATAAACGCGATATTTTTCCCGCTCTAATTAAACAATTTTATTACTTGTTTTACGTGTTAAAATTGAGTATAAAATACTTCTTTTCCTCCCCATTTGTGAGCTGAACAAGTCTACAGCAGGAGAATAAGATATAAGTTAAGCGGGTTCTTTCCCTTAAAAAGGTTGAAACCGTCGACTTCCAATGCTTTGTCTAGTGACATAGATTGAAAACGACTTATAATAACGAAATAAGATCTTCATAAACAAGAGCATATGTGGGTGTGTGTGCGTCTGTGTATGTCAATTTATGTACTTCGCGACGCCGAGTGTCATTCGGAAACTAGTAACCAAATTCAGGGTCACTTTTTGAGCAACCCAAGGTTTTTGGTTAATTATTTGATTTCTTAGAGTATTGAAAAGATAACGTCTTTGATATATCTGATGTGTACACCCAATGACTTCTTTGTATGCCTATTAAAATATAAATCGGCATATTTTAAGATATATAAAAGACGTTATCTTTTCAATACTCTAAGAAATCAAATAATTAACCAAAAACCTTGGGTTGCTAATTGTTACAAGGCGAAGATTAGCATAATCACCATCATTCGTAAAAATATCAGCGTTCAAAATTTGTTACATAGCAACTTCATCAAGTCATGCCTTCAATAACCAGAATTTTAATATTAAAACTTCTGATCATAAGTCAATAAAAGCTAAAATGGATTTTACGTCTAGTTTTTACTCCCTCGACTACCAAATGCAGTCAATAGGAAATATAGTGATTGATAAATAATACAAATAAATAAAAATCATCGCGATCTTAGTGTACGGAACATTCAGCCCAAGAAAGTGTTGTCGTTAACAGAAAAATATCTTAGACGTCACTTTGTAGTTACCCTCTGTTATTAGGGATCTCTTGTTCTTCTAACTTTTTTAATTAAACCATGAATTTTTGTTGATAAAATTCAATAAGAAAAGTTTTGATAATTAATGTTCAGGACCAGACATATCGTCGTTTCCATTCTAAACTAACGAATATGAGAATACTCCCGTTAAGGAGTGAAAAAAACAAACACATTGTATCACAGAGGCACAGGGTGTTGGTAAATACAATATAATTAGAACAGAAACTATACAATTCAATTTCGTTTATTTAAATAATAATTATAGATAATCCAAATGTATTTTTTTATAGTATGTACAATTATTAAAATGCAACACGAGGCTTATGGAAAAATAATCCATCAGCAACACAACTTTAGTTATTTCAAGTTCCAAGTCGTACAAGTTTAGTCCTATATTAAGAACACACGTCATTATTCATCATTAAACTTGCAAGTAGTTCTGCCTTTCATTTAGAAATTTCAAACTTAATCACCTAACACGTTCGTTTGAATCATAATTGAATAATATAATTGTTTTGAGTAAAATTAAAAAGTTTGTATGTTATTTGTACAAAGCCTTTATTTGTAAAAAGGTAGCATAAATTCAGTTACATAGTTAATTTGTGGTTCCTATGGTCAGTTCTAATTTTCCTAGAATGTATTAATGAAAAGTTGATTTATGAAAATAAATAAAAAAAAAGAAAGAAAAATAGAGATAAATAAATTAAATTTAAATAAATGACAAAATATATAATACAAATCATTCAATAAGTTTTCTATTATCCATCTTATTGATGCATAAATAATTCAAATGGAACGTAATAATTGTTTAAATAAATAAAATTTCAATCTATGCAATATTTACTTTCTTCACGAAATTCGTGTAGATAGTTTAGATAACTAAACTATCTACACGAATTTCGAAAAACACGAAAGTAAATATGGCATAAATTGAAATTTTATTTATTTAAACAATTATTATTTTTTTTTAAATTCTTTTTCGAAATTCGTGCAGATAGTTTAATTATCTAGGATCTTAGTGAAAACGTTGTAAATAATCGACTATTTTAGTTTCTAAAAAAAAAAATGAGCCGAGTATGAGAAAGTCATCATTATTGATTTGATAAAATCGAACATATCGGAAAACTAAGGAAGATGTTATTTTCACATTCCATTATACAAACAATCGATATGGAACATCGATATTCACTTCGGCTTCTAACAAAGACACCTCAGTGAGGCAGAGAGCTCCCGAAGACCTGCTCCCCCTTCCAGGATCTGCATTGGAATTGCTTGGATAAGACCCAAGAGGAACCCACCTTCTCTCCCTTCCTCCGGTAGCAAATATTAAAAACCTTCTGCCCCGGCGAGATTAAAAATTCTATTTAAATGCAAACTGTTGAATTTCTAAACTGCCTCAAGGATATGTCGCTGATAAAGATGCCGACTCCTTTTTCTTTTCTGTGGAAGTGCTGGACTCAGTTGAAGTCTCAGTTCGACAGGATTGCGGGATATTATCCGCGTGTCAGGCTGTTCCTACAAATAGTTCTACAATGTTGATAACATGGCGTGGCTAATATGGTGTTTTATTTTTTGTATTTAACTAACAAGTCTTATAGCCCATCTTTGATGCAGTACTTAACAAAGGAATAGTATAAATTCTTGGCCAAAAATTGTACTATATGGTGATATAATTGCCGTCACACTCAATGGCAAAGTTTATAGCCATACCTATCGATGGGTTACTCCTCTAGTTCGCAAAGGCTGAACGTGTCTGCAAGAATGTTTCCCGAACTAGTAGTCGATCAGATAGAACCAAAACTAAATTTATGCCTATGACTATTTATTGAAACTATTGTGAAAAATATTTTATTCCGGAATGAATCCTGATCTACAGTTAAGTCTCGTTTACTATCTAGTGCCTTATACACTGTAGAGTAATATAGTTTTGCATTACTTTTATTTCGGAGCAATCTATAACTCAGTTCTAGAAAAGAATGACTTATAGGTTGAGGTAGGTTTTATCCAGAACTACACAGCATCCGACTGTTAATCTGATATTAATAAAAATTATTGAATTTTGTCAAGCTAGAAACTGTTGTCCAACTTTTTTTATTTATTATTATTCTTTTTTTTATTGAGGTAAACAAGACGGAATATTCCTATAGGTTCCTGACCTTTCGAAACCAGAGTGGAAAGATTGGGAATCATTCCGTGGCTCCGCCACGAAATTAATTTCAATTCGCCTAGGCCGGATTCAAACCGGCACCGCAACCGACTCCACGTTGCTAACAATCGATTTGTGCTAACTGTGCTGATAAAAATGTTGAATTTTTATAGTAAACAAAGTAAAATATCATTTTGATAAATACCTAATACAATTAATTAATTCACAATATTCAAGTTAAATATAAATTTAAAAAATATATATATATATAAAATATATCAGTAACTCGGGTCACAATCCTCCAATCCATTCTATTATGCCTCAACAGTTTTTATAAGAATATCTCCTGAGGACCTCTTGTGGACCCTGGAAGAACATGTCCTTGCGGTGGACAATAAAAGAGCGCGGTGGCCCACAAAGCCAATCACCATAAAGGGACACCGACAGGCGGACAGACAAACCGACTAATCAGGTGTGGAGGCAGTCCCTCAGACCCCCTTTGTCTACTCCTCCAGGATACATGCTTCAATCATAGCCTTCTCTTTGTCTTTTTATTCTGCATCTCCTCCATTCAGCACCTTTTCACACAGTTCCACCGCTCCATTCACCGTCTCCGCTTCGGCTGACTTTCTCTCTGGTCACGTCGTAAGAGGATTGCTGCAAGGATGTTGTCACAGTCCCATTTTTTCTGTTATTTATACAGACCCGCTTTTATTATATCAATTGGAACTTACAGTTTTAATTAATATGTTAAATTTTAAATAGGAGCACATTAAGTTTCATTTATTAAAAAAATAATGCAAATGCAAATTAACCAATGTTTATTTCACTAATGAAAAAAATGGTATTGGATAAAGGTTGCTGGCCCAACAACAATGAGATTAAAGTCATAATGTCAATGCTCGGGTAGTCAACTGATATCACAGTTGGGCATTAGTCGGTTGAAAATTTATCCGATTAAAAAAATTGATTAAATTTTTGTAATCATTTTTAATCATGAATAAAAGTTTATTCAAAATCACTAAAATTTTATCCGAGTAAATTTGTCGTCATTGATTTTAAATTAAATTTCATTAGGATAAGATAATAGGCATCAGTGGCTCAAAAATTGATCCTGAATTTGGTTTGTAATTTCCAAAGATAGCAGAATTTCAAAAACGACACTCGGCGTCGCGACGTCCATTTATTGATACAGACACACATAGGGCAAACTCATACATACAGACGTAGATGCATAATTATAAAAATGTTAAAAACGGTTAGTACGGACGTTGAAATGTGATTATCCATGAAAATCCCCATTTGTGATTTTTAGCACATTTCACATTCCTCCCCTCTAAGAAGGCGGTAGATAAAAAAAAACAGTTTCAGGTAACTACAAAACGCGATTAGAATGCTTCTTCTTCTTTGTACAAGGAAGTAAAATCATAGGAAGAGGTGTTTTAAACCGTGAAATAACATTGACTATATTGGTTGCCTCATATCCATCGTTGGCAAGCTCTTGTTTTATGGTTGCTGTAGGTGTAGCATAGAGCTAATTTTTTGAGACGGCTCTGTAGCTTTTATCTTCGGGAAGCTGATCTGTGCAGAAGTCAGCATCTCTTGTTCTCAAATTTGCCATTATCCTACGATATACATCGGCATTTTCGGGATACACGGTAACTCCCCTCTTTGAGATTTTCAGTCTGTTGATTTCAGGACGTTGTCATAACGAAGGAATTGTTGCATAACCTTTTATATTGCTTAAATGAATAGGTGGGGATCAAGCATTAACAGGTTTATTTGTTGGCTGAATTGTCTAATTGGTTTAATAAGGGTCCGAATCTGTTTTGTGTACTAATAGTTTCACTAACCTTCAGATGTTTTCGTGGGGTCTCTTTCCGATATCATATGTCGTTTTCTTTTAGTAGGTAACAAGTTCCCAAGAGATTTTTTCGTGTCCCGTGACAACGTTAGAACTGTCTATGTCACTAGATGAGGCATTGAAGATCGATGGTTTCGACATTTAAAGCGGGAGAACCCGCTGCAGACATTCTTCTGATGCAGACTTATTCAACCAACAAATAGGGAGGAAATCAAGTATTTTACAGTCAAATTTAACACTAATAAAACAAAAAACTTGTAATTAGAGTGGAACCATATGATCTCTGTATTTAATTTTAATATAATTTTCGATCTAAGTTTATTATGACCTTCAAATAAAGTTCCTCTACCGACTCTCCAATTTTTAACAAAATCTTGTATATTATTTATACTGATATAAAACCAAATTTGAGATGTTTTATATTATATTTTAATATAATGTTTGAGGAAAGTTTGTTATAACCTCCAATTAAAGGCATCGCTTCCAGTTTGCCAATTTAGACCAAAATATAATAATGTTATTTCAATCAATATATACATCATAAATAAAAAATTTGAGAAGATTTACATTATATTTTAATATAAATTTTGATGGAAATCAATTATGACCTCCAAGGAAAGTACCTATTCCGGTGATCATGCAGTGACCAAAAAGAGAGGTTCCCAACTAGATTACATAACAATCCTAAATACAAAATATCAACTTTCTACGGCGATCCGTTTTTGAGTTATGAGAGATACGTACGAACGAACTTACGTACAGACGTTACGATGATACTAGTCAAAATGGATTCAGGTATGGTCAAAATGGATATCTCCGTTGAAATGTGAAAACCGAAAATTTTAGCGATTACAATACTTTCTTTACTGTGTACAATGAAGTAAAAATGCAATATTTCCTGAAGCCGTCGTAATTTTCTATTGGTTAACAGCCATTATTGTGAAAACATTTTCCGTAATGTAGTTAATATAGATAATGTAATACATTATGTTGTGTCTATGTTTCAGCATTAAATTTTTTTTTTTTTCATTTATATAAAGTGCATATAAAATTATAATAAAATATATTTATTTATATTATATATATATATATATATATATATATATATATATATATATATATATATATATATATATATATATATATATATAATATAAATAAATATATTTTATTATAATTTTATATGCACTTATATATATATATGCACTTATATATATATGCAATTATATTTATATGCACTTATATATATATATATATATATATATATATATATATATATATATATATATATATATATATATATATATATATATATAAATAAGTAAATGAATAAATAAATATACTTTATATATACTTTATAAGTACATGATATAGGCTATTTATGATTATTATTATTTATTATTTATTTATGATAAAGGCTATTAACCAGTAGAAAATTACAACGGCTTCTGGAAATATTTTATTTTTACTTCCTTTAATTTATATGAACATTATTAAAATATTACAGAATGGAAAATTAAGTTAAGTTAAAATAAAATAATTCATCTTAAGCATATTCGTAACTTTATGGAATATTTACACTCAGCCTAAGTATAAAAAAATATAATGATTAATTAACATTATAGTATTCTCATTAATAACCAGTTTAAAAAAAATATTACAATTGTAAAATTTCTTTTTCTTTTTTGTGATCTTTATGAACCTCATTGTCATAGATGTTTTAAATTATCACGTAATGATAAATTTATTATTTTTCTTAAAGGACAAAGTGCCACACAGCTATAAGAAGGCGTGAGCAGCTGCCGGCTCACACCTTACCCCGGCTTACACGCCCGATAACCCTGGTTCTCTAAAACCCTAATCACGTTGCGACCATGGTCCACAAAGGCAGGAACGTAAGAGGATAACAGGTCCCGATAAAGAACTATCGGCTATCGCCTGGTGGAGTGTTAATTGACCCATAACAGTGTGAAATAAAAGAGCGATAGGATTAGGATAAGAGGAGAGCCGGCTCATTACCCGGCCCTATCTCCGATCTACACCAGCGCCCCTGGGGCCGAGGGGCGGCGAATTTAAAATGGGCGGGCCCCTAGGGGGTGCCCCCCAAGTCAAATTTCATTTTCCGCTGGAGCCATCTGCGCTGATTGGCCCTGATGAAGCCTTTGAAGTCGCGGTCTGTGCCAGAGGTGTCACTCGCATCACACAGCCCGACACCTCTCCTCCTCTGGGGACTCTCTTTTTATCTTCGTCAGTAACAACATCCTGTCACCGCACCAGAAGACCTAATGGGCCACAGAGTGTGTTCGTCTGCGTGCAAATCGATAATATCAATAAAAAATAAATCAACTCTAAATCATAATACTACATGTTTCGACATAATTTTTTGAACAAATTTTGTTTGATTAAGCACTTGTCCACGGATTAAATATTTAGTTGATGTGAATTATTAATAAATGGATATTCATAAATCTTGCCACGAAATATCTGTTATATTTTTGTTTTTTTAATGTGATCTTTTACAGTTGGTAAGTGCAAGTTTTGTGTGTGTAACGTGTTCTTTTGCTTTGCATACCAGAGAGATCCTGTATCAAGCGCATTTAATGAGAAAGAAACGTTTGTATTCTTGAAGATCTTGCGTCCACTGAATGGTTAAAACTAGCTACAGCGACAATGTGCGATAAGTTATGTTTAAGTATGGCCTCGCGTACACTAGATGCGTAAAATGTGCAACAAGTTGTGGCAAACGTTGCACGCAATCGGGCATTCCAATTCTGTTTGGATTTTCTCTGAAACAAAAACCTCACGTCGACTAGATCCGTAAAATTTGCGACAAATGGTCGCACGAATTGGTGCGGCAAATGTCACAAATATACGTGCTTACTCCAACTTTACTCATTATCGCTGTAACATGCCTTACCTGAGTTTTTTCGCCATCCCCGAATAGAAATCTGATGCATTATTCCGGATGGGTCTTGTTACATAAGTGTAAGTATTCAGAAACTTAATTTCAGTGATGGTCGTCTTTAAAATAGAGGGAATCGGATTCATAGGCGCTTGTTTAAATTTAGCTGCGTTGTGAGGGCCTCTTAATGGTCTTCTATCAAATATTTTTCAAAAATATTTTGAATAGTTTGTGTATGGTACCGGTTTGTGTTCTCTAAGTGTACTGGTTGTTCCACAGACATATCACGCTTTGAAGTTTCAGGATAGATTAGAAGTTTGAAAAATTAAACTGACCAATCAAAATCACAATATATCGTATTCACTCTGGTATATTTGCCCTTCAATGATGCAGAGTAAATGCGATGTATTGTTATTTTTTAGTTCTAAATTTAATCACTTAAAACTTAGAATATACAAAACTATTATCTTGCCTACAGTTCTGTAAGGGAGTGAAACGTGGCCGCTAACCTTGATGGACGAACAACGCCTTAAGGTCTTCGAGAATAAGATACTGCGTAAAATATATGGTCCGAAAAAGGATGAGTCAACTGGAGAATTTAGGAGGTTACACAACGCGGAATTGCGGAGCATGTACCCTGTTAATATAATCGAAGTGATATCATCGCGACGGTTGAAATGGGCTTGCAAAGTTGTTGGGGTCAGTAACGAACGAATTCCTAAAAAGTTAATAAACGCTGAGCCGACTGGTGAACGTCCGAGGAGTAGACCGAAACGTAGGTGGGAGGATTGTGTTGAGGGTGATCTAATGAATTTGGGTTTGGATGGTAGTCGGTGGACCGAGATTTGTGGACAGCGATTGGTGGCATCGGTATCGAACCTTGGGGTTCGCTAAGCCTTTTATTATTATTATAATTTAATCATCATAAAGAAAGAACTGTAAGTGATTTTGATCTGAATAGATCACTACGATTTCATAGTAATAGTAATCGAATTTATATTCCATAATGCCAAACTAATATTCCGAAATAAATCCTGATCAATGTTGATTGGAGAAAAAAATTAAAGTAGTAATTAAATGATTATTATATATTATATATATATATATATATATATATATATATATATATATATATATATATAGAGAGAGAGAGAGAGAGAGAGAGAAGTTGTAGTTATATCGTATATTTTCTAGCTTTAGTAATTAGTAATTACATAAGTAAACTATTTCATGACCATCCAAAAAAAAAGAAATCTAGAATATCCCATAAATTAAATCTATGGTCGAACTAAATCAAATCTATTCGCAATCAACTTACCAATGTCCATCAATATTTGACTTACAGGAATTTCGGTATTGGCCTTTTTCAGTTCTGATCTATTTTTTTCCTAAATTTTTAAAGACATGTTTAGATCAGTTCCTTGCATTTTGTTCTGTGTCAAAAGAATATGACAGTAAAAAATTTTCTTATTTTCTTAGACAAACCATGGTACAATAACGCTATTATTATTGTTTTATGTTTCCATATTATTTACCCTAATTAGGAAATTCTAATTGACTAAAAATTTAGTATTTTGTAAATCTTGTTAAATAGAGCCGATAAATAAATAGATATAAGAACTATAGACTACAGCTCTATTGTCCCCAGTCCCCTCCGATTGTGGGATGATTTATCCACGAGCTGTCACATAACCCACTAACTGATATCAATAGGTTCCCGCCAGTGGTTCCTTCATCCCATTGCTGAATTAGTGACGCTCTGCGATATTTCATATCCTCTTAGGTTTTGTGGCGGGGGCGCACCCTTTAATAAAGTCCTCGAGGATTTGTCTCTAGTTCTTAATGGGAATAGTTTCGAGCCCTTGGTGATGAGTCGGATTTTTGCAGCCTCTGGGAGGAATGCCCTACAGCGGTACCCCTTTCAGGATCCTCTAATTGTCGGGAGGCTCGGCTGCTATTGTCCGATCACTTCCTTTATTGCTCCTCGTTATTGCTTCTTGCCTATTATCGCATAGTCATTTCTTTGTCCAGCATCCCCAGCCTATCCTGAAATAATCCTTGGTAAATAAAACTCCGTATGCTCAAACTTCAACAATGGTTCAACTTTGAAATGTAGTCTATACTCAAAAAAATATCCTTAAAATTCGGTAAATAAATAATGGTTAAATACATTTCTCTTCACATGCTTCTGCGCACCTCAAGCAAAATCGGAATAAGTAAAAACTTTAATAACACTGAAACAAGTTATCACAGTTATCACAGTTATAACAAGTTATTATTTCTCTATCAAAAACTAACAAAGATAGGGGGCATACAAAGTGCGAAAAAGTGTAAAAATAAAATAAAAGATGTGTTTTCGAACAACGGAAATGAGTAAAAAAGTTAATTAAATCTGTGGATTTAAATATGTCAGTGTATAACTGTTACAATTAATATTCTTATAAAATTGGATAATATGAAAAAAATATTAGTTTCTTATACTTAAATATATTACTTTTTTATTACCTTACATCATAACTTCATATTTGAAAAAATTTCTAAATCATTTTTTTCAACACAGATTCACTTTTACTGTTCGAAAACACATTATTTTTTCTGTTTACACTATTTTCTTATTTCTCCTAGTTTTTTTTTATATAATTCCAACCCTTTTTTTTTCTTACAAAATAGTCTTAGCTTAAAACTTAACGTAAAAAGTGATAAAATCGATAACTACACCACACATTTTACAGGTAAAAGACAAACTCCGTTAGTTTTTGTATCCTAAAATTACTTTATGTAAACCTGCCAGCAATGGAAAGAGCAAAAATACTTTTTTCTATCTTTTTGATCAGTTATAAAAAACTGTAATTTGTATTTTTTTAAGTCTAATCATGTGTCATTCAAATGGCGTAATGTAACTGAAGTAATGCTTTATTTCGTGCTATCAGGACATTTATTTTAATCATTTAACATTTTTAACTACCTAAAGAGAAAGGAAGCATGGTCATTCATCAAAAACTAGGTATCGAATTTCAATTAATCTTTAAGTTTAAGGGCCTCTGAGTCTTAAAGAGTGATTAAAAAACATATTCAAAGTCGTTATCATCTAGTTCATATTCTCTTAAATTAATTACTAAAACACTGCTAATTTTATGAACGATGAAGAGTAGCACAAAGTTTTTCGAGAAAAATTCTTCAATAGGTAGTTAAATTTCAATCCATTTTATAACAATAATTTCGAAAAATCAAAATTTATTATAAGCAATTTTTTTATATTTTTGTTCACTTCTGGAAATTTATTATGGTTTGTATCATTTTTGGTACACTCTTCCTTGAGATGATCTCTTAAAAAACAACAGATATTAAAACTTTAATTGCGTGAATCGTCTCAAAAATTATTTTTCTGAACTCTTAGCTTACAACATATCATTCCTTCCTCAAATAGATATGAAATGTAGGGAACATTTATGCTTGTATTGACGGAGAATACGTTTATTGTTCTCTCAAGGAATTCTCTATTAGGCATATATATACAAAATTTATAATTTCACGAAATATAGTTATTTAAAATCTCGGATGTTAGAATTTAAAAATGCATATTACGGGTAAAAATACATCGGTCTAAAAACGTTTATGTTTAAAAAATATCGATGTCCGTTTGGCCTCGATGTAGTACACCCTCTAGAGCAAGAACACTAAGTAAACCCAAACCAAGGACCCTATGCACACCTGACATCCTATTGCTACTACTACTAACTAAGGACATAGTAATTAGAGAGGGCAATGACCACAGGTTCGAGTGCCTCACCCCACCCCCAGTGAAATTTTAATCTGGCCCTAGAGTGGCGATATAATTGATAGGCTGCCCCCAGGGATTCAGGGGGCCCTGCCACCCCCTCCAGTAATCAGCTTTATATATCCCACCTCGTCTCTTAGGGTTAGCGCCTTTGTCAGCGGCCCTTCATTGCCGAAGTGTTATATTTCACTCTCAAGCTCTCTTGTAAACTTTAAATAAATAAAGATGTTTTCTGTTATAAACATATAGCACCTACCTAGGATCCGAACCATGGTCGGAAATTTTCTACTTAATAAGTTTTCATGGATGAAAAATATACAACGGTTGTATATTACAATTATTTTACTACTTTTTTAAACGTTCGATAATTTCAATACAACAAAGATGAAAAATATTAATCGCATGATATTTATAATCATTAGAAAAGTTTAAAATAGAGAGCAAAATAAAGGAGATGGTCCTTTATTTACCATGACTCTGATGTGATGGTAATGAATAATATATCAAATAATAGGAACTATTTATTAAATGCCGACGTTTCAACCCACATTGTAGGTCTTTATCAGTGTTAAAAAGGATGATACAAAGAAAGTGTATAGTAAGCAAACATAAATATGGGAACACAAAAAAATAGAAGTAAATAAGGTATTTATGTTTGTTTTTGTATATCTCCTTTTTATACTCCATATTTGTATCTTTGTTTTTAGCTTTGATAAAGACCTGTAATGTGGGTCAAAACGTTGGCATTAGTTTCGACTATTTTGTAATGCTTGGCTCCTGTATGTCAACCATACATAATTAGAAAATGAAATACTTTTCTACTTTCTTAATCGTCCGAGTCCTTTCTTTCTTAATCGTCATTTTATTATTCCTCCATTTTTACTAAAATTTGTGACTTAATATTTTGTTTAAAATTAAGGGACAATAAAATTGAAAATATGCGATCGCCAATTGTTTTTTAAAAATAAATTTTCGATTTTGGAGAATAATTCGAGTATTATTCAAAGAATCATATCATAGTAATTCAAAGTATCATCCGTTTTTGGCTGGAATAAATTGCTGTAATTCTTTCATTTGTTTTTTTATTATTATTATTCTTTATAAAGGCAATCCACAACAAGGTGAGGTCTGCCTACACTCAACTATGTCGGCTCTCGATGATTGAGCGATATCAGTCCATGCTGACGAGCAGAAAAGGTTAAAAAAATAAATAAAAAATAAAATCAAATAATAATAATAAAAGAGGAAAATAAAAATAAATAAAATAAAACGAGATAAATAATATATATATATAATATTATATCGTACCTACACAGTACAGTGCAGATCGGATAAATTCTATTTTATTTATTGGTTAGTTTTTATGTATAAATGTAATATGAAGATAAACATAATTTATTTATGAAATATATTTTGAATATTCCCTTTTGGAGTGATTTCGAGATCCTTTTGCAGTCAGAAATTGTTGCTATTAAAGCTTAGGATTACATTTATTTTAAATATTAATATTGAATTCATACGTCATGAATTAATTAATTTATTCTTGATTATGCATTTATAACCTAATTAGTAATCTGGTAGGTATATTAATATACTATTATGTTGATCTTCTCACGTTCTCTAGTATACTTCATATTATTAGTCAAGTATTTTTCCATATTTTATGAGGAAAAATAATTTTTTTCCATGATTTTATAGCATTTGAATTTCAAATAAAATAATTCGTTCTATTCTGTCATGGAGGAAATGCTGTACACATTTATTTATGAATTTGCCAAAGTGTTCTCGATGTTTTTAGTTCAGCTCTATAGTTTGTAATTTTTTCATTGGATTTAATAATTTAATCAGAAAATGACTAAAATCATTTTCAGGGTATCGATTCAAAGTATATATATATATATATATATATATATATATATATATATATATATATATATATATATATAAGAAAAACAAATGCCCGCACTCACATGCCCTCGCTAGTGCATTGTTGTATTTCATTAAATGGGATAATTTATAAATCATATTTTGTTGTTCGTATTTTTTCTTCTTAAATATTTAGTTAACTTGTTTCTGTTTATATTCTTTCATTTTCCTTCCCTTGCAATAAACTAATATCTTCCACCGTAACATATTTTTTTATTTGCTTGTTCATGAAGTGTCAATAATCACATCAAAGTACTTCACACGTCAGAAGTACAATTACAGTTACAAAAAACTATAAATATTTCTCAGTCAATAATAAAGGTCAATTTTTACATAAAGCTTTATAGCTTTGTAATACATGTATATATATTTTTTTTTATCATATATGTTTTTACCCATCTTCCTATTTTTTTTTTTTACACATCACTTTTTTTTTTTGATATCTAAATTTCATGAACAATGATTAATTTCTCTAAATGAACTAACAAAATAAATTAAAAATGCACAATTATAAGCTGGCCTGGGTGTGCGGTCAAGAGAAAAAACTCATAGAGTAAAACTTCAGTTAATATGTGCCAACATTTCGGCCTAAGTTTCAGGCCTTCATCATAACTTCAAAACAGGATACCTTGAAAGTATAAAAGGAACAAAGTATAAATATAGATAAAAGTAGCATGGGATATGAAAATGTGTATTATATATGAAAATATTCATAAATATACGGTCATGATGTCTCTATTATAAATGATAACATTATAAATATTATTTTATGATTGAATACCATAGTTCTTCACTTTTTTTCTCCTTAAAAAAGGTTTCAAACTATCTCTTGGGATAAAATGATTGAGACCTACAGATGATAGGTTATATATTATTTTTTTTTACATGAGATTTTCATTATGAGACGTGATAATCCAACTAATTATTCAGACGATATAGTTTCAAAACATTATATCAACATCAGTTCTTGATATGCGGGAAGGGATTAAGTACGTAAATCATTAACTCCCGACCCAAATTTAGATTTTCTGTTTTTTTTATTTATAGAAATAAATTTCTATCAGTCCAAAAAGTGTGTTCCATACCCTCCAAAGGTAAACATGGAAAAAACCTTTCGATTGAGCTAATTTCTGAGATTCATCGAATGTATTTCAATAGACAATGGATATGACAACCTCCAAATCATTCATGACTGAGTTTAATGCAATGAGCTTGTAGACTTATCGCATTAAATATCTTTGGAACTGCAAGATAATGGTCAAGCCAAGCTATACCACTAATCGAACTGGCTAACGCTATTGCCATTGTTAAAGAAAATAAATTTATTTCAATACTTGGGAACGAATTCCAATGATTTCGAGACACTTGCTAAAATTAATCTTGCAAATATTCTTCACTGCATATTAAGGAAAGATGAGAAAATTGTAGGTGACAAGAGAGAAAAGAACCGACGATAAAAGAGGGCATTAAAAGGGAAATAAAAAGAGTATTTATATAACTGTAAGGGAGCGACTACAGTTTATGGTGGGTACTGTAAACTTTTACAGCCACTGGGAAGGGGTGTTCCCTAGGGGTTTGGGATGTTCTCCTTGTGACTCTTCCTTCTGAGTCTTGTTTGAGAGAGAGCACAGTTCTTCTTTTTGGACGGTGTCTTGATTAGGAGGAATATTTTGGAGATCAGAAAATTCCATGATCCCTGAAACAACAAACAAAAAAATATTAGTTTCAGATTTATTGACAGAATTAAAAAGTCTATATCATTTTATCTATTAATTATCGCTATGTGGGTGGTTATTCTTCATATCAGTATTTATCACTAGTCATTAGCGAACTTAAATTTCCTTTTAATGATTTATTAGTTTTATAAATCACATGTCATATTTACATTTTTGGGGTTTTTCCCCATCATCAGCCAAGAATTTATCTTGTCAATAGTATTATATATATATATATATATATATATATATATATATATATATATATATATATATATGTATGTATATTTTATCTTGTTTTACTAGATGTTTTACTACTGACATGGAATGTGGCAAGGAATAGACACGCTTGGCAGATATTCTTATACAAAATATTTTTAACGACGAAATTAAATATAAAATGGATGATAAATAGGAGTAAAACATGCATATATAATAATATTTTTTATAAGAAAATTATAGGCTGACGATGTGGGAAAGATCCCAAAACGTCCATAAAATGTAAAAACAGCATGTGATTTATAAAACTAATTAATCATAAAAAAGTTCACTGATGATTTTTATGTTATATAATCGCAAAAATTCAATAATTTTATTTAAAATAGAAATAGTTTACATAGTAAAAATTAATTCATTATTTAATTAATTTATTTAATTAAATATATATAAATATATATTTTTATATATAGTTTAATTAATTTATTTAATTATATATATATATATATATATATATATATATATATATATATATATATATATATATATATATATATATATATATATATATATAATAGGCTTATATATATATATATATATTATATAGGCTATATATATATTATATAGGCTTATTATATATATATATATATATATATATATATATATATATATATATATATATATATATATATATATATATATATATATATATATAATAGGCTTATAATCCTAGATCTTTATAATATAATACAGTTTACTAAAATACAATACAACACGATCGTGGATTCAGAACGGGGCACCTCAGAAAAGGGGGCACCTCCTTTTCCTGGTTATTTCTTTTGATCAAATCTTTTAATATCTAGAATAAACAATGTACTGTTTATTTATGTTACAATCTTTGGGAGAGACCCAAATAAATAAAGTCGATCTCAACACATAACAAATAAACAAAAATACGAAAAATAAATTTAAAAAATAAAAAACTATTAAATAAATGATATCCTTCTTTTCGTTTCGAATAAAACTGATACTAACAATTAGTAATTGGGTAATCGTTAGTCAGTTGTCAAGACTCTCAGCAATATGAAGTTGTTTCATTTATAAAAAACTTGGAAATTTTATCGTAAAACTGACAATGGGAGAGGAGTAAATTAGTGGAAGATTGTGCTGAAGATGGGGATGTAAACATAAATGAAATTAAATGAATATTAAAATGTAAGCTATGAATTTTCCTTTATTTGATATGATGATGAATACTTCTTAGAAACTTGAAAAACAGAAGGTAAAAATTAATAGAATGAAATTTGGAATAAATATTAAATAAAATGCAAATGATTAAATTTTTTTAAAAACAAATTTTTGTATAAACATTTTTTAGAAAGAATAAGAATATCAGAATACAAATAACACAAGAAAAAATTATAAATTAATATCAATTAAAAAAAATGTATAGTGTAAAATAAAACGATTCTGAACGTTTAGATAAAACTAATAAAATAAAAAAAATAAAAGTAAAAACAAAAAATTTATATTTAGTGTAATCCTCACAATTAATAGTAATTCTTTTTTACCTCGGGATTCGTATGTATACCAACGATGGATACATCGTACTATTTACATATTTTTTTAATTTCTAATATATTTTGAAATTTCTTCTGTTCTGATTCACGTTGTTTTTAATGCTAAGAACGTTCTTTTTATAATTCTAAATCCATTGCTTAATTAATTAATTGCTTAATTGCTTAATTCAAATGATTGCTTGAATTAGTTGCTTGTAATAAACAGGTGTTGAAATATACGTGACAATTAAAATAATTGAGAGAGAAGTCGCTTTGGCTGCATTCCAGACTATTGTATCATAATGATTTAGCTAGTGAAATCGCTTTCTTTTTTCAGGCGCCCTGGGGATTACTAGAAATCATAATGAAAGCGAAATTATCAAATTATGTGACTAGAATATATATATATATATATATATATATATATATATATATATATATATACATATATTAATAAGTGTTACAATTTAATATGTTATAATGATATAATGATTCACCTTGATGCCATAAGTTTGTACTTATGGCATGAAGGTGAATTTTGTAATTTTGTAATGAGCAAATAAAAATTAAGAACTTATAATATAGAAAACTCATGCACTACTATTGCTGCATTCATAATTAAGTTATATATGTTGCCATTATGGTCTGTCTTGATAATTTCCGTAAAATGTAATAAGGACCAACAATTTGTTTATTTTTTATTCTATTTAATTAGTCATTATAATTTGAGAAGGTTTGTTAAGACAGGAAGAAAAAATCGATTCCAGTTTTATTTTTTACCTGGTCAATGATGAAATACCTGATTACGTTTCGTGATTTGATTTTTTTATTAACTCATGAAATAGTTAATCATTATAGAGTTTGTTTTGAGCCTAAAATATGAGTAAGATATAGCAATTATTGAAATCTATTGAATCTGCTTCAAAACCTGGGAACTGGATAAAATTTTGACAGAAATTAGATAACAATAACACGATACCTTATTCGGGTACACAATCTATACTAACTCTTGAAAAAGTTTACCAGCTTTCATAATGAAAATGTTTTTTCATTTTAGAATTCATTACCATTATTATTTCATATTACAAATAACTGATTATTATTATGTTCTCGATATTTATCTATAATACCTTAGGTGTGCTAAACGACAGTTGGTTAAGGGATAAAAATAGGCATAAAATCATCATAATTGAGTTCATTTAATGAAAAAAATAATAATAAATAATTAATAGAGAATATTAGTGAGAAAAAAAAATTCCCTTGGAATAAACTAAGAATACCAAGGAATCAATGTTTATTTTAGGTTTATCATTAAATATGTATGCAAAAAAAAAATTTTCCAACGTATTCCCAAAGTGAAAAATAGGCAACAAATATCGAAATGTGTTTTCCATTCTATTCACTTATTAATATAGCTTATAAAATAGCTGAAGTGAATAAAACTGAGTACGAGCTCATTCCTTAAAAAAACTGAGCAGATGCTCCGAATAGATGTGAGTTGCACAATGGAATATTTGCTAAATATATGAGGTATTTGCTCCAAATATTGGTTGCTTACTGATTCAGAGTACCTGCTTATATTTCTAAGTAAAAAATATCTGATTTGGACAACACATGACTTCCTTGTACGCCTATTAAACTATAAATCGGTGGCTCAAAAAGAGACCTTGAATTTGGCTACTAGTTTCCGAAGATTGTAGTATATCAAAAACGACACTCGGCGTCGCGAAATTTATCTACTGACACACACATACTCTTGTTTCTGAAAGTTTCATCCTTTATTATATGACGTTTTCTTTCAGAAGGTAACTAGTGTTCCGTGAAAACATTAGAATGCCAATGTCACTAGATAAAGTATTGAAAATCGACAGTTTCGACATTTTAAGCGGAAGAACCCACTTAACTTGTATCTCATTCTTCTGCTGCAGACTTACTCATCTCACAAATGGGAAAGAAAACCAGTATTTTAGACTCAATTTTAACGCTTAAAACATGTAATAAAAATGTTTAATTGGAGCGGAAACAAATTGCGTTTGTAACCTTTATTACGGAAACATATGATCTCTCTATTTAATTTTAATATAATTTTTGATGAAGTTTATGAAGACCTTCAGGTAAAGTATCCTTTTCGGCTCACAAATTTTAACCAAAATCTAGTTAATACATTCATATTCATACAGAAGTCCTTTTTACCAAATTTGAGATGTTTTACATTATATTTTAATATAATTTTTGATGAAAGTCTAATATGAAAGTCTTCAAGTAAAGTACCACTTCCGGTCTTCCAATGTTAATCAAAATTTATATGCTATTTATATTAATATGTTAGTCTTATATACCTAATTTGAGAAGTTTTGCATTATATTTTAGTATAATTTTTTATTAAAATCAATAATGGCTATCATGTAAAGTACCGGTAATCATGTAGTGACCAAAAAAGAAGGTTCACAACTAGATTTAACAGCAATCCTAAATAAAATTTTTTTAACTTTCTATTGCTAACCGTTTTTGAGTTCTTTGACTTAGTTACGTACGAACGTATGTACAGACGTCACGACGATACTTGTCCAAAAGGATTCTGGGGTGGCCAAAATGGATATTTCCTTTGAAATCTGAAAACCGAAAATTTTCGCGATTACAATGCTTCCCTTACTTCGTACAAGGAAGTAAAAACTTTCAACGTGATCCACTATGTGAGTAGGTACTCACATTTTTTAGAATTTTTGTTAAATGCCGATCTACTCTTTCGTAGACTCAGCATTTTACAGACTACCTACTCATATAATGGAGCACATTCTAAGTTTTATTCACTTAGAAAGGTTAGCAGGTACTACGAATCATTAAACAACACAAATTTGGAGCACAAGCTATAGTATTTCATTGTATAACTTCTCTTTACACAAAGATAATCTCATTATTTTGAGGAATGAGCATGTGCTTAGTTTTATTCTCTTCAACTCTTAAAACAGCTAGAAATATAAATTGTGTGTTATTTACACAGATGAAACTTTCTTCTATATTTCTTAATATTTGATATTTACGTATCGGTTGAAGTTGAAAATTCCTATTTATAGGTTCGTTAATTGGAGTAAATGATTTACAGCTAATCGAAATCAAGGAGTTATTGCTAGTCAATAAAATTATTCAAAACATTTACAATCCCTTAATTGTGAGATTTAACGAATCATGTTTTTATGATCGGACTATGTCAGCAAGACAGATTTTTTTTAAAGACAATATTTCATATCATATCATATCATCAATCTGTTTAGGTGTTTAATTCTAGGTTTAATATCATTAAATCATTAAATGTGAACGATGTAAAATTATGTCTACTGTAATTAGATGCCATAAAATATAATTCCAAAAGAGAAAGTTGACATTAATTCAAAACGATTTATCAAAAACTGGAGTAACTTTAGAATGGTATGACTACAACCTTCATACCCGTAAAAGAGAACCTCCTTTTGTTTTATATGAAATATATATAATTTATACTGGATATATAAGAATTTATACATATAATAATGATATATAATTATGGTAGAGATAGAGAGAGATGAAGGCTGGTGTTTAAGGAGAAGACTGGGACTGAGTGAGGCTTGCCTGTCAGTGGATCGATTAGTTTGCTATCAGGCTCATGCATATTCAGCGGACGGGGTTCCCCCCTTCGCACAAATAT
The DNA here is from genome assembly GCA_948150685.1 of Rhaphigaster nebulosa. Lineage (NCBI taxonomy): Eukaryota > Metazoa > Arthropoda > Insecta > Hemiptera > Pentatomidae > Rhaphigaster > Rhaphigaster nebulosa. The sequence goes on from OX411306.1 coordinate 31,849,344, forward strand.
TATAGGCCCTCTCCATCTAGTCTCTTTTATTTGTTTACTTTTATCTTTAATATTGTTCTATTCTTGTATTATTGTCAACAATTTTCTTCTATTAAATATTTAAACATTTCTCATTTTAATTCGTCGATATTTATATTTTCAGGAACAGTTTCATTTCATGTTTAATTTCTAAATAAATTGTTTTGGTTAATTAACAGATACATTTTTTGGTAAAGTTTTGTATAATTGCATAAAGAAGCTTTTAACATGTATTTCCGTGTGGCAAAAAACAAAATAAATTTAATGAATTTTACCCTATAAATTTAACTCCACACCATACTTTTTTTCGAATCAGGTTTCAATTCTAGAACAATAAAAAAAAATTAAGCTTCATTTGTAAGACACAAAATCTTAATAGAAGGGGATCTTTTCCTGGCAATATGATAACTGTAGCTCAGCAGGGGGTGGGGAAAGCATTCACAAGCGAACCGTGATTTTAAAACATTTCGATATTGGTCCCTCCTATAGCCACGATACAATGTATTTAGTTAAGGCAAACAATATTTCTTATAGAGAATTTAATCTACTTTTCGATTGTGAAATTGGACCTTAATTGCTCAGAACAGTTTTTGAGTGATACCTAAAATAACTATGAAGTACAATGGGCCGAATTACTCGTTGTGACACCGTGAGAATATTGAGCTCAAAATACTGCACAGCCAGTTTTCAATTTTGATGGCTCAAATTACCCAGTGAATTCCCGTCAATGTTTTGAAACATCGAGAGCTCAAAATATTGAAAAAAATATTTCATTATATTTTAAGTATTTTCGCCTTTTTGTTAATGTTTCTTGTAATATCATTTGGAAGTTCATGATGAGCTCGTTCCGGCCGTTTGCGAATGCATTCCGTCCCATTCATCTGTGTACGCCAAATTCAGCGTCTACTTCACTAACAAGTCCATGCCTTTGAGTATATATTCAAGTACATTCCGCCCATTAGGATGAATGGGGTTGAAATATATAAAAGTTATTTCTGTATTGGTTTTTTTTTTTTTTTTTTTTTATTAAATTATATATTTTCTTAGTTATCTTGAATAATTATGTCAATTTTTTACTTTCCTGAGCAGTAAGCAAATTCAGGTTCATTTTCAATGAATCTTATTTTAAATTAATTTAAACACTAAAAATATAAAATCCAAAATATAAAAATCCCACAGAATCTTTGATGGCACCTAAGATATATTATCGTGACGACGATATACAATATCGGTATTACATACTACAGTCTCTACTAAAGGGATGGGTTGAGTTTTCGTTTCACATAGATACAACACATTTTTTTTTTTAATTTATCCTCTGTATACTTTTTAGAAGTTTATTTAACATTAGTCAATGTATAGCAATTTTCAGAAATTCTAAAAAAACTTCTAATTTCTGGATAAAAACGCTAAGTAATTGATTTGCCATTAATTAAATAACAAAAAAATATTATATGATTTTTTTTCAATTTTAAGTTTATTTTTTTAATTAATAAGCACAAAACAAAGAAATATTGTGGTCAGCCGTGGTCAAATAGTTCAAAAGAGACCTGACATCAAAATAAACTTTCATAGAAATGTTTGAACGGGATGAGATATGTTCTTTTATGGATTGGAAGTTTGTACAAATTTGTATAATATATTATAACTTATTGTATCTTCAATCAATTTGTCTTGAGGTCATTTAAAAACTAAATAATTATTTTCTGTTTATTTTCAGATTTTTCGGGGACACTCTGTCCCCCTCTTCAGCATCTAAATAAGATCCCAAAATGTTGGGTGTGCCACTTAATTAATAGTACTTTAAATGAGACTTGGTCAATGAATTGGCCATGCCGAAGAGGGGGGCAGAGTATCCCAGAAACGTCTAAAAATAAATAGAAACAATTATTGAGTTTTTAATTGACCTCAAGGCAAATTGATTGAAGATAAACATATAATATGGAAGATCAAAAATTGAAAATAATTAAATTATTTATTTATAACTTTTAAATAAGAATATAAAACTCATTTAATACTGCCTAATGTTTAAAAAACGTTGAATTAATGAAATGTTTTTCATTAGACATTTACTTGAAAGACCTAATGCTTCCAGAAATATTGTACTCGTTTATGCGGCAATATACTTTTTTAAAATTTTCACAATTTTATATCCTAAACCGCAACACGAGAAATATTTGCATGTCAGTCCGCATGTCTACCTACGAAATGGATCTCGAAATCCCACCGAAGGATTTTACAAAAATTTTTAGAAGACCTATTTTGGACATCAGATTGGCGTAATCCTTTACCTCAGCGTTTAATTATTTTTCTAAAAATGCGGCAATTGAATTGAATTTTCTGAATGTGATCTTTTAATTGTATGCCACAGCTCCGAACCACATTTTCAAATAGGTATCAAAATTTGTATGCAAGAAACAATTTGGTCGTTGGTCAACACTTTAAACATTTCTCTTTTCAGTCTGGCCCAAAAAAAAAATTCAGTTATAAGCATTTTTATTTAAACAGAATGTTACAAATTATTCTTTTGTACAAAATTTAATTCTATCATACTTATCATTGATATTTTGTGAGTTTGTAGGTATGGATATATATTTGAAACATATAAACAAATAATGAAAAATACAATTCTATATCAGTTAATAATGTCAAAACAAACTATTCAAGTTATATAAATGTAAGCTTCATTACTGCCGCTTGGGAAACTACCCTCACGCGCGGAAGAAGAAAGCGCGCGACCATCCATGAACTGTTGGCACGTCTTCATCAGGAGCTGAAGAGTTGGGGTGGCCAATGGTGTGTGCCTAAACGACACTGCAAATAGTGCGGCCTAGCTTTCTGCCTCCCCCTCCCAGTAAGGGTTTAATAACACCGCCGGACATTGGCTGAGCCCTACTGGAGTGAACTGTCTTCAACCAATCAAATGTAAATGCAAGGGTGGCCAATCTGACTTTATAAAGACTCCGAGTGCCTTTAGAGTGCTAGGAAAACAGGAAGGCTTCTTTTTCCGATGGTAAAAGCTCCTCGAAATGATGGAAAGGGACGACTCTGCCAAACAAGGCGGCACCAGAAAGTTTAGAGAAATCGGATCAATAGCCATTTTCAGGTGGTCATAATCACGTTCTGTATCACGGAAATATCTTTTGTCATATACTCTTATTTCTTGAAAGCTTTATAAAAAAAAATTTATCTTTTATCGTTTATCAGCTGCACTTATTTCATTTTATGAGATTTCAGACTACACATTGACAAGTTTATCTGTGAGTGGGGGCAGGGATCAATCAACACCAAAATAGACGTTAAAGTACAAAAAATAGAAGTAAAAACTTAAACTTATTTTTAAAAAATTAGTTGGACGAAGAAAGGATACATGACAAATAAATTTTAAGAGTTTAGAAGAAATAATAATCATAGAAAATATGCTTGATACTGAATAATTTCCAGTCTGAAAGGTCATAAAATGAAATAAATACAGCATAGGATGTATAAAGGTTTTTCTACAAACTTCCATAAAAATTTTATTAAGAAATTTTTATTACTATTGTGGCCGAGTATTTTAATGCAGCACCTCAGTAATCTCGAGACAGATGCCCAGGACTTGGTTTTATTTCCTGACAGACCTATAGAGTAAATTTCGGCCTTCTTACTCTGGCTACATTAATTTGGTAAATTTTCAGTATAAACAGTCCTTCCTGCTTTAGTTGCAATATGCAAAAACGTTCAACCCCTTTGAACTACAACATCAATTCCTGGTTCCCTGAGGGTTAATTTTAATAGAGTTAAATCTTTTCTTTGATGGCAAGATTTGATCTTTGAGTGACCTGACGATAATCAAATTACTATTTGAAAAAATGGGAAGAGTTTGATCTATAATACAGGAATAATTTCTAATTATTAGGAATCAATATTTGATCGAACAAGTCAACCACCAACTCACCAACTAACCACCTAGGAACTCGGTATACGAAGAATTAGGTTGTACACTTCAACTTTTACCAAACTAATGAAAACGATATTCAGTGAGCCTTGAAAACTGTAAAATTAAAATTTATAATTATTTATTTAAGTCGGCCACTTGGTTTGAAAAGTATTATATTACATTGTTAATTAGTAAAAATATAATGAATCAGTAAACAGAAATCCTTTAAGAAACTACAAAACATAGAAGGTCTTCGAGTATAAGGTATTGCTTAAAATTTTGGGTCCGAGGAAGGATCAGACTACTGAAGAATTTAGGAGGTTACACCACGCGGAATTACGGAGTATGCACCCATTTGAGATTATAGCATCGCTACAGTTGAAATGGGCACGTAAATTTGTTAAGCTTGGTAAAGAACAAATCCCTAAAACGTCTATAAGCACTGAGCCGACTGGTGAACGCCCGAGGGATAAACACAACCATGCAATAGGTGGGAGGATTGCATTAAGGCTGGTCTTAAGGATTTGGGTTTGGACGGTGCTCGGTGGACGGAGATTGGTGGTATCGGCATAGAACCTTCAGGTACGCTAAGCCTTTTATTTACTATAATTTTCATTTAAATTTTAATCTCATGATCTATATTTAATTATTAATATAGCAATATTTCTTTTATGATTGTGACTGGATTGGTTATAAAACATATATTTAGTTAATATCAGTGTCGAAACATTATAATGTAGTGAATATTCCACTACATGTCAGCAGACGCCAAAATTATAGTCAGAGATTTTCTGGTTAGTTCATGTTTCTGTGCGAAGGGGATTTACATTAAATGCAAGCTTATAAGATTGAATTTGAAATTGTTTAGGTTGAGCCGAATTTAACTAGACTTTTGTGATTAAGATCCTTTATAAATTAATATAGTGGGAAATATACACAGGTAAAGCACACAGGATATATGGACCGCTGTATAACCTGACAGCAATCAGCTCTATCTATACTCCAATAAAGAAACACTCGAAAATTCCTCGGCCATGAGCTTGTATATACAACCGGACTTCCAGCGGAGAGACAGCAACGACTCGATGAATATGCACAGACATTGACAATAGAGCGACAATAACCGATCGTCAGACAAGATGAAAAACTCGGCCGATATATAGAGGCAGTATAGACAGAGATATACAGAGTGTATACACACGGGCGGAGAACTGACCCGCCTATAAATCCACACCGATTGATTTGCATGCCGCATACAGTTCCTGCTTCCACAATCAGTCTCCTGTTTGTGATTTACTACCGCTGCCTGTTGGCTATTGTGCTGTACTGGCCTCTGTCCGCGAATTTCCACGGTATATAGTCCTCATCCATGCTATACTGATTTCGAGCACGGCTAATTATTCACTGCAATTAGCAAAGTTGCGTAATGAGTAAAAAAACAGAATATGTTACAGATGTTTACAGTTTTGCCTAAGATAAAGCAAGCAGATATGAAGTAAAGTGACTAGACAAGTTACCAATCATTTCCAATGTATAAAGAGAGATTTATATAACCACTTGAATAATGGTGATAAAAGAACGGAAATCCAATCATGATGGACTTGCTTTAGATCTTTTAATCAATGAGCAATAAGTGATCCGCAAAAAATGAATGGTAGCTCATTGTTGTGAATCATGAACTAAAAATTTATTGAGTCAGAGAGATAGCGCTCAATCCAGTGAATCATGACCTCCAAATGACGGTAATGATTTTATTTATCTGCTTTTTTTGTTTCACTCAAAATAAAAAATAGTGGAACGAGTCATTCTGGCCTCGACCCTGAAAAGAGCTGATACGTCCATTACTAGAGAGCACTTAATAGTAAATTGTAACAATCAGTAAATATTCCTCACAACATTGTAGGCCTGTTATGTGATAACAGTCATCGAGACTTTAAGACATCGTCTAATGAATAAAATCTTCAGCACTGATTACATGATGAGGTAATATGAAAAATGGAAAATCGAGTGTTGAGGTATGAAGGGTTAAATAAAAGTGAAAGGAAGAAAAGAAAGAACAACAGAATTGATGAATCATTAAAGAAACACTTGATTTTTCGCGTTTCAGTCTAGCTTTGGCTATCCTCAGACTATAACTCAGTGACGCGCTACCGCGCCGGATTGTTTCTAAAGTTTTCTTCCCTCATCATCTTTCCATGTTTGTGAAACTTCTTGAAAAGATATTTTTCGTGGTCGTTTGGCAGTCTCTGAAATTCATTTTTTTTGTACACGTTCTCTTCATTTTGATTGTCTTATACGTGGAATCTAAATAGACTTTTCAATTCTGCTACCTATCATCTCTTTTCTGCAGCAATGTCTTCTCTGATTTGTATCTTCTATATTTTATTAAAAATTAATTTAGTGGTATTTTTGATCAATAATTTTTTTTTTAATGGTTGCTGGGTCGCAAAAGGATGTTTTTAAAATTAAAGTGTGAGTACCACTTTTTCTCTAACCAATTTATTCAACTAATCTCTTACCTAAGGTCACAACCTTGACAAAAAATGTTTTTTTTTTACTTTTAAATTATAATAAAAAATTACAAAATCGCATTTGATCTGTTTTCGGTCATACAGACATTGGTGTTCAGACCATAATTTACTCTATATAGTTATACCAAGTGTTTCATGCCTTTTTTTTTACTTGGGCTCGAAAACAGTATTTTAGACTATTAGAATCCTACAAAAAGCCTCCCTTTATTATGCTAATGTATTTAATATAAATTATGCTATATATTTATAATAATTTTCACAACTTGCCAATATGATCTAAGTAGTATTCTGTGTGTATAGCAACCCAATGCAGTTAGATAGCACCTCTTAATAAAGTGTTTGTTCCGGGGGCTAGAGAAAAATGGTGCGCGAGAAGGCGAACATTTTTCGTGGCACAACAAAACATTGCGAAATAATGAGAAAAAAATAATTACCAATATTTAAAAAATTAAATTGATTACAGTCCTTAAAAATAATATGAAATTACATTTGTATGCTCAACTTTTATACCCAGTCCATACGAAGGCGACACTAAAAACAACCGTCACGGAGTAGTTTGGAAACAGCTGTGTTAGAATAGGGACGAAGGGGAAAAGTGATTTTGTTTATGAGAGTGGTTGCTTCAGGTTATTTAGTTTTAGAATGTCCTAAAACAAACAAAGCAGCCAACACGGTGTGATAAAATCATTAGGTCAAATGATTCCCTTTACAGTCGCGTTCCTTTTTTTTATTTCTTCTTCGAGTTACACTCATCTTCCATCCCTTATTAAACTATAGATTTTCTTTCAGTAAACTTGATAAAAACGGAAGTTAGTCGTCCTCCGTGGGAGGTGCCTGCGTGATTGACACTACTCCGCTCTTTCAAGTTATATCAATTCTTCTAACTATAACCTTCATTCTGACTTTTGATATTTTGCTCTTCATATTGTTCATACCTAAGATCCTGAAGAATTTTACGATTGACCTACAGAATTCCTTTAAAAAATGAGGAAAAGGTACTTTATAAATCAATCTTTAACAATTACTTCTGCACTAATATACCATTAGTTGGTTATTACTGAAATTACAAATATATATTTTGATCAGGTTTTTCAGATAAATCAATAACAGATATTCTTATGTTTTTTTGACGGAAATTAAAAATAAAGTCATTTCTGTAGCGAAAGACTATGGGCAATTCTCTGGTTATATCTGTAAATTTTACTACAATCAATGTTATAGAAAAGTGCTTCACGCTGTAAATATAGATCATTTTCTTACATCAGGCAGGTATAGACCATAACTCAATCAAAAATATAACCGTGACAAATATGGTTTCCAGCAGTGTGATTGGCCCATAAACTGAATCAAAGAGAACCAAATAATTATCCTTTGTAAGTGACCCTTGAAGCAGAAAGAGTAGAAGATTCATGAACTGAGTCATATAATTGATCTATGGTACTAACTTTACTTGCTGAGCGGTGAGCCAGACTATCAATATATACGGGATGAGTCTTGGAATGGAAATTGCAGTGAATATTGAAAACAAGCGAGGCCTATCATTATGAGTTTGTTATTATAATTTTTAAGCGGTTTAACCTATCTCTAAAATGTCTAGGTAACTAGAAAATCAGATGGAAAATTTAAAGCAAAGTTAAAGCTCTATTTAAACTAACATTAGTTGAAGAGCAAGCAATCACTACTCCTTCAAGAAGAATACTGATTAAGAATAATTAAATTTTTTAAAAATTGTAACTGTCTATGTTTTCTCTTTAACCAAAATTTGATAACAAACGCTGGTAGACACTGAGTTTACACAATATCGAACAATAGTTATATCAATTCTGGGACGATTCTAAGTTCTAAGCCAGAGGACACTATACTTTGTTCGAAAATAAACTCAAATCTGGACCAAACCTCTAGTTCGCCGAGGGTAGACACGGCCAGAACTGCCTGCAGAAGTTTGGGGACAGCCGCAGTAGATGGAATTGCTGTAAGCCCCAACGAGACGCAATTTGCATTGCAGATTCTCCCAAGTTTGCGCTATGTCTGTGTCCCAACTGTCTGTCTGCGGAGTCCACATCTGTTTCAATTTTCGATATATATAAGAATTCTTAGGAATAAAATTATTCACATATTTTCGTTATGACTTTGACATATTTTATATTAATAAATATCCTGAAAAAAACAATTTGACAAATGCTGATAGAACTTCCTTAGGATTATAAGACAAAACAAGATAATTAAAATAAATAAATATAATGAATAACAACAAATTCATTCTAATGGTTCTTCCGATCTCTGCTATATTTTCGGCGGTATGTTTTGTGATGTACGCAGACTTTTAGGTATCTAATATCGAAAGAAATCTAAGATTATAAATTAACTATTTCCTAAATCTTATCTCGATTATATATTTCAAATTATTATATTATTTACTCTCTAGTTTAAGGATCTAATAATTAGAATCCATTCATATGGAATTCTTTTATACATTAAGGATGCCTACAAGTAACGGTTCACACGACGACATCCTGAACAAGATATAACTCACTGTTTCATTAGTATATCGACTGTAACGGACATCGTGATTGGTTCCAACGTTTCCACCGGTTGATGCCATTGGTCGCAGGACGACCCCTGTCCACTGGAGCCTTCACCGCGACTAATCGATTCTACCGTAGTGCTTATCCAAGAGTTGACTCGATTCTTCCACTTGTCAGTTGTCTTCTCAGGGTCATACATCACATTGTGAGAAGAGGAGTCACTGCTTGCCGATATGAAGTTTAGGGGTGGGATTTAGTAATAAATTAACTTCTGCTTGGAGCCGAGACCCTTCTCTTCTGATCCTCTTGGAAATTAATGGATTGACCTTTCTTCAAGTTATAATAATTCGAATTATTAATTGTTGAAACATATAACTCTAGTTAAAATTCGAATTAGACATCAACTTTTTAGTGGGGATTTGGCAAATAATTATAAACGATTTAACTGAGTTTCAGTTCATCAATTGAAGTGTGAAATAATTCGTATGAAATGATTCATTTGTCGAAATATAAGTGAGTATATTTTAAAAATAGCAAAATGGGATTTATGTAAAATGTTAATTAATTGTTACTAGTACACTCCATCTGTTAGCATATTAACTGTAAATTATTAGATAAGATTTATATTTTTAGGAAACCATAAGATCTGTAGTTTCTATGCACAGTCCTCATTTAAATTGCATGTATAATTTTCGCACATCCCTCTAGAAGGGAATACATAGGAATTATGGAAATTACACGCAACCTTTATTTAATATTTTGGAGCGTTCCTTGAACTGCTCTTTTTCAATATCTATATGCTCGATAGCTTGACTTATTTTATAATGAACTATTTCTTATTCCTTGAGAATAGAAGGAAGCGACGAGTTTTACATTTATAGGACACCCTGAAAGCTAAAAAAAAAATATTTATTCATAGATTTTTTTTTCAGCGTGTATGAGCTGTGTACCGAATATGATAATAGAAGGTATAAAGTGCTAATAATCTCCCATTAGTATAAGTACAGTTTTTGAGACTGATTAACTTTTTTGTGAGAATTTTTAAAATAAATTTCCTACGTTAAAAATTTGTAAATTGATTAAATTATAAGATAAAAGGAAAATAAATAGGAATAACTTATCCCTCTCAAGTAGAAAAAATAGTCTTGTTTTTCCAACTCAATGAATTATAAGGCAAAATAAAATGTCCCGAGTCATTACTCATTGCTTTTTTCTTGTTGATTTTTCTATATTGTTAATTTCTAGCTATTGTATTGTAAGATAAATATATATTATCTAAATACAGCTCTATAAAAATACTTTCTAGTTTGACAAGTTTATTTTAGATTCTCAAAAAATAAACCACCTATTCTGAAATATAAATATTTCTTTTCTGAAGGTAAATTCTGTTATTCAAGGTGAGTTTTTTAACTTAATTGCTTAACTAAATTGGTTAACTTTTTTAACTATGTCATAGTCGTTGTGATTATCATTTTGTTAAAATAATCGTTTGTGGACCTGATAGTTTGTGGACTTGATAGTTTGTGGACCTAATCATACGAGGTTATTAGATACATAAAGACGAAGATAAAAAAATTAAAATATTGATACAAACAAAACTTATTATTTAGCATTGCATGCCGAAATAACAGCAGCATTTTAGATTTCATATTCCATTTTAAATTTAATAATTAACATCCTTGTTTCAGGAAATTGGTTTTGTTGTATTTAGTACAAAATTTATTTAATTCATGTTGTAGCTGAATTTGGCTCTTGGGTAACGAATGCTGTTAAGGATTAAATTATCGAACTAGCTATTATAAAAAATATGTTCAACCACCGTGTTTATTTCTATTGGTCAAAATACAACATGGGTTTTCGTCCGTCAATGTAAGACTAATAAATGAATATATGATGATTATACTTGCTATTGTATGTAAATATATATATATATATATATATATATATATATATATATATATATATATATATATATAAGGGATAGAGAGCTCGGTGACGTCAGACGGAGCAGAGCGACGACGCGAGAGCTAATGGCCCCGCATATCGATTGTCCGCCCCCCCCCAGCTTATGCAAATCGCAATGGCGACCGGCACACGTACAGGGCCGTACCTCTCCTACACCTGGAACTGGCGGTACCTTGGGGTGTCGGAGGTCCTCCTAGGCAGGGGAAGAATTCGAACAAGAGAGTATCCAAGGGGCTAGCTAATATACGAGACATTGTATAAATCACTGGATCCAATGTGAACTGATTGTTCGATTAAAAAAAAACAACAACGAAAATAGCATGAATTTCGTGGAGAATATTGAAAAATAAATAAAAAACATGGACAGACAGTAATCAGTTCCCAAATATTCATCTGCTAAATATAATTTCATTATAAAAGATTTATTTCGTACCTAGAATTTAGTTAATTGATCGTCAGTTATTCCTATTCTTCAATATCCATCGACTTAATATAAATCTATCATCCTTCATTTTTATTTTCGTGTATAATATTAAGAGATGTTTATTAATCCTAATGCAAGCCTTTACCTGTATTAGCTTTGTATTAGATTTAACTTTGTATATCAATTTTATCGATTTAAGTTAGTTGCTAAACCATTCTATCGCAGTGTGTGATATCTTAATTTTTTTATTAATTTTGTATTAGTTTTAAATTTTAATTTGTTAATGTCAATACTAGAATAGTATTATTCTGGTGATATAGTGATCACCAAATGAACGACACGAATAGAATTAAAAAATCGCCAAGAAATACACTTATTTTTCTTATATTTATTGTTTTGAAGTTATTGTTCGTTCATAAACATATTTCGCAAACATATTTCAGTACATTTTGATGTACGTATCAATAACGAAATAATTTATGCTTAAATATTTTAGGGAATAATTTCTCAGTAGTTCTTCGGTTACTACAAGCTGTTCAACAGAATTTATTAGCTAATTATCTTAAAAAGTGTGATAAAGTCGAAAAAAAGAAATTAGAAAAACTTCTGATATATTCGTTTATTCAAATGCTCATAAGCTCACAAGTATTTTAAAACACAGATGCAAATATCTTTAACAAAAATAAAATATTATTAATACTATTTACAGACTGAAAATTAAACTAAATACTTCAACAGCTAAATCGTTTCTTATTTGAATTTTAATTTATTTAAAAATTATCAAGTTCCATAATTAATTAATTATATTAAAACATTGAATATCATTTTAGTGGCAGATTAACACCAATATCCTTAAATATTTACAGAGACATTGACAAGAAATCCTAGAGTGACTACCACGGCGTTGGTTATGCTAGGCCCGCAGAGCCTATACAGTCAACTCCATTACAGCTCTAAGGATCTCGACCCTCTTCCACATTTGCATAGAGTTTGCATTACATTGAAATTACTTTTTTTTCTTCTTTTTTTTTTTAAAGTCACTAGTATGTTTCAATTAATAATTTTATTTGTTATATATTTTCTATACGTTATATTTGTTGTTGCTCTTTCATAATTTTTTTTGTCAATTTATTGTGCGTTCCTGAATTTCATTATTTTGTTTGACTATAAATTATATTGGCTATCGAATGCTAAATTGTATTATTAGAAAAAAAGCATACAAATTTTAAATCAAATCCTTTTTACAAAAATAATTTTAATATCGAAGAGAAAATACTCAACAAGAGACATAAAACACACTGATAAGTATGTGTGCAGATGTTGATGCATCTTTTTTATGTGTTGATGTAAGATGTATTTTGTCTGCATATTTCATCTTGCTGTTTCTGTCCTGAAGATGCTTGAATCAGCGAAACGTTTACGTTTGTGGTTTTTCCTATATTAATATCTTAATATTAATAATAATTCTATAATTTTTCTATTATTTGGAAAATTTAGAGTAACACTTTCGGAGCCTTCAAAAAAATATAGTCAATGACAAATAATAATAATTATTACATTAAGGTACGTTTAAGCCTGTGATGTTACATTAACTTTTTCGACAAAATCAACTTACCAGAATAACTTTAAATACACTGAAAGTTACTAAAGTATCTTTAAGTTTGTTTATTTGACATAATTAACTGTCTTTCATCGTTGCTGGTGATAAAAAATGCATAAATATAAACTATGAAGGAATTCGATAATAATTTAAAGGATAAAAAAAGGAGGGGTATCTAAAACTAGTTTCCGGAAATAAGAGTAGTCATATAGATGCACAATATACCGTTTGAAAGCTAAATATTTTAGAAAAAATGTCATCTAATATATAAACCCGCGGAAGGTAATGGAGAGTGACGAAAAACGCATACATTTAAATGATTGCCGTAGTTAATAATTTCTGCTTTTATATAATTTAATGAAAAATAAATTTTTCCATGATAACTAAGTAGACAATTTTAAAAATTGTACTCACCGTACTAGGTTTTTTAATATTGTGAAAGAATTGATATTGAAATTGAATAAAATTGTAGATTTAGCATCATGACGACTTTGCCAATTATTATAGATTAAATATTAAGGAAATTAAGGTACGTGAGAAAGAGATAGAGCGATAGAGCCGTGGGGCAATAGACACCTGAGGAAGATGACAGTGGCTAATTACAGCGGGCCGAGGGCACACAACGCACAGGGCACACGGCAGTTCCTCTTTAAGCTCCTGCTTTGCATCTCCATGAATCTTTCATGAGGGAGGTCTCACCATTCTACTCCGCCACATGACTCACTTCTCTCTACTCATTGTTTACTAAACTAGATTTGGCCCCGTTTGTACTTCCCGCCTCTGCTTTCTCCCGCCGGCAGATCTTCGGGGGCAGTACAGGTAGAGGGTAAGAAGTGGAGTGTGTGTGTTGGGGTCGTTGAGCTATGAGCTATGGATTTGATACACCCTTTTATGTCGCTCTTATAGTCTGAAGCAATATGAGCCAGTAAACTTTTTATATAGCCAAATTATTTATACTAAGAGATTACTAAACAATCTATTAAGACAAACATTTCGGTGGACACAACAAAAAAATAATAATAATTAAAAAAATAATTAAAATAAATAAAATTATTTTTTGATATTCATTGAACAATTTAAAAATTATTAAAGCTTCAAATCACTCAATTCCATAACTAGATGCCGGTTCGATTCAAGCGGACAAGACTGATGTTAATTCTATGGTGGACCCTCTGAACATACATGACCTTCTCTCTCGGGCGTAAGTTGGTAACCTGCACTGCACCAAAGGGCGGTAAAACCAATATGAAACCTTTGCAATTTTCTAGCATTAATTATTAGCAGATTATCGATGCTTTGGAAGGTGATCGACACTTTAAATGTATTCCTTTTTCAAAAATCATATAATAGCGGCCCGTGGAATAAAAATTCTGATTAATTTCTCCGTGATAGTTTGACTTGTTAAGGCGTGTTTAAACGTGCACTATAAGAACAAATGTACACCGTTTATTCTTTCCATTGCAGTCTTCTTTCCTATCTGATCGGCAATTCTGTACCAATTGCTTTGAACAAAGCAACGTTTCTATAAAAGGAATAGAGAAGGGGGGAGGTCATCTCCTCCAATAATTTGAAAACCCAAAAAGTTGTGAAAATTTGAGATTTGTGAACTTCAAACTGCGAAAATTTTAGTAATATATTTTACTCAAAGAGTCACTAATATTTAAAACCAATGCCAATTCCTTTTGAGCTAAGAAATAGGGATTTTATTTACACATTGTTGTGTTTGAAAAAAAAAAAAAATAATAATTTTCTATTGCCAACATTCCCAACAGATAAGTGAAAATTTCAGATCCAAAATAGTAGAGGAAAATTAAAATATTTACTATAGTTGGGAAATCCGGTCAAAATTGTTAGTAAATTTTATATTTTTCTCCTCCAATAAATTGTTTTAGTAAAGTCTCTGGCTTTGAACCACTGCTTTATTTAAGGTGCTTTCATACATTACAATTTATCCTACGTACTTATACAAAGTTACTATTTTCATAATATAGTTGTGTACGTAGCAGGTAAGCAAATAAGTAACATTTTCAAATTTTTAGAGAAGAGCAAAAATAAGTTTTAAACCGCATTGTATTGCTTGTTGTGGATAGTGGTCGATCTATATATTTGAAGTGCTTTTTCTTTACCCTTTTAGCTTATTTACAATGCTTTACCCTCAGAAAATGTTTCCTGAATAATACAAATACGACAATAAAATCAAAATAAAAAAAATTGGACTTATGATGGTTTACTTCAAACTTACGGAAGTATTGGCTGATCAGCCTTGCAGTTTCTGTTTTCGGTAAATATTTATATGTCACTTGTAATCGAATCATCTTTTCAACGTACATAAATAAAATAAATGCTGACTTATAGTGGCTGTTTGAACTAAAGTGAGTTGGAGGATATGGCATTGAAAACCGTTATAAAAGCTTAAAATAAAGCCGATTAAGTGTGAACAAGAATAACAAAAAAAAAAATTCTTAAGGCATAAATATTAAATATCTCTTAAATTATTTTTAACAATATATTTTTTTTCATTAAAAAAATTATCTGTTGTAAATATTCTAATTACATTAATTTATATATTTATACATCTAATTATATATATTTTTTTTTCTTTTTCAGAAAATAAATCCAGACAGCAATGAAGGTAAGATATCAATATCATGGCATATCTAAATTTGGTATCTATCTAGTATTGATAAGCACATAGTACTTTAAATCCGCAAATAACAGATAGACGACCAATGCTGATAATTCACTCAAACAAAAGGTGTGTAATTCATTACTAATAACAATTTTGATGTCATTTGTAAAGTTGAAAAAAACGAAAATTAATTTCGGGTTTAAGCGATTTCACCTTTTTTCTTTGAATTTTTAAAGCATTCACTATTTTACTTGATATAAAAAAATGCTATATTGAGTTGCTCAATGAGTGGCACAAAGACCCGGTTTGAGCCCGGCTGAGAACAGAAAATTTATTGTCGATTCTCTAAGCAGTAAATCGACTCTGTGATGGAGCTCATCTAGTATCTATAAAGTTGGTGCCTGATCCTTGGGGACAAAATACTCCTAGATCAAGAAACAGTACTTCTTTATCAAGAACAGACCCCGTTATCATTGGTTTCAGAGGTACATAAATATTTTATTTATGTGTATATATATATATATATATATATATATATATATATATATATATATATATATATATATATATATATATACATGAGAAATTAGGAGGTTACACAACGCGGAGCATGCATCTTGTTAATATAATCGAAGTGATAGCATCGCGAAGATTGAAATGGGCTTGTAAAGTTAACAGCTTTACAAGAGGCTTAGTAACGAATTCCAAAAAAGTTGAAAAGTACTGAGCCGACAGGTAAACGCCGGAGAGGTTGACCGAAACGTAGGTGGGAGGATTGCGTTAAGGGTGGTTTTACGGATTTGGGTTTGGACCGTGGTCGGTGGACGGAGGTTCGTACCAGCGATTGGTGGTATCGGTATCGAGTCTTCGGTTTCTCTAAGCCTTTTACTATTATTATTATTAATATGGACAACTTCAAAAAATATGTCAAAGGAGGAATATATAATAAACTCAAGTTGATAATATCATTTTTTTTAACAATTGTTATGTGATTGCCTTCAATAAAAATGTCGTAAATCTCAATATTATGACTAATGATTTTTAAGTAATTGTGACTATAATGAATAATTATTGTAGTTTTGGAAATTACTGGGGAAGCAAAATGTAAACAAAATATTATCTAAAATGTGACGCCTGAGTGTGACGCCTGATAATTAGCTCTTAACACTCAATAACATTTGATTACTAAAATAAAGTTTATTTAGTGTTCTTGTCTCTCGATAAGTAAGCCATTTTGCATAAGTGACTGACTTATCGGAATCAAGATAGTTTTATGAAATTCCGTTATTTCACTGAGACATGTTTTCTATGCTGCATTACAAATTAGAGAAAACTCAAGTTATACCAGACCGATTTTTGACAGAAGTAGGATGTAAATAAAATAGAAAATATTTTATTTCATTTTTCTGTACATAATGTTAATTAAGTGTATTGCGGGAACATGATCTTCGTTCTTAAAATAAAAAACAAGGCCGTGTGCTGACCAATGAATCTCTCTTAAATTTCTAAGAAGTTTCATATTAGTCCGACAGAGAGCAAGCCATGGCGCCTGGTCCCCATCAGGGCGTAGACTGAGGAGGCATCTGTAGTTGCCGCCCCCGCGGCTGCGCACACCGCCCTCCACTCTGTATGCACTACCGCCCCCGCCAAATGCCATATTATTCCACGGCCTCCTTTATGTGTCAACGTCCTGCCCTATTTCCACAGGTTCAAGGTCTCTCCCTGTCCCTTCTAGCTTCCGGTCTCTCTGTATATAGTATATATATTATAGTTATATTTATATATGAAATATGATTTCTACATTGGCATTTATATTGTATTAAGTTCGTGGAACATTGGTGCAATAAACCTTCTTATGAAATGCTCATGCATATTAATAATCTTGTTTGAAAACTGAATTTTAAAGATGATTTGAGCGCAAGCTAAGTTCAATTTACTAGAAACGCTAGACTAATTTATTAATAAATTAAGGTCTGCAAGATTATATGGAATACAAAATTAAACTTCATTAACTTATATTAGTAGCACCTTAATGATATGTTGTTTTTTTGCAATTGTTGCAGCAATTAATTGTAGGTCCAAATATTTTATTTATTATTTGTATATATTTGGTGCTTTCTATCTACCAAAAGCAAAGGTTTAAAGTTTTGAATTATGACATACAACTATGTACACCGTGTTACAAACATTATATTAATCAACGGCGACTGAAAGTTTATTTTATTTTTATTCAATTATTGCTTTTTTTTTAATATCTTAAATCATTATTATTTAAGGTATTTCAATATTTTATAACTCAATAATATGATACTAGAGCATCTAGATGCTTAATGTGTTAGGGGCAAATTCGAAAAATAGGGTTATTGTTTTAGATATCGAAGGAATATCAAATTTACTAATTGGTTACAAGATGTTTTGGTGTTGATTTAAAGGTGCTGATTCGAAAATGAAATGAATAAAACATCTGTTTTATTTAGTAGCAAACGGATATTAGGTCATTTAAATCCCTTGATCTACTGATTACGTTGCGATTAATAACTGAATATAGGTAGTAATTAAAGAAAAATTAATAGTATCTAATATAAAAAGCTTTATGCTCATGGGGAGATTTAAATTTAACTACTACTTCAAGGCTGTTTTGCTCAAAGGCAATTAAAAGGTCAAGTGGTTAAAGGTGATAAGTGACATTTTTGGATAAAACTGAAATATTGCTAAGAATAAGGGTATAAAGGGATATATTTTTAATGTTTCGTTCTGACATTCACATAAACTCAATAGTTGGTTCAGAATTGAAATGACAAAGCTGCTTGTGTATCGCACATCTGCCTTATTATGGATAAAGATAATTTTAAATCACTTTTATCAGAACACGAAAAATGTTTCCTATTTATCATCTTCATCCACATGACCATTTAATTGTTACAGATGATGCACACCTTACAGATCAAAGTTGAACTGATGAACGCTTTGAAATATTTACAACCCGAAACGGCCAATGTTGTAAAAGTACCACTATAAATATCCTTTTTAATTTTAATTTTTTGAATATTTTTCGAACTTCATAATTATTTAATATAATACTATCTGGGATGCATCATGAACTTTTTTTGTATTTTGAAAAATAAATTAATCTCATTTTCAATCATTTTAATATATATTACATTTTTGTTCAAATATTTTGGTAATAAAAACATCTATTTTTTTAGTTGTTTTTATATACTTGGAATCTAAATTCTGATTATTTTTATATATACTATCATATATTGCCACAAAATATAAATTTGAACTTTCAGTTCCGTTTTCATAAAGTTGTCTGATTTCGAATTCATCATCACTTGTTCCGAATGATCTATTTGATTTCCATCACATTTTTTTTCTGTTTTCGAACCTTTCGATTAATACTGTCTCGATCTAGGTTTTCTAATCTCTTATTCTGACATTGAATTATCTACATTTCATTAGAATAATTATATTTATTCTATACTTGATAAGAATTTCGTGAAAATATAATCACACAACTTATAAGATATTCCTCAGGGACTGAAAGTGTAGTGTACTCGAATAAGTACTCTACTCAACACAGTGAGGGGCGGGGATGTGACGTCACGGCCGTCTTGGCAACCAACTCCTGTTGACACAACACACCATTGATTCCGAACATGGCCCCTGTCATCTCGGTATATATCTATGTCTCCCATATTGATAGCGGTATATCTTGTAATGACTGTGTACTGTGTTTGTGAGTCGATTTTTAGGTGAGTTTGCGTTGTTCGGTACGTTTGCATCCACAATATTTACACCCAATAAAAATTAAACAAATCAGATAGATATAAATCAGAAACATTGAATGTTGGTTTCAGCCAGAAGTTTCTTCAACTCGTATATTATTGATTTCAGAATTTCTATTATCATTAATTTATTTTTCCTTTATATATATATATATATATATATATATATATATATATATATATATATATATATATATATATATATATTTAATCGAATTATTTACTAGAAATTATGTGATTCAAGATTTATATTTAAGACGATTTGTGTAATAAAAGTTGGTTGTAGAAAATTAAAATAAACATTCATTGTAGGTTTGATAAAAAAAACACATGCATGATTCTGTAAAATCTGACTAAACGATATTTTATAAAAAGTCATGGTAAAAATTCTTTTACCAGATTCTCGTTATAAAAAATATTAGGAAGTAGAATCAAGAAATTTCAAGTAAATGCCCTAAATATTTTTTCCATTTTTAACGAATGAATTAATGCATACTTCTGACGTTACGTCTATAATAGTTCGAAGGATATAATTTTTGAATGAATAATTCTACCAACTTTTTAGATATGTAAATGGTAAAGCAGTTTAAAAAAAAAATTAAAAAATATTGACACAACTTTTCCATTTTTTATTCGAGGAAGTAAAATCAGGTTCTATTTATTCATTTTTTTTCAAAAAATGCACTTCTAACAAAAAATATTTGGAGAATTCGTAATTTAAACTAAAAAAACAAGAGTCTATAATACATCTCGAGCATAATTTAGCATCGCGAGGCGTCAGCCACAAGAGACAATTTCTACGTTAACACCCGAAACGTAGTTGGGAGGATTGCTGATCTTACGTATTTGGACTTGGGTAGAGGTGTAAATACATCGATTGGTATTGTTGGTGTCGAACCTTCGCTAACCTTCAAGTTCGCTAAGCCTTTCATTATTAATTGATCTTCAGAGTCGATAAAACGTTTTATTCTACTAGCTTAGAAGGTTCCTGCACAACTGTTTAATATTCTATTTTATGCTAAATCAATTGGATAAAACAAAATATGATAGGTATAGTGTTACCTTTCCATCTACAAACATATTCTAATCTTTGCGTGCCTCCAACTCGGTTTAGACTCCGTAAAACTTTTATGGATTCACACTTATCGCAGTTGAAGCCCGTTTCAGCCTTCGTGGCGTAACCGACGTGGTAACAGAGCTTAGGTTTCTCCTTAGGTTCAGTTCTTCATTCTTCGTTTTCAAACACAAAAGAACCCCGTGAATTCGGCATAATGCTGCCAGACCCATTCCGGATAATGTGAAATTAAAGATAGCAGATGGTATGATCAATGAATAAAATATTCTTGGCATTTACTTAAGTAATATGCTAGAACCTTTTTAGTCCTATATAGATTACTAGTCCCTTCCATTTACCAGACAAATCATCACTTTTCCGTTTATACTTCGAGGCGATGAACGGAATTTTTAGTTTCTTATGAAAAACACAACACAATTTAGGGAGGGCTTTTACCAAAAGTTTTCTCTGTAAAAAACTGTAATTAGCCAAACCAGTCTAGGGACCGCTTTTTCTAAAAATACAAATGTACAAAATAATATTTTTAATATAAAGATTTTTTCAAATACCTATTCATTCAGAAGCAAAATTGATACATTTTGGCCACGAAAATAGCATGATAATAATATTATTACTACATTAAAAATAATTAGTTATAGTTAATAACAGATAGATAATAATATTATTACTACATTAAAAATAATTAGTTATAGTTATTATAGTTGACTTGATATAGAACGATCAATCCCTAAATAATTATTATATTTATCAAAAGAGTCTTTATTAAGATATTTCTCTAATCACAGTTTGAAAGAAGTCATTATGTCTGACAAATAAACATATCGAAGTTGGTTTTTGAAAAAGGCTTTAACAAACTTTACAGGAAACACATGAAACGATATTTCCCATAATAATCATATATTTTTTTTTAATTTTTATTCTTTATTGCATAGAGTAGGAGTTTATTAACATGGCAAAACCTTTATAATTACAATATATTTTAAAGGATTCTAGCACTGGTTAAGGCCATAGTGACGACTGAGAGTCGTTAGTATTTGGTGCCTACGCCACCAATATTCGATTTTTAGACCATTTCCATTTTTTTTTCGATATATCGTGGGCGGGAATCGATAGAGGATCTTTATGTCCCAAAATCAATTTAAACCTAAATTTCGAATTTTTGGTCCTAAAGCCTTTTTCAAAAAACGACGTCGATATTATAAACAATAGTTTTTCATTGCGGTAAATATAAAAACTAAAAATATGACATTTTGTTTCCAAGAAATATGGGTCAAAGAAAATTTTTCAAGCAAAGAATGTAATTAAAATTAGGAAATTCTCTTAAAATTATGTAATATTATTTCATATTAGTTATTATTAGTGAACTAAAACTAAAGCATCTAAAGGTATAGGATAAGCGGAGTCATACAAAAAAATTATAGAACTAGGGGAAGAGTTCTACCGTTAATGGAACAAACTTAGTGATTAATGTATAAATTATTAATAATTGATAATGATAAAATAAAATGTTGCTGTTTATAATGATTAATTATTATACGTTCATTTTTCCTATGCAATTAAAAGTTTATCCATTGTACAAGCTTTGTACATCTGTGGCAATGTATACATACAATGCCTCACACATGTGCACATTTACACATACCAAAATAAAAATAAGAAAACAATATATAATATGCTAGAGATAAAATATTGCACCTCTAGCTGAACCCGGCTAGCTAATTGGCTGTTCAAATCCCAAAGAGCCAATAAACAGGCAGTTTAAAAACTTTCTCCTCACCCCCGCCTAGCTGATGTGACCACAACAAATCACCTCTGACGTTTAAAGTCTGTTTATTGTTCGAAGGCTCATTGTTATTATTTATGGCCAATTAAAATAAGCCATGAGAACTTAGGTGGCATTGTGGTTTTGAAAGCTCTCAAAATCTCTGCAATGACTTTTACTATATCAGCTAACAAGATATTTATTTGATTAAGCTAAAATATTTTACCGAAAGTAAGTTTTATCAGTTAGGATCATTTGAAAAACAACGGTGAAGGGTTTAAAATAATATTTGATGGATTAAAATGAATTACCAATATCTTCGAAATATGGACTTACAGGCAATCTCATGAAACCGATGCTGCAATAATCCTCTTGTAGATAGTAATGTTTTGAAAGTATGAAATGAAATTAGGGGAAAAGTATTAGTTTTTAAAAATATTCAAACAAAAACCACCGATCATTGTACAGTTCATCTTCGCACTAAAACAAGAGGAAGATGAAAGTCAAAAATATTTTTATCGTCTGGCGCATCGCTTAGGAGCATTCCCTCTTATTCTAATGAGATCTGGTCCAATGGGACGAGAAACGTATCTCGGTGGAAAGTTTTGGAGATCGGAAAATTTGCTCATTCATGTTATTTAGGAAGCCAATTATGAATTTCAACTTTGTTACCTTGAATTTTTACCGGAACAAAATATATATATATTTTTGTTTTATTTTTTTGTGTATGACTTGAAAATTATATATTAATACATTGATATCCAGATTTTACTAAATCATAGAAGAATAAATTACTTATAATTTTGAATCTAATTTTTTTTTTTTGTTTGGCCGCGCGTATTTAAGCGAACGCTGTTCGAAGTTATGAGGCTTTATATCAAAATTACTATTTAAGATTTTTTTTTTATATTTCCGGACGAAATTCGATGTAATAGAGTTGATAATCGTAATCAGCACTCCAAATAACATAAATGAACAAATTTTCAAAACTTCTCCAAAACTTTCTAACGAGACTCCTTGCTCAGAAATCTAATTTGGATATTCCACTTCATAACTTCGAACCGTCCTCGTTTGAATACGGAGCGGCCAAATAAATAAATGATTAGAATCAAAATTGTAGGTAATTTAGTATTCTTTAATTTAGTATAAAACGAATATTAGAATTTATTTACATATTTATTTTTGTATACTTCCATGAAAAATTCGAGGCAACCAAGTAGAAATTCGTAATCGGCACTATAAATAACACGAATGAGCAAATTTTCAGAACTTCTCCAAAACTGTCCACGGAAATAATTTTCTAGTCTCCTTTTGACTTGATCTCATTAGACTAACAACGAATATTCCTAAACGAAGATCCAGAGGGAAAATGGTATAGGATACAAAATGTTGGGAATTCACTCTTGGTAAGTTTGTCACAGGTTCATGTTGCTAAAAACAAATGCATGGTTTCCATGCTATGTGAGAAAAATGAAAAAGGTTAATGTTTTTAGCGTTTTTGAATTTTTTTATTTTTATTTCCGGACAAAATTCGAGGTAACAAAGTTGAAATTCTTAATCAGCAACTCAAAAAAAGCATAATTGAGCAAATTTTCAGAACTTCTCCAAAACTTTTCTCCGAGAACTCTTTTTGGTACCTGGTTGACTAGGATTGTGTTGTCTAGGATCAGGGCTTGTGTCCACTGGATGGGTAATATATGCAGCGGTGGTGAGATACCATTCTGGTCCACATTTGAGTAGACCCCATTAGACTAAGAGCGAATACTCCTAAACGATTCTCCCGGAGGAAGAAAGCTACAGAATAAAAAATGTTGTGAATTTACTCTTGTTTAATTTAGTATAGGTTTAGTTTAGTATATAAATGCATGGTTTTCATGATATGTGAGATAAAAACGAAAACATTTTTATTTTTAGAGTTTTTGCATTATTCAAGAATAACTAGGCAATTTCCGGTAAAAATTTGAGGTAGAAAAGTTTAATTTCATAATCAGCACCTTCAGAATTTCTCCAAAACTTTTGATCGAGACCCCTTTCTGGTCCTCAGTTGACTGGATTAATTAGGCCTCGTGTCCTAATGTAATGTATATAATGGCAATGTATATATATATATATATATATATATATATATATATATATATATATATATATATATATATATATATATATATATATATATATATATATATATATATATATATATATATATATATAAATATATATAATATACATACATACATATATGACAATGAGTTAAGTTGAAGTAAGTATGAATATTTGTCACATTTGCCGCAACTGTTCGGTCGTACGATCGTTTGGCTCATATTTCACATATCTAGTGGATGTGAGACCTTTGTCGCTTGGAAAAAACACAAACAGAATTGGAATACCCCAATACCTACGACGTGTCGCACACGAGCACCCGATTTGGCACAACTTGTCGCACATTTTACGCATCCAGTGGATGCAAGCTCTGGTGGACATGAAGTCTTACTTCAGCTTAACTTTGTCGCATACTTTCGATAGTTTTATGCGTTTAGTGGGCGCGAGACCTAATGTTAAGAAAGTGAAATTGATTGAACTGACAGAGATAACAACATTACGATGGATGGTTTGGTTGATTAAAACAAAATCGTATAATTTATACGGAGTGTAATTTATAATACTATAAGGTATGTCTTTTCTATGATTCTCAAATTTTTATTTTTATTATAAAAAATAACAATAAATTTTAACAATCACAATTATATTTTAACATTAAAATTTATCGTATGATTGAGATTATGAACCAAAAAACTGATTACATCATTCTTTTCACATTGTGATGTAAGAGTTATACAGGTCACCGGTTGTTGGATGAAGAGAGTTTTTCCAAAACTATTGATTTTTAAACATGGATAAAATATGGGAAAGGATCAGTTAAGACCAATTTAGACTCTTCCTTTTGACAGGAAACACATGTGAGTAATAATAAACATTGCGATCCTCATATTAATTAAATTGGAAGTAAGGAGTTGTGCAGATTATATCCTAATTTATAACGTAATAATTATAATTATCATCTTAACTGTTAAAAAAAAGTAAAATTAATAATAATAAATAAATTTTAAAAAAAACTGAAGTTGTGTTTTCAAAACCATTTTTTTCGAATCATTCTAATTTTTAATTTCTAAACAACTCATTTAGTAGTAAATATATATTTTAAAAATACGTACTAAAATCTTTCTAATCCAAACAAAAACCAAAAGGTTAAAAAAAAAAAAAACGACTCAGCCCCAGTAACGCCTTGCTACGAGACGTACAGGCAAACCATTTCAGCATCTTTTTCGGTTTACATAAATTCTCTCGACTCCAGGAACAGACTATACGCCATTATTTTAAGAGACTTTTTATTTATTAAAGCTTATATAAATACAAACTAACCTTAGCATGCAAACAATCTATAACGCTGTTTATAGGTCCTATACATTTATTTATAAAAAGCTTTCAAGATCTTTTTGATCTTTGATCGCTTTAAAAAAACTTAATAGACCGTATATCTCTGTATTCAACTGTGAGCTATTTTTGTTTAATCTGTCTATCCATCTGGTTTGTAATCTTCTGTGCTATATTATATTATAATTTTAAACATTTACATACTGATTTATAAAGAAATTTGTTTATTACTTTTAAAATAAAAAAAAAATTAAGGCTTGTAGTCATAAACATTACTCTAAATTGACGATTGTAAAAATAACTGAGGGAACTTTGAAATATTGATTGAAATATCTGTAGCTACAAAATATAATAGTTTTAATTGTCAATATTTAAAAATTTAGTGATGTTAAGAGACTAGAAGAAGGAGGCACGTTATCTTTAATACAACGAAGCCGACAGAGAGGCGCCCGAGGGAGGTGTCTCAGGCGTAGGCTGGAGGATAATTTCATGTACCTTCATGTTAATTAGGGTAGCGACGGGGTTTTGATAGAAGATATGCAGAGAATTCTCTTAGGTGGTGTAGGGTTTTAGCCTTGGGTTTCGTCTCACCCATTACAATACATATACTCATTTCCCGTGCAATTAACTATAATTTAAATAAGTAAATAGGTAAAAAGATATATATATATATATATATATATATATATATATATATATATATATATATATATATATAAATGAATTAATTTATAATTAACAACTAAATAAGCTTATATCTCCATCGGCTTATATCAGCGTATAACATCACCACACATTGATGCATCAAACACACAGAAATGTTTCCAAGAAAATTAGATAATAATTTTAAAATAAATTGGTGAAAGAAATACTTACCTATGTTTCTTGTGTACAAACCAAAATCAGATAAATTCAGAGTAGGTGTTTCATGTAACAAATTATCCAAAAACTTAGTTTCTTTGCGTCTTAATTAATTGAGATTAAATTTACTGCTTAATTCAGGATTAGTTATCAAAAATAAGGTTTTAGTTCTACAAGCTATGGTTCGTACCATGGCTACGTTCTTACCATATCTTAGTCTCAGCCAAGAATTATTAACACATAATATATTATAATTTTATTTTTATTTGTCAATTCTGAGGAGCTTGCCAACTACACGTCTCTTTAGAATGAGAAAGCAGGAACTTTGTGAGACGTTTTATATCTATCTAATTTAGAAGAATATATAAAACGAAGATAGATCAGATTTTTATAATTCTCATAATTGTCTTAGAAATCCTCGTTTTAATAGTGTAAGATTTCCGCCGAGCCTTCCATTGATGGAACGATGCAATAGTGAATTAATAAGATCTTTTATGTAACGTAATTAAACTAATAATTAATTAAAATATTCGAGATGATGGTGAGCGCTGTTATCAAGTTAAAACATAAAAACAAGTAAACAACATTAAAATACATTAGTAAATAACACAAAATAAATATATTAAAACATTTAAATTTACTAGTGATCAGGAAAAATATTTAAGAAAAAAATGTGTAATTTTGAAAATGTTATTTTAAAAAAAATCTACTACCATCCATGAGTAGCAAATTAAAAAACGTTCTTTCTGGTTAGAATATGAATTTAAATAAATATCTCCCTGATTGATCATGTCTAATAAGATATTTTTGATATAAGATAGGCACAGCTTTTCTGTAGGGCTACGTCAGTACGTCTGAGTTAATTGTAACATTTTCAAAGTTTTGCAAGAGAGCATAAAGAAGTGTCGCATCGCTCTGTATTGCTTATTGTGGACATTCGTCTGTTATTATATTTTAAGTGCCCTTTTAGCTTATTTACGATACTTTACCCTTCGGCAAAAATGATGGAATAAAGCAAATACGATAATAACATCAAAATTAGCAAGATTGGGTTTTCGACAGTTTACATCTTAAGTTGCTGATAGAAATTGTTTTTTTCGATTACAGCAATACTTAATAAGAACAAGAACATTCTAAAGTCACCTGAGAATATCCTCAAACAACTGTGACAAAAGTCACGTAAAGAAAAAGCGAAAAAGCGAAATAAGGTGTTGGAATTCGTAATAACCGCTTTAGTCAGGATAATAGAGGCTGGCTTAATGTCTCCCAGGCTGAAAACAAGCAAAGCAATCTTCAGCGGGCGCTTTGGTGAAAGATTACTTATGGAACTAAACATTTTAAAACGCGAATGGATATATGAAGTACAAATACTTTATAAGGTTTAAAATTGAACTATGTACCAAATACATATTGTCAAAAACAATATGCAAGTCATTGATAATCTATTTCTGTAAATTATAACTCTGATAAGTCCATTGCATTTCCAGAGGCTTAAAAGCACACATTAGAGCTAAAAATGTTTTAATTTTTTTTTTTAACAGATGTAAATGATGGGTTAACATTTTTGGCTGTTGTATTGGTAAGAGTATAATATTTTAGATATAAACTAATTATTTTTTTAAAGACAAACTCTCCATATTGGATCATGGACTAATTTTAACTAAATGATTTACTTGTCCAAAAATATATAATGTGATAAATTTTAAATTTCAACTTGAGAATGACTTTAGGTTAGGTCGAAACTTACCAACAAGCTTCCAGGAAAATGTTTGCGTCAAGGATTACCCAGGTTTGTTTTTTAACCTGGAGAGCATTTTGCCTTTTAGACAAATATTTTTTCTTCAGCTAGTAGGAAATTCTAGAGGTATCAAAAATAAGGAAGAAATTCGCCAATTGTAATTTCATACAAATTCTTTCTTGAAAGAAAAGAAAAAAAAAAAAAATTATTTTTCGGCATCCTTTAAAAGATTTATGAAGAAATAAATAAGTTTTAATTATTATTTTTCTGCTTAATTGCATCCTTTTTGAGATTTGGTAAGAATCTCTGGCGTGAGGCCATGGAACTTTATTTATTACTTTATACTTACTTTAGTCTTTGAAGATATTTAGAGTGATTTTTTTTTTTTTTTTTTTTTTTTTTTTTATGTGCCAGCTTGACAACTCCCCAGAATCTCGACAGATAATTATTTCAAGAGAAAAAAAAAATCAAAGAAAATACAAACGCCTGAAGATGACTTCTTCCAGTGACAGTCGATTTCACTTGCAAATTTGAAGTATACTCTCAATGGACTGGTACATCAGAAATAACGAGAACGCAATTAAAAATGAAAAAAAAAAAGAGCGCTTCGCCAATCAGCTGAAGGAGGCCTTTGTCTCTGAGGTAATGGCAGCCTTTTTGATCCGACCCCCTCCCAATTATATTTCGTTATCTGGTTGCCAGGGTTACCCGGGCCTCAAAGCCCCACCGACCCCTCCTATATTTCGCATCCGATCTCGGGATCAAAGGCGCCTCACCTCCGCTGTCTATATATCTGTAGCTCATGCTATCTCCCTCCCTCTTCCTCGGTGTTCCAGGAAATTCGACATAATTTCTAGCAGGGGTGGTGGAGGCAGTAAATCGACAAAGAGATAATGAGAATATAATTTAACAAAAAATCATTTGGGGATTGATTTCTTGATATTCATCGATAAGGACTTAAATGAAATATTAAATCGAAAATAGGACGGGGGAAATAGTTCCTCTTGCGGAGAGGATGAGAGACGTGAAAAATAAAATTTGTCTAAATAACAAAGATAAAGTATTGTTTATATCACAACCATTCATATATGTGTTCATCAAATCATATCTCAGTTTTCATTATATCACAACTATTATACGTAGCTTTAAAAAATTACAGACCGTTCTTCTGGACCAATCTTTACCAAATTTTAAAATCATCTTCATGGTCGCTGAAAAGTTTTGCAATAATAAAATCTACCGATTTTTCATTAAAATGTTATTCGAAAGTGATTTATAAATTGCTTAGAGAAAAAGTGTCCAACTTGCGGAAACATCGTAGCCCTGATAATTTCATAGCCTTGGAAACCAGTTTACTTCTTACTTGAAATTTCTTCGAGTAAAAATTTATTGCCGTTTAGACAAATTTATAGTCGTTGCGACCCTGTTCCTTGAAAATGACTGAAAGAAACTTGTTTGAAAAACGTATTATAGCCTATTATTGTAAAGGATATATTGTATTTTAGGCGGTTAGTAACCTTAAAAAATACGGGTAATTATAATCTATATTGTAATTAATTATGTGCAGCTATTGCATACTGCAATCTATTTCTCATATTTTTAACTCAAATGACATGCTTTCCATTTTTCCAGTGATCAAAACAGTCATTGCTACGGGCTACCATCTCCGCGAAATTATTAAAATAAATTTGAAACGTTGTTGATTGAAAGTGGCACTAAATTAATTTTTAATAAAAAAACGAATCAAGGCAAAGAAGATGCTTAAGCTGAACGCTATTAAAGACAGCAGAGAGAAAAAGAAAATATGGAGCCAATGTGTCTGATGAAGAAGAACAAAGAGACTATGTACAAAAAATGAATATCAAATCTAGCAATAGCCAAGCATTGCAGGGTCAGTTAGTTTGTAATATCTACAAGCACACTGGGAGCTACTGACTAAAAATCTTGTTACTGCATTTTTTTATGGCATAAAAATTATAAAAACGAATGGATCATTTTTTTTTTTTATATATTTAAGATCAGTAGTTTTTCTTATCCCATTAGAAAACATATATAGAAGATAGTTTTTAATCATTACATTTGTGAACGTTCACAAATTTAAATTAGAATGGGATTGTTGTGTGTTTAGATGTAAGAAGCCCTTGCAGATCCAATAATGTTAAAGTTTACACAATAGAAAAATGAAACCAGAATTCAATGGTGAGTCAGTTAAATGCTCACTAACTACCACACTCTCCACATAAACAAGGTTTTTTTTCCACCACGATCTTCCAGGCAAAGGATCAAAGTCAAACATTCCAAACCAAAAAAACATGACTTATAACGCCCTAAGATGTCCGCCACGAAGAAAATACGGGTTTATAAAAAAGTAAAAAGGATTGTAAAATTAAAACAAAAACAGATAGGTTCATGAAGTATGATTATTTATTACCGTGCCTTACAAAGTGGGCTATCGAAGGTAATTTTGATCGAACCAATCGGTGCACTAAATCACAGAGAGGCAGCTGATTGGCGGGTGATGTGCCAGTGGGAGTGGACAAATTACAGGTCTTACCTTCGGGACGGCTTCTTGTACCGACGCTCAAGGATAGTTTAAGAAAAAGGAATCTGGAGTTGTTTAGAAGTAAAAAAAAAAAAAAAAAGGATTCAGATATAATAATTCAACAGTTTAATAGTTAAGATTCTTAAAGGCGAAACTATCTGTACTATGTATTGTTTGATCCTTATAAGCAGCAAATAATTACGATGAAATACCAGAAATCCAGAATGAGATAGTTGAAATTCAAATTTGTTATCATATGAAGTTGTTTTGGTCTGATCCCCGTTGAGGAGTAATATGCATATATAATCAATCGTGAGCGAAACAGTGACTAGAAAACGAAACTTATTGAGGATTTTTATTTCATTTTGGTTGTAAAATACTTAATTATAAAATATTCAGTAACAATATTTTTTCTCAAACCATTTTTTTTTCTATTTCCATTTATATGCAATTCTGTGATTTATTTTTCAATATTCTGTTTCTAGTCGAATTTTCTCCGAAAATAATAGACTAATACACTGTTTCGAAGGGCAGTGGGGGTATATTTTATATCCGTTTCGTAGTCCCTAGAACACGATTATGTGGATTTTGGAGATGCCTATATATATACATATATTCTTTTTTTTTACATAACTTTCAGCGGCCTCTTTTGGATCAAAATTTGATCTTTTAATGAGGTGATATTCGGTATGTAGGGCTATTTTCCTGCTGCACAACAATATCATAAAAGTTGGCTATACTTTAGATTTTGCGCATCTTGACAGCCCCCTCCTAGTTGAATTAGAGGGTAAAAATTTTATATTTAAATTAAGTTTGTGTTCGAGAAGTGTCTTCGGGGGTCTCAACTTTTTTCTCAAATTCTTAGCGATTTTTAAGGTTTTGCGCACCTCTAAATCCTCTCCAAACCGAGTTGGAGGGTTGGAACTGCGGTATTTGAAATATAATTAAATTATCTGTAAAGCAATAAACAAATCGGATCAGTATTTTTTAATATTCCTCTACTATATTCTTATTTATTTATTATTCTCGAATTATTTTCCTCGAAAATTATAGAGCATTGCACTATGTCGAAGGCCATAGAAGTACTATACCAAATCGTCCTCTAACTCCCCACTAAACTAGGTAATGTAAATGAGGTAATGTTTTGGATATATTCACGGGCACCAAATTCTCTAAAATGCATTTTAAACAATATTTTTCACCTTTTACAACAGATAGATCATAGATAATAACATAAAATTACTGAGAACCAGACTTTTCATATTTTCATTTCCAAGATTTCTGTGTGTTTCAAATTCACAAAATTAGCTTGAGGACGGTAACATAATGGAAGTTATTTTAATTTAAAACAAATTGAATATAGTATTGAGAAATTTACCAATATTAATTGGATTCTAAACGCCCTACAATATGCAACCAATAGAAGTCAATAAACAAAAATATTTTGTTTTGGATAGCCACTCTAAGAACTTAAAGAAATTAAAGTACCATGTTGTATGGAAATGACCCATATATATATATATATATATATATATATATATATATATATATATATATATATATATATATATATATATATATACATATGAAGGGTCGGGGTGGCCGAGTTAACACGCGGTTGACACATGAGGGTTAACCAACTTGCTAAAGTGCACCTACTCGTACTTACAAACCCAAAGGTTGTGAGTTCGAATCTCGGTCCCGGCATTTAATCGAATTTAAGTAGTAATTAATTTAATTCCTGAAGCAATTAATCACCTCTCTCCCCTGGTATGTGAGGCCCGTCAGCCTACTGAAGACTATTCACATAGACCGGGCTTTTTTTTTTTTTTTTTAGAACCACCTCTCTACACCTCTTTCCCACCCTCCACGGGACCACCGTTAGGCATTACTTCATGGAGGGTGATTGGCTGTGTGCCACCTCATTGTTTTAGGCTGCCACTATTTAGGCGCGCCTCTCCTTCTCCTTCTTCCTCAGCTTCTTGATGCCTCTGCCGCTAGGCGCTGGCCTGCCATCCAACACTCCTGTGAAAGCAGCATCAGGCTGACGATGCTGTCTACTGTGGGTCCTGAGCCACAGATTCCTATAAATTCTCCCCTCTCTTCTTGAAAGCGGGGACAGCTAAAGAATACATGCTCTACAGTCTCATCTATTGTTGGGCACCTTGGACATACAGCGGTATTGTCCAACTTGAACCGCACTTGGTAGACTCTGAAGCATCCATGTCCTGTGAGCATCTGTGTTAGGTAGTAATCTACTTCCCCATGTTTTCTATCCAGCCAAGGTTGGATTTGAGGTATCAGCCTATGGGTCCACCTCCCTTTCAATGTCGTATCCCAGCTACGTTGCCATCTCTCGGCCGTCTGCTTCCTTTCCTCGGTACTGGAGATGCGTTCAACTCTCTTATATGAGCGTTGCCTCTCTTCTGCGACCAGCTCTATCGGCGGCATCCTGGCCACCACACATGCAGCTTCGTAGGAAACTGTGCGGAACGCGCTGATCATTCTGAGAACACTCCGGCGGTAGACAGATACCATTGGTCTCCTGTAGGCCAGTATGCCAAATGCCTCACTCCATATCGCGGCTGCGTAGAGAGAGTAGATGGGACCACACTTGCTACCAATAGTCTCCGACTACTTCTGGGTCCGCCTATTTTGGGCATCAGTCGGGCCAACGCTGTGCTCACTCTAGCCGCTTTATCGCATGCTTGTTGGATATGCTTCTTGAACCGCAGCCTCTCATCGATTATAACTCCAAGATACCTCAGGGAAGACTGGGACCTAATTTCTTGTCTACCCACTCTCAAGGTTATTTCTTCCTTCCTTTTGCGACTACTAATAAGATGGGCCTCTGTTTTCCTGTCTGCCAGTTGGAGCCCCACCGATGCCAGCCAATCTCGGATCAATGAAATGCTCTGGTTGGCCTTCAAGGTCACTTCATCTTTGTATTTTGCCTCGATCACCACTGCGATGTCGTCGGCAAAGCCCACCGTCTTGGCACCCTCTGGCAGGCTAAGCCCGAGGACCCTATCGTACATGACATTACACAGTAGTGGCCCAAGCACTGAGCCCTGGGGTACTCCACCAGTCACCTTAAACCTTTTTGGCCCATCCTCTGTTGAATAAATCAGGGTCCTGCCTCTGAAATAATCTCGAATAATGCTCGTCAGGTAAGTGGGGACACCTATTTCCTGCAGGGCATTCAGAATACAGCTCCATCTAGCCGAGTTAAAGGCGTTTTTAACATCAGGCGTGACAACTGCGCAGTAGCATTTCGCACCTCTCCTCCACCTCTCCCCCGCAATAGCCTTCCGAGCCGTTTCTACCACCATGGTGATTGCGTCCAGAGTTGAGCTTGCTTTCCGGAAGCCAAACTGAGTCTGTGCTAGGCCCCCTACACCTTCTGTGGTCTCTTGTATCCTAATAGCTATAATTTTCTCCAAAGCCTTGCCAGCTGTGTCCAACAGACTTATCGGTCGATATGCTGAAGGGTCCGATGGGTTTCCCTTGCCTTTCGGGATCAGCACAAGGCGCTGTCTTTTCCATGGCCGCGGAAAGGATCCTTCATTAAACAAAAGAACTGAAGACTTCCTGAAAAAGATTTGAGCTAGGCTCCATTCCCGCCTTTAATGCCACATTTGGGATGCCATCCAAACCTGGTGCTTTTCCTATCTGAAGGCTAGTGCAGACATCCTTGAGTTCTTCAGCTGTCACGGATGGTACGTCAAATGGCTGCCACAACCCTGAATGCATAGACGTAGGAGTTATGATCCTACCCCAAGTTCCTAAATTGTGAATCTCGTCCTGGTTTTCCAGGACGTAAAATAGATGCCCGAAGGTTTTGTCCATGGACAGTCTGCTTCGGGGAAAGAAGCCTGCTGACCCCAAACAGCCATGATCCGTGGATCCAGACCGATTTGTCACTGTCCTTGATCCGAGTGAGTCTGTGGGAAGGATACTGCCAAATTGGCCCCTAAGGAACAGTTATGGAGCTATGGATAGCCTGCCGCTGTTCCATGGTTCGTAGGAACGTGAGGTTGGGTGACCCCCTCTAGGCTATCTGTGTTCCCGCAAAGCAATAAATGTTTGTAAAAATACCGCATTAGTTTCTGTACTTACCTCATACTGTTACCTCATATGGCGGGATAAAATTAAGACAGGAACAACCTTCTCCACTCTCTCTGTTAAAGATATCTGAAGAATCTGAGTATCATAGATTATAGTTTTCATTATTCTTAAAAACTATTCTGATCAGGATGATGCAAGATAATATCTGCAAAATATGTCCTATTGTTACTCCGGTTTATGGTGTATTTATATAACATGAGCATAAAATGAGAATATTTATTTAAAATTTATATTACATTACTGTGAAGTAGTTTTATGGTTTTATTGTTGACAAATTAGGAGTGGATAAATGGATAAATTGAAATAATAAGAATAAGTAATAATAATAAGAAATCCTGAAGTCGAGGCAAAAACCAGAAACGTTGGTTTGAAATTGTATGAATTTTGATTAAAACCATAAATTAAGGACAATTGAGAAATTTCATATTCTATTATTGACAGTTAATATATTATTGTACATTATATATAAATATATTATTGTACATTATATATAAATATATTATTGTACATTATATATAAATATATTATTGAAAATTGAAAATGTATTGATTAAGAAATTCGTTATGCTTATAGGCTATGTTGAGATTTATTTTTTATCGAACATCAACACAGTTCTAATAGTTATAACATATATCCTCATAATTAAATAAGTAGGTTGCCAGAATAAGTTTAAAATTGGATGCTATAAGTAGCTCCACATTATTGGTTTCAAATACATCAGTTACTATTAATTAATAATTAATGTCAAATATATATAGATGATAATTTTGTGCGTCAGGAATGCATATTTGTAGATATTATTAGCCCTTGTACCCCGTCTACCAAACGTCATGCCTAATGCTGTATTCGTGTTAGCTCGTCAGAGTGATGCAATATATTGGACAGTGGCCAGCCCTGATGACAGAGATGGTCTTGTCTTCTGACATCTTGGCGGCCCATGATCCAATTGGTCAAGGGTATGAAGCGCTGGAGGTTCCAGGTGCGTGGAAACTTGAGAGTGAGATGCGGCAAACTAACGAATGTAGGGATAATACAAGAATTGTTTAAGGTTATGATTCGTAGCTAAATTTAAACAAAAAACTCTACCTTAACTGTTTGCTGACCTTTGTAATTACGTGTACATTTAAATTTTCTAATATTCATGTTCTATTTTGCTTTCTAACCAATATGACAATTAAATAGATAGATATTTAAAAAAAAAAAAAAGTTCCTCAACCTCTACTTAGTTTGATCTACTTGAGTTATCGTGACACAATAAAAAGTAAAGGAAATATTTTTCATGAAACTTCATTTCTATATTTCATTTCATGAAACATGAATTTCTACCTTAGTCGATTTAAAATGTCTGTTACTTTTATTTGATGTAAATCAGATTTCATTATGTAATTAAAAGATTACTAGAAATTCGATTTCTGATGGTTTGGTATCTCTTCATATTTCATTCCATTTTTTTTTGTGTGTGCTTTATTTTTATAACCTTCAATGTAAATTTTTTTTAATAGTCATTGAATATCCTGCTAAATTCATCTATCTAATTGTGACTTGTCAATCATAAGGAAGAATAATCCCAACTACACAATTCTAAGTCTGCTATTCATTTGGTTGTTTTGCTTTGGTTAGGTAGGTCATATTACGGAAGTAGATAGCTCATCCATCTCATTTTTATATACCTTGGACTGTGGGTTGTGGTCGTTGTTTCCATAAGTCAATTTGTAGTAAAATCGCAGTCTTGATTCCTTATGTATTGGTTGACTTTTGGAGAAAATTTAATCAGTATTAAAGTTGTGTTATGGAAGTACTTATTTTAATTTATTAATTTTATTTGTTATGTTCAGAAGTTTTTAACCCTTTCATGTTTTGTTCTTTCTGATGACGAATATAGTGACACCAAATAACAAGACGCATAGCTGATGGGACAATCTCCGAAAATATAGAGATTTTCTAATAATTTTCTTATTACTTCATAAAGCACTGTAAATTTTTTTGTATTTTTTATTAATTTTAATTGCATTTCTGATACTGTTGTCGAAATATGGGATCGTAATTGCTTTTAGAACGGATGATAAATCAAAATATTTCATTTTCAAAAATGAGAGGGTGTGGATGTGCATGAGGAAGTGAGCATAGTTGAATTGGGAAGTGAGGATGTGGGAATGTTATACCAAATGTAGGAAATAATACCAATATAATAAAAAAATATATAGTTTTATTGAAATATCTATAATTTCAATAATTTTTAGTTAAATTATTATATTAATATTATTAAATTCGTACAAAGGGTATGAGATTTTAGCCTATTTAGAAAGCAACTGAATTAAAGGCATATCGAATGAAATCCAATTTTTATATAGGAGTAAGTTTTACATGCCGTAGATATAATTAAGAATTTGGTCGGAGGGGCCGCTCGGCTATACGCCTCTCTGCCATGATGATGGCCTGAAACTTAGGCCGAAAGGTTGGCATAGAATAAATAAGTTTTACTTATTAGTATGTTAGTCTTTGATCACATCCCCCGACCAACTTCTTCCTTGATTACAATTTTTACAATATCTTAATAAAATGTGAGGGAGTGAGTTAGGCTTTTGTGTTTATTCATTGGTTACTGATTAGTCCTTAACTTTAGAGCCTCCATATTTACACTTCACTATACCCCATAAATCCTAAAGAACAATAATATAAGTTCATCAAATATTTTACTTTTTCTATTCTATGAACAGGTGAGGAAGTGAGGATCACAAAACACAAGCATATTTTTTAACTTAATATCACACTATCACATGTTAATGGAGGTTTCTCTTTAAACATCGGTTACGACTCGGTTTAGGGAGAACTTTTTCCAATTGTTCTCCTCAGCTGCAGAAGGCGGTGAATATACTTGGTTCCCACTTATGAAAAAAAGTGAGGGAGTGAGGAGCATCGCCAATAGACGAGCAATTAATTTAAGTAATTATCAACGTAATTATTATATGACGAATTTGTTTTTTTCTTTTCTGAAAATACTGATTGAGAGCTTTTTTGAACACATAATTTATTTTGATAGCCATTGATTATATTTTCTGGGTGCTAAGCTAAGTCAATATAGTAAATTCAAGAAATGGAACATGTGAGCGAGCGAAGATTAAAATTTTACGTACATTAAATTATTATTAACATGGAAGCTGACCCCTGGTAAAACAATTTGAGACCATGTTTATAAAAATTAATGAAATTTTTTTTGCCAGATCCATCATAAAATTCAGTTTCTCCATGGATGTGGGATTTCCCTATTTTAGTGAATGACCCTTATAAGACTAGATATAATAAGCAACAAATAACACGTAAGTAAGAAGTTTTTTTATCTGTAATGTTCGAATTGTCTAACTAAATTTTATAATAGTCAAACAAAAATATAATTTATAAATTTTAATAAAATTATTTAGTTTCGGTCCTAAAACAGTAGAAAAAGATGTGCTTTTTCTAACATGTGTGCAATAAAAATTTATTTTAATTTTATTAATTTGTTTTCTCTTCCATATGCATAATAATCATGTTACGTAGTTGCTAATTATTCTAGGCTTATTTACATTACCTGCTTTTTATTACTGAACTGATGACTTAATTATGCTGAATCTTTTTTTAAATATTTTAATTGACACTGTATAATATTATGGAAATAAATAAACAACTTCAATCCCAACCTACGATAATTTATATATATATATATATATATATATATATATATATATATATATATATATATATATATATATATATTTCCCCAAAACTGATTTAAAGTGCACTCCCATACCCTCCGATGACCTTACATGCAAATCAAAAGTCTATCATTTTCGGATAAAATACGACTAAAAATTATCATTGTTTTTTGGATGAATACGATAGAAATTTCAAAACCATTTTCACGTAAAAGTATTAATAAAAAATGTATAAAATTTGAATAAAGTGTAGAGGTAAGATTTTCTCCTCTTGCGATTATTGCTATTTGTATATGATGCAGAATTGACTTAATTTCTGACGGATATTTTCCTATGCTTCCATTAACGCTTGATTTTTGAAGCGATTCTGGTAAATTCGGTCCTTTTTTCATATACCATGACAACTTACTATATAGATTTTCAACAGGATATTGGTGTGGGATGTATGGTGGTACCGGTGAACGGCTAAACTCTCACCAACGCTGAAAGGCACTAAAAGGATAATGTGCAAGAAGAAGAAAATGTTATGGGTATGAGAGGGAGGTAGATTGGCCATATTTTTCTGTGTATATAGATAAATATATCTACTAGTAAATATTGAGTTATTCGATTCATTAAAAAAGTAAAAACAAGAAGCTAATGATTGATAAAACAATCTTGCCAGGAAAGAACCGAGAAGCGCAGGTGTGTAGGAGGCCACTATGGTTTTTAATCTCGTCTTCGTGAAATCTTGTGTTTTTCCCCTTTACCGGGATCGTTACCTTTTCGCTTTCCTCACTTGAAAAAAAAATACAACATAAAAAAAGATAAAGTTTAATTTCTGCTGGGTCGTAAAGTACCTGTAAGGGGATTAATTGGCTTAAGGACTGCCAACAACATCTGGCGGTGTTATTAATTTCTTAGCGGATCTATCCTTATGCAAAACGGGTCCCAACGATCCATTACCAACATTCTAAGCATTAGCTCGATATATATTGCGAATAAACTGTTCAAATAGTTTATACTTATTTATGTCGTTATGATATCAATCGGTGACGAAACAGTTGTTCGAAATAGGAATTAATAAAATTTTATAAACGTAGAATTAATTAATATTGAGTAGGAAAACAAAATATAGACAATAATGAATGTAGAAATAGATTAAATATAGTCTCAAATATATAATTCATCAAAACTATCTTTAGAAATAAATTCGTATAAGAAAGCCCCGCCGTTTTTGAAATTGGATTTGGAAATAATAAATATGTTATCATAGTCAACGAAAATAAAACAAAACACCTAAAATTGTCCTCAGCAGCAAGTTGTTCCAGAAGCATAAAATCAAGAATTTTAACTTTGTGAGTGTACCCACGTTTGTATATCTTGATTCTGTCGTAAATAATGAGAATCTAATCAACAAAGAAATTAATAGCAGAATAATAGCTGTTATAGAGTGCACTAAGCAAATTTAAAACTTCTCTAGACTCAACTGCTGTCTAAAGCAACGAAATCAAAATTATTGAAATCTCTTAGAAGACCAGTAGTCACCTATGGTGTGGTGTTTGTTCCAAGATTATAGCTGTAAATCGAGAATGTTGAAATGCCTCTACCAATTATTGAAATCTCTTAGAAGACTTCAAGTCACCTATGGTGCGGTGTTTGTTCCAAGATTATAGCTGTAAATCGAGAATGTTGAAATGCCTCTACCAATTATTGAAATCTCTTAGAAGACTTCAAGTCACCTATGGTGCGGTGTTTGTTCCAAGATTATAGCTGTAAATCGAGAATGTTGAAATGCCTCTACCAATTATTGAAATCTCTTAGAAGACTTCAAGTCACCTATGGTGCGGTGTTTGTTCCAAGATTATAGCTGTAAATCGAGAATGTTGAAATGCCTCTACCAATTATTGAAATCTCTTAGAAGACTTCAAGTCACCTATGGTGCGGTGTTTGTTCCAAGATTATAGCTGTAAATCGAGAATGTTGAAATGCCTCAACCAATTATTCCATTGGCTGCCATCCAGTTCCTCACGCCTAGGATGTCCTGTCACCTCTATCTACTAAGCCTTATAGACTGAACCACGTCTGGTTCCTTGAATAGATCTTCGAGCTCTTGGTTTGTTCTTCAGAACTTTCCTCACGAAGACCATCGAATTTAACCTACCATTTTAGGAGTTTGTCGTTTCCGAGTCGTAAAAGAGGATTTGCCGAATATTTTTAATATATGAACGAGTCCACAGACAATATGTACACAGATAATACGAGTCCACAGATAATATACATTAGTCCAGACATTGTGTAAGTTTCTGGATTAGGTAAGAGATTTTGGTTTCTGTAATAAGAAGAGGGATCGATTTTTGTTATTTAAGAGATCAAATAATTGCCGCCCCACTCAAATGCCTGATGCTTAGTAAATTTAGAGTTTTAAACTAAATTTTATATAAAATTTTTGTAATTGGACTTAACTTTTGTAATTTTCAAAATTTAGTAAACACAGTATAAGACAAAAATGATCCGTGTGGTTGAAGAACCCTAACAGTTGTTAAAAATAAATAATAAAAGAGGGCAAAAGTGAGACCCAGATGGTCAAAAATCCCAAAATATTTTATATTAAAAAAAATAAAAATACTATAGGAAGAAAAAAAATACAACTCTAATCTATTTTTAAAAATAGGTTCCATGGTCACAAAGTATTGCTATCGCCTACGTTTTAGCTTATTTTAAACATGTGGTACTAAGCAGACACCCGAGCTACTTGGGCTACCGAAACCACAGACCTCACCCCGGAGCGTATACCCTGTAAATCGTAAAGACGGCCATTAAGACGCGGAGGAGTCTGTATTTACCGAGACTACAGAACTCCAGTAGCCGGTATGGAAATGAGCCTGGACAATTACCGAGATGATAGGCCGGATATTGGCTGGTCCAGATAAAAAAGAAGAAGAAGAACTAATAGAGTGGCTGAAGACTGGGAGCCGGAGTGGGCGTGTTCTCTCTTAATCACTCTCTTCTCTCTCTCATTTTCTTTATTTATTATATATTTTAATTATATATCTCCCAGCTCCATATGGCTGGACCGAAGCAGAGTTCATCATGGTAAATCATGAGTGGAAAGCTAATGATTAAAAACATCAGGAAGAAATATCGCAATAACATTTAAATGGTGATTGTCCTATTGCTTTATATACCTAATAATAGATTTAAACATAACACGAACAAATATTAAAAAAAAAAAGGTTATTGTCAATTTTCATGAATTTTTAAAAATAATTTTGACTGCATTTAAATAAAAAAATTAAGTACCTTACTGCACCTTTCATTGATGCTCAGCTGTTAATTTCAACAATTGGCCAAGATCAAAAGTGTTAAAATTCGCCGTAAAATGAGAATCCCCCTTATCCTCCTTACCATATTCAACTATCAAATATTCCAAAATGCAATTTTCATATACGTCACTCTAAAACGCACTAGTTGAGGCATGTCTTGTGGCAACGTCTTGAATTACATACACCCAAAAGAACCAACGGGTCAACATTTGAGGATTAGGAATTCAAGACTTTACCACGTGGGTGCTTCAACTAGTGGGTTTCAAAGAGACCAATATGAAAATCGCATTTTTGCATGTTTGACATGGTAGGGACGATATGTGAAGATGAGACTAGTAATTATTTTATTATTTCATACGTCTCTAGGCCTTCAACTCGAATAATAAAAAATATTGCTTAATATCATACATGAAAATATTCTCAGTGATCCATAAAATAAAATCATATCCTCATCAGTACTAAAACTAATGGGTGTAAAGACTCTGCAATGCTAGGAACAATAAAATGTTGGATCAAGTATTTATCAAATGATGTGAGCCTGAGAACGATAATCGAACTTTGTAATTGGTCTTGGTTTCTCGTTGTTCGACATTTGGCCACACGATACGTTGTGAAAAGTTAAGTGCGACAATTGCTTATATTTTAAAACAACAAGAAGTCTTTGGTATAGAATGCTCTATATGCAGTAGATTGTCTTTAATCTGATTCACATGGACTAAAAGTAATTAATGAGAAACTGTTTGATATATTAGGCAATTTGATATATAACAAAGTACCATCATGTTTTTACAAATCAGAAATCTTACAATGAAAATTTTTAGGTTGATTTCAAATACCACTAGCAAGAGATCGATACGTTCAATATTAATTTATTCATTAACAACTTGCATAGAGGACAATCGATAAAGAACAACATAAACAAGCTGCTAATTATACAAAAATAAATGGCCACTGAGATATTCAAACGAAGCATAAACATATGCAACAAAATTAATGAAAAGTTCTTAGGCTGTAAAAACAATGAAAACTAACAAAACATTT
The DNA here is from genome assembly GCA_948150685.1 of Rhaphigaster nebulosa. Lineage (NCBI taxonomy): Eukaryota > Metazoa > Arthropoda > Insecta > Hemiptera > Pentatomidae > Rhaphigaster > Rhaphigaster nebulosa. The sequence continues at coordinate 31,892,319 of OX411306.1, forward strand.
AATTAACATCTGACTCATTATTGAAATATTCCAGCGAAATTCCACGTATCACGTTTCATACAACAGAATAACATTTTATAAAGTAACTATGTAAGTGAGAGACTATCGTTTGTATTTGATGAAGATAGAAAAATCATGTCATATTGAGGACCCAAGACGATTTTATGCCAAAGTCAATTAGCAATAATTTACACAGCCAATCAAACACCATACTGTCAATTAAAACTCACTAACCGAACAAACAACAACAACAAAAAACGCTTAAGTAACAAATTACAAATGCCTTTTGAAATACCTCAACTTACAATAAAATACTATTTTCTAATGTAAAGGTCAACTATTGCTGCTAATGACAATTGCGAACTGTAGCATCATGCCGCATTTTTTTTTTTTTTTTTTTTTTTGTAGAAATACCATGCTATCATTTAATACTCCAGTGTTCACTAATTGGTAATTCTGAGACTCAATTAATTACAAAACCAGAATAGAAGCATAGAAGTTGGCTTGTAAAATAAAACCACATTGTTTATAGTTTTGGATATTTTTACATATTTATAATAAACACAACCAACTGGTTAGAACTAGTGATCTCTCGGAGCAAATTCGAACTGATACCGATTTTTAATCCAGCTCCAATGCGTTGAAGCTCCACAGCCGCCGAAAAAATGTATTTCAATTTTAATAGATTTTCACTTTATTTTATTTTGTGTCAATATTTCAAATTTTTAAATGGTTAACATAATTTACTATTAACATTATAAATCTAAACAATAATAATAACGTTTTGAGAGTGTTGCCTAAAATAACATTTAACATCTATGGCCAATATCTTTTCTACGTCATGACATCCTCATGCTCCAGCTTAGTCGAGTCTAATGCACCCCTCTCACATTGGAGCGTTCTTCTTAGAAATGTCGCACACTAAGCGGAATTAAAGACAATAATGGGTGAAAAAGTGAGCAGTATTACGCTATTTAAATGGGATTACCACCCTGGCAGGGCCTATGTATTATACATAGAGACCCAAGTTATTATAGCTTGGCTGTGCTAATCTGAAAACATTGCTTTAATAATGGTACCTGAGCCTTCCTCTCTCTTATGCAGTGGCTCTTCTTATTGTGTCCCATTCCAGGGAGTCGTTTGTCATCTTGATCGTAATTGCGTTTTGTTCTGCGGGTTATTTTCTTTTCTTATGTTGGTATTGCGGGAAATAATTATTCTCAGCGGATGTACTGTAGCGTTTCGCAGCGAGGGATGGAATCTTTGGAAATAAATTTGAGAACTGGACTGAAAATATGTAAACATGGACTTATTTGAAGACGGTTTGATAAAATACAAAGAAGAACAATACAGAATATTTGAATGGACTTAAACTTTAAACACTTTTGTATAGTAGGCTTCTTTCTTTTGTAATTTTTAGGATACCTTGCAATTAAGCAGATATTGACATAAATAATAATAACAATAATAATAGCTACCGTCGGAGTTGGTAGCTATTATTATTAATAATTTCTCTCTCAACACATTTTCTTATAACCCATTCCAACTTCACAATAAACACCATTTTGGTTGTTGTTCTGTTTTTCTTCATTGCGCCGGTGATTTCCAAGATAGTAGTATTCGTTGCAGAGTTTACTCAGCTAAAACTCCATCCACCCCATCCTAACACTGTCCTCATTTCGTACGCCAGGAATAAATAATTGCTATTTGTGGGTAATATTCTACCCATTGCACCTTCTGTTCTTCAGTCACACACCATAGTCAGACCTATTTAGGCAAACGAAGTTTAGCTATGGACTCTGAACCAAGGCATTCCACCCATCGTCAATCTGTTAAATACCCAGATCCGGAATCCTAGAAATTCTAAATCCTTCCTAAAATTATAAAGTAACCTTCCGTGTTATGTGAGAAATAAAATTGTGTATTTTAACCTTGTTGATTCCTTTTTCTTTCAATTTGTTCCGAAAACCAACACATAGGTAGGTTCTTTCAAAGCTAGTCACAGCTTAACTCATTTAAGCTAATTTAATAAAAATATCAATATTAAATATATCGTAATAATACAACTAAAACTGACAAAATCAGGATTTCATTTTTCGATATAAATGGTTATTTGTAAACAACACATTGTTAATACATATATAGTATAATATAATATGTTAGCATTACAGATTTATGATTTATTTTATTTTATATAGCTTTAATTTCTTTACATTAGTTGCTTGTAAGTTGTTTTGTTTCTTCTTGTTAATTCTTCTTTTTGTTAATTCTTGTTGTTTACTTTATTTTTACTTGTGATGTGTATATATATACATACATATATATATATATATATATATATATATATATATATATATATATATATATATATATATATATATATATAATTTTTATTTATTTTCTTTAATTTGAGTATATGGTGCGAATGGATGCTTTCAGCCCTAATACTTATTCCTCTTATATATATATATATATATATATATATATATATATATATATACACACATATATATTTATTATTTTCTTTAATTTGAGTATATGGTGCGAATGGATACTTTCAGACCTAATACCTATTGCTCTTGAGTGTGGCAGATTGTGTTATTTTTTATAAAAAAATAAAATATAAGAATTACAGATTAAAAATGCGCGTTTTAGTACCTAATAGCCATTATTCTGTTTTATTTTTGCTATACAGTTTTATAATTAATAATATTTTAGTTGTATGCTGCTATCTGATCATACGTTTGCGAAGCAAATGAAAATAGTTATTTTTTCCTTGTCAACTTATTCTGATTTTACGCCATTTTGGAGTATTATAAAATTGGAAATAACTTTTCATATATCCTTTCATATATAATATAGAAAAAATAATAACTATTGTATAGAAAAAAAAAATGATACTAGATTTTTGATGCAGGTAATAAAATTGTATACTACTAGATAATTTCTATCAATTTAATCAAAACGTTTTTTCCAGTAAGTATTTAGTGTAATTATTATCAATTAGTTAACAAATCTCTTTTCTTTGTTTCGTCGCGTGAGGATAGCACTCCGAAGTAATTTGTAGAAGTGTGATATGCAATCAGCGAGCTAAAGCTGTCATGCGACGTTCAATTATAAATTGTAATGAGACGTGAGAAATGACTTCATAATAAAAAAAAAAAAATTATCACTTTATTGCATATTTTATAATGTAATGATATACAGGAATTCACAACTATAGTAATACCGTCATTAAAAATTATAGTATTTTTTACAGGTACATAATATATCTATATTTATATTTTTTTATGTTTAGGTATTACAATCTACGACACACAGGACAATAATTATTAAAGATAGTTTTCGCATTAATATCACATATGAAATTATGTGAAAAAAAAGGATGTAGTAATATATATATATATATATATATATATATATATATATATATATATATATATATATATATATATATATATAGTAATTAAACTCTGTCTATGAAACATTTAACTTCCTCCAAGTTATGATGGCTAAGTTCTCCAGGTGATTGCAGTATTTTTTTCCAGCCTTTTCACTAATTTAATGATGAATCAGTGCAAACGCTCAAAACTTGTGTGGAGAAGCTTCCTATTGTTAGGTTTCCAATTGAAAGACTTTTAAAATGGCCTTGGATACTCCTGTTTCAACCTCCAAGAAGGATTACTGGGATTTGGTGAGGATGCTACAAACTGAAGAAAAAATAGATTACGTTAGAATTCAGAAAAGTTCAAGAATGCAAAGTATCTTGACTATTGTTGGAAGAACATTCGATTTAATGGATCGGAGGCGTTTAATGTAAGAAAATTTAGCTTTTCCTCTCAGTTTGAGAAATGTCTAACAATAGACTTCCAAATTAATTTACCATAAGATAATATTGCTAAGAAGGTATCACACATATAAATGATAAAACTACAATATTTACTGTGATACATTCGACTCCCGATAACTCGAACTCAATAACTCGAATTCTTTGATAAAACGAATTTTCTTCTGTTCCTTTGAGAAAATCTTGTTTTGTCGAAAAAAAAACTAAGAGGAAAACTCGAAATAATTTCTCGAGGAATTTTGCCTCTACAAGTCAAAGGAGCGAGCTATTTAGCGCTACAACTAGAAGAAAAAATTGACCAAAAAGGCCATTTTAAACTATTTCAAAACTTGTGGATTTATAAATAG